>CM076570.1:1166201040-1166580783 GCA_034641835.2 Pinus albicaulis
CCAGGAGCATGTTGGTGTCCACCTTGTTGGCTGTTGCTTTGGCTTTGGTTTTGATTCTGATTGTTGCTCCTTCCATGTGAATGTGAACAGTTGTTTCTTCCTCCTATGTTTTGGCTTCTGCCTCTTCCTCTTCCTCTGCCTTCACCTATTCCTCTTCCAAAAGGCATCTGGGTCTTCAAGGCATGCTCCAAAGATGGGTTTACTGATCTCAATCTTTGTTCGTGAGTCATCAATGATGCATGAATTTCATCTACTGTGAACTTTGAGAGATCCTTTGTCTCTTCAATGGTGGTTACAATAGCATCAAACCTTGAGGGTAGGCTCCTCAATAGTTTCTCCATTATTCTTATTTATTTAAGTGTCTCTCCATGAGACCTTATCTGGGTGACCATCCCAATCACATGTGTGAAGAATGAGTCTATGTTATCAGACTCTTTCATACAGAGAGTTTCAAAATCTCTCCTCAGCAATTGTAGTTTTGTTGTCTTCACTTTCTCCATACCTTGATAGGTTATCTTAAGAGTATCCCATGCATCCTTGGATCTCTTAGCTGCTGCTATCCTTGGAAACACACTCTCGTGTACTGCTTGATAGAGATAGAAGAGGGCTTTAGAGTCCTTCTTCCTATTTCTCTTCAATAAATCCTTCTCTACCTGTGTTAAGGCATTAAACTCTTGCTCATCTACTGGTTCTTAAAAACCTTCTTCTACAAACTCCCATACATCCTATGAGGCAAACAGGGCTCTCATGGTAATGGCCCAATAATCATGGTTTTTCCCATTAAATTGTTGGAGCTAAGTATTTCCTATACTCATACTGGTGCTTGTTCTAGCCATGGCTTACAAGCTGAACTTTTCAATAAACTTGACTGTGTTTTTCTTAAACAAACTATCTTTCCTTCTTTAAAAGGTCAAACTTTGTCTCTGAGGAATGCACTCTTTTAAACAAAACAACAACTCTGTTTTTTTTTAGAAATACCTGGACTTAAACTTCTATTGGGCTTGCTGGAGTCCTACTGGTGAATTGCTGCAACAAATCCTTCTTCCTTCAGCTTCTTTGACACCTTCAAAGAGCTTGGATAAGCTCTGATACCATGTCGGAATTTTTGAATATTCTGAACACACAGGGAGAACAAAGAGTCTCCTCTTACAACATAGAGATTCAATATGAAAATTTCGAGTACTGGACAGAGATGGCACAATTTTTATTTTTCATTAACAAAAATAAACTATTACAAAAAGATGATTCAGTCTTCAGAACGAAGTTCTGATTTACAATGTATTAGCTGCTATAGATAGAGTGTTTCAATCTTCCTCTCTGTCTCTCTTTCTGCCTTTGGGCATTACAAAAAAAACATAACACACAATCTGTCTGTGTAAACAAAAACCTGACTTAAAAAACAACTGTGCTATATTGAACTTTATATATGGCGCGACTATTTTAAAACATAAACCAAAAATATATTAAAACATATTTGGGAAGCCCCTCTGTGGGTCCCTGCGGAGGCACTTTCCCTCGGGTACAATAGATTTGTGCTATGCCCCAACACTAATTCTCCACCGTTGATCTCTGGTCAACATATGATGCCTTGGTCAACTGCAGCGGCACCTCTCGGTCCTTTTTCAAAACTCTTCACTGCCCCCGTAACACTACGATTAATCAAAAATCAATGAACCTTTAACCCAAACTTTAAATCCTTAACAAACTGCATTGGAAACTTTTCACGTTACAAAACACCCCTACGTCAGCGAGGCTAAAACTTGCACGAATGCCTTCTGATTGGCTATTGTTGGGGCCCGTGGAACTCAAACGGAATTATAAACCGGATCTCATAAAATCTTCGTGTAACAAATTGCGCTGGTGATGTCATGGCTAAAACGAACGCGAATCAATGTGATTGGTCCACATGGCAGTGGGACCACATCGACGCATCAGTGATCAATGGCTGCAGTGGAATGGACTTTAGCTAAGTGATGAGTGATTGCGCGATGTAGCGATGGTGCGATGCTGTGATGAGCACTGAGCGCTATCAGCATCGACACATCGCATCGATGATAAAACCTCGGTGGAAACATATGCGGATGGGCGGATGGCTGTGATGCGATTGCGATGCGCGATGGATGTGGGGACCACATCGCATCGCAACATCGACAGTGACATTTGCGGTGGTATGTAACAATCGTCCGTTGCGATATGTGATGTGCAATATTGCACCATCGCATCGCGGCGAGACTTCACATCAATAAGACACTAAAACAAAAAAATATTTGCGATGAAGTGGTGGGGACCACTTATGACGTGGCCCATTAAAAAACTTAAAAGGACTTTGGCGCATTGAACAAAATTGGTTCTGTTTGGTTGGTGAGGGCTTAAAATCCCAAAAAGACTGTTTTAATAGAAACTCTGCTGTTGCATGGCTTGGACCATGAATTCTTCAATTTCTCTGCAAAAGTCGGCTACGGCCCATATCAAAATTTAATTTCATCAAAATAGAAAGCAGTTGTGGTTGAAATCATAAAAACAAATTTAGAAAGCCGCTGTTTGCAGAGCAGTAAATTTCTTCTACACAACCTCTGCTGCAGATGTACATTCAAGCAATTGAAATTAGCATTTCAACAAGTCGTTGTTGGTTTCAATCAAATAGTTCTACAAATCCTAAAAAAACATATACTAAAAGAAAATCCAACTTATTAAATATTTAAACTACGCTTATATTAAAAAAAAATCAATAATCAATCATTAAGATCTTTCCATAAGATTAACACTATTATATAAATTAGACAGCCTATTAACAAGGATCTGTATTTTTCAAACATAACTTCTTACCACTTTAATGTTGTTTTTTTTATATCCTATAATTTATTTATTAAATCTTTCACACCCAACTTAATTTACTTATGTTTTTATTAAATCTTTTATACCCAAGTTATTTTACTTATTTTTTTATTAAAAAAATAAATATGAAACACACGTCATTTTTTATTATTAAAAACCACTTTTTTGCCTTGCTCATCAAAAGACCCCCATAATAATTATTACTCAAAAGCACTTGATTACCCTTTATAAAATTTTATAATGAAAGTTTATAGTGTATTTTTGCATAAAATCCGAAAATATTATTCAACCGTTGAGAGACTCCAGGATAACATATAAAACAAAAGGGAGAGGAGGGACACCTATTTGAAAAAGAGCGAAAGGCTCCTCTCCGCGTGTGAACATTTGATTTTCCAAGTTCCATGAAAGAGAGAGACCACCACACTACACCAACAATGCATAGCAGAAGATGGATACTCTTATCCTCACACCTTTGAAAGTGTGCCCACTCATGGCATACACCATACTCACAGATACAACATGGATGGCAGCACGAGGAGGAGGAGAATGGCTTTAAAAGATTGGCAGCACGAGGAGGAGGAGAATGGCTTAAAAAGATTGGCATATAAAAAAGAAAACCAAACGCTGACATTATTATAAGATTGCACCTCTCTACTGTAATCTGGGATTTTGAAAATTAGCATATATATCTAATTATCGGTAGAGGCCCCACGAGTGATTCACAACTGTGAATCTGCCATCAACGACCAGATTATGCCCGCTAACATATTTGGACTCATTGCTGGCCAGGTACAGACCGGCCTCTGCAATATCCTCTACTTTAAGAGTGTGTCCTTGTAAATTTGCAATACTGTTGCAGAAGCCCTCCATGGCAGCCTTATCCTTGTCGGAAATTGACGAGGCATCCCCTTGTTTGAAGTACTGCACTGCAAGAGCCGTGGCCACGCCATAAGGGGAAACAGTGTTCACTCTGATCCCATATTTTCCAAGCTCAGCTGCGCCATTTTTAGTCAATCCAATGATTGCGTGCTTCGATGCTGTGTACGAGTAAGGAGCAGCTCCTCCGAGAATACCCGCCACGTTGGTTGTAGAGATGATGCACCCCTTCTTCCGTGGGATCATCACGCGGGCGGCGTGCTTAATGCCGTGCATAACTCCTTTCACGTTTACATTCATCACTCGATTGAATTGCTCCATATCATACTCTGCTACGCTCTTCACCAGAAAGTTGTCGTTAGTTCCAGCGTTGTTATACATAATGTCCAGTTGGCCAAACTTTTCCATGGTCACATCCACTGCCGCGCTCACATCTTCCTCTCTGCTGACATCGCAGTGCACGTAAGTTGCCACAGCGGGAGAAAGGGATTCCTCAAGCTTTTTTCCAGCTTTCTCCGCAACGTCTGCGATTATGACTTTGGCTCCATGCTTAATGAACAACCGAACAATGGCTTCTCCTATGCCCGCTGCCCCGCCCGTTACTATTGCAACCTTCCCCTCCAATCTGCATGCACCATTCAATTCAACAAATACAATATAGTTTCAGAAAATTAATGTTACCAAATTGAAAGAAAGAAAAAAATAAAACTAGAAGGATAGCGTGAAGTTTTTCCATGTTATGATTACCGTCGATCTCCAACGTTGCTCAGATTACCAACACAGCCAGTGCCTGCATTAAGCTGCCCTTTGGACTCCATGGTTTTGATTGGGATGAGAAATAGAGGTAGAGAAAGATGAAATTAGTCAGTGCTCTCCTATAGATGTTACGCAGATGGATAATGAGATGCCTATGGAGAGCCTGGCGAGCCTTATTTATAGTCTCATAGATCATGTTTCATTCCATCGCCTACTAATTTTTCAAAGCTTAACTCTATTCCAATTTGTTTGATATTTCAGTCAATGCATTCAAACTAAATTTGAGTATATAATATTATCGTTAAAGTCGTAAATTAGGTTCTAGCGTGTTTGACATTCAAACCTAACAGATGCAGGGCATGTCGCGGACGGTATCCATGGACCGTGGACAAGACCATATCTAAACACCACCAGTCATTAAGAACATTAGAATTAAAGTTGAAGTTTCCGTGATCCGAAGATAAGTGAACGAAATATCTATGCACGAGCTTGATTCTATGCACATATGCGAGTAATAATTGGAATGAGAGTGAGTGAAATATCCACGCACGAGCTTGACAAGCTTGAATCTATACACATATTCGAGTAATAATTGGAATGAGAGTAAGTGAAATATCCATGCACGAGCTTGGCTCGGTACATATTCGAGTCATTTTCAAAGATGAAGCTTGAAGGGCAGGGCATTTTATTGTTTGTGGAGTAATAATTGGAGTGAGAGTGAGTGAAACACGAGCTTGACTCGATACACATTCGAGTCACTTTCAAACATGAAAGCTTAAAGGCATGTTATTGTTTGTCATTTTATGGGTCGACAGATGGCTATGGCTTTCCTCTCTTATTGTTTTCTTTATTTTTTGGTTTGTTAAGTAATGACTATGCCTAATTTGGTTTGAGTAAGCTAGGGGCATTTTGACTAATTGTTAAAATAATTAGATTTTTACTTATTAAACGAATTTTACATACTTTAAAAAATTATTATATTATTATTTTTTTTAAAGCTTCGTAGTACTTTTCTATTACCAAAAATATTAAGGGCAGAGAGTCATACAAGAAAAAAACCAATGCAGTGACTTCAACCTGCTCGTAGGAAACCAGATCTGTTGGCCACCACAACGAGTTATAAGCAGACCAAAAAAGAAATTTTCTTATTCTATCTCGAACAACTTTTAGAGCTGTAGTATGTCCAAAATATTTACAAACAAGAGTAGTAAAAAAGCTAACGGAGTCCAAATTAAACAAAACAAGGAAATAGTTAACCAGCTAAATCAGAAACCAGAGCATTAACAGTTGGGCCTAACACCTGTGAGCTTATATGAAGGAGTTGCAACTGTTTTTCAATCTTGCCCACCTTATCATTCAATTGAAGTTGTACCTTGAGCATAGCATGCATGTCCATCTTCATCTGTTGCATTTCAAATAGAATATAAGAGGTGAGACTCTTATCCTCTGATGTTGCCATAGCCTTGGCAAGGAGGCACTTCATCTTCCAATATGTCTTTATTGACTGCTGAAAGAGAGAAACACGACCCCGAGTACTGCCTGGATCAGTTAAGAAGTCCATATGGGAAAGCTGCTCGTCCATATCCACCTCTTCACTATCAGTATCAACTTCCCAGCCTTGTATTTTTTACTTAATATTATCCTGATTGCCTGATTCATAAACCTGAGCTAACTCTTGTAGCACCTCCGTATTATATTTCCTACCACGCCTACTCGAGCTAGCCCCAGGAATATGCAACCTACCTCTTTTCAGCTTCATTGGCTATCCCTTCACCATACTGGCAATGGAAAGACTTGAAGAAAGTCTTGTGGCTAGAAGTACGTCAAAGACAAGGTAAGTTAAAACATAAGAAAGCGACATCATAACAAACCCAACACGCAGAGCCTGACATCGACATGTAGGAGATAAAAGAGCAAGGGTCCAACCAAGAACGATAGGCCAGAGAAGACGATGGCCAGATGAAAGACCAGGAACATCCGGAGTAGACTCAGAACATTATGTAACATAAATAGCCACCAGCGATGCCATACCATACTCTCTGAGAAAATAGTGAAAGCCATACATATGCTTGCAATTGAAACAAAGGCCAGGATACAAATAGTGCAGATGCCGAGAGCACAATTAATGAAGCCGAGAATGCATGCAAGACAAAATCATATACTCGGAATGCATGCAAGACCGAAGCAGAGAGTCAAAAGCCTCTGGAAAAGACACAACCACAAACGAAACCATACCGAACAAATTCTGCAGTTGCTCAGAACGAATTAAATAAAGCTGAGAATGCATACAAGGCAAACGCAGAGACTCAGAATGCATGCAAGGCCAAAAAAGAGAGTCGGGAGCCTTTGTAAAATAAACAACCACCAGCGAAACCATACCATAGCTACTTACAAAAGATCGAAATCCATGCATGTATGTGAAACAGAGCACATTAAACCGAGAATAAATATTCCCATAAGAGATTAGATGAATCGGGATATTCATGCAAAATAGAAGCAGATGATCAATTCGGAGAAAATGCCCATAAAAGGATTTGGTAGAAGGAAGATTGTCCATTGTAAACCCCATTAAAAGAAACAAGCGTAGGAAATGCTGAGACGAAGTTAGACAATCGCGACCCCAATAAACCCAAGACCAACCTGGGGGACTGCAGAAGTTAGGCTCGACAGAGTTATCACCCAAATTCCCAGCTCGAAACCAAAACAATCTTGATAAAATACAGTGATACACCATTAACTGATGAATGAACGCAGACGAAAACTGAGGCGACAGAGGTAAAAACATAACACGAAAAGTATGCATAGAGGGAGAAATTTCCATTACATACCCCGATCTCCACCGAAGAATGTGCGTGCTGAGATGTAAGCTCTGACCTACAGTGAAATGCCGATACAAGGCCGGAACAGAGACTGGCGAAGAAGAACAAAACCAACCATAAGACTGATCAACCACCACATAAAGACTTGAGTTAATGCATCTGACAAAGCATTAATAGGAATAGCTCGCTGGCGCATGCAAAATCAAAGAGGAGAGTAGGCACAACCGCCAAAGGATTGGGTGCATGATAATAGCACATGGGGCGGCAAGACATCCACCACGTGGATGTGGACAGCCCAAATCAAACATTACACACCCCGATCGGGGGTAAAAATTATCATATTAATTTTACATCGAATAAATTATTATTTTTTTAATATTTTTATAATTAGTTAGATTTATCTTAATTTTGGTTCTATCAAGTCTTGACAGGGATCAAATTTGACAGGGATCAAATTTCTTCTGGTGCAACTATCAATTCTTGAGAGGGATCAAATCCTTTGAAGTGAATTTTTTTTTTTTGAGTGTAAAACTTGAGGAAAAGTTTGCAAGTCAAGAGATTTGATCCTTCTTTTCACTTGATAAATCTTCAATTAATATGGATCTAGACTAATTTCATTAGTGTGAGGCCAAGGAAAATATATTGAAGAGAAGATTAATTTTATCAATAATATGTAAATATATATAATATTAATATAAACATTTTAAATTGTTGGTAAAATGTCTTGTGATGATCGAAAATCCGCATCACGGGCTACCAGCCCCTTCTTTTGTTGCACTGAATAGTCCACAGGTGTCATGCCCGTAGTCAGGAACTGAACAATGTCAGTGAAGTGTACATTGACTACCTTAATAGCAAATAGTTTTGCGTCAGGAAACCCCTCCTATATGTTGGTCGGTTCCTCACCACTCTCAATTCGAGACAAGTGATCTGGTTTGGCATTCAATCTCCCTGGCTTAACAATGATCTGAAAGTTGTATTCCTGAAAAAGTAGAAGCCATCGGTAGATTCCACCCCCCCGCCCCCCCCCAATTCAAAGCCAAATGATCCGTGGAACATTTTGAAGTGCCCTCCTAATAGATAGTGTCGACACTTCTGGCATAGACTATGATCAATGTCTCCGGTTCCCGACTGCATAAGGACCACTCCCAGGGAAATTCCTGAAGCATCAACATGAACATGAAAAACCTTGACCAAATTGGGAAAAATAAGAATAGGTGCGAATATCATCTTTTCCTTGAGTAGCTCAAAGCTCTTCTGCCACTCGTCATCCAAAAAGAATGAAACATCCTTCTTGAGCAGCTTTTCCAGAGGTATTGTGATTAGTGTGTATCCCTGAATGAACTTTTTGTAGTAGACCGCATGTCCAAGGATCGAACGCAGTTGTTCTCATTCGTCGGTACTACTAGATTGATGATAACGGAAAATTTTGCAGAGTCCACCATCAACCCTTGTCGGCAAACTATATGGCCGAGCAAGATTTCGAAGGGTACACAAAAGATAAATTTCTTGATATTCAGGGAAATCTGGTGTTTCCGACAGGAGTCCAACATCATGCACAGGTTCGAAACGTGTGTCTTTACTAAGCCAAGGACAGTCCAATCATGAAAGTACACCTCTAGGAATTTGTGGATGAATTCCTTGAACACTGTGAGAACTACCCGTGAGAAGATAGTAGGGGAATTCTTGAATCCAAACGACATGATGGTATACTGGAAGGATCCCCATTCAGTGGAAAATGTAGTTTTTCTGTGATCTTCTGGTGTGATTCTAATCTGATGGTATCCTGAGAACCCGTTAGTGAATGAGTATGCTTCCTGGCCTCCTACGCTATCTAGGATCTCATCGGAGAATGGCATTGGAAAGGGGTCATGTACGCAGGCATCATTTAACTTGTGTAAGTCCACACAGATTCAGATTTCTCCCTTCTTTTTATTTTCCTGAACCACCATCGGACTTACCCAATCCGACTCCTCGACCAGCTCGATAATACCTGCGATGAGAATTTTATGAACTTCCTCCTTAACCATCTATTTATACTTAGGGTTCAGCTGATAAGGCTGCTGCTTTATCGGTCGCGCATCCGGTTTTAGCATGATGTGCATAACCCCTAGGTCCCCTGTGATCTGTTTGAGCTCTGAAATCTTGGTTGGGAATAAGTATTGGTTTTCTATGAGAAATTCAGCCACCTTTCTTACAGTTTCATCATCCGAGTAGTCACCAATATTAGCCAAATTAGGCTGCTCTGCCATGCCAATGTTCAATTACCACAGTTTAAGAGGTTTCGTCACATCCACATTCTGCAGTGGAGGTCTCGCAACTCTGCGCTCCCTCTCTGATTCTGGGATAGAGACATTGCGCAGATTCTCATCACCTTATTCTAGAGTTAGATTGCGACCATTGACAATATCCTGCATCTGCGTTTCCCACGTCGACACACCAAATGCGGTAGAGGAGTTGGATTCACCAAACACAAATGCATCTATATCCTGCAGAGCTTTGTCAAGCACCTCCGAGCCCCCTATTAGTCCAAAGGTACCAATGATTCTATCCTTCAAATTTTCCCAGTGGCGGGTGCATTGATGTAGCTCCGCATCCAAGTACCATGCAGTAGGGATTGATCCCAGTGCATGAATAAACAAGTGAACCCATTCCTCTGGAGTTCGGTTGTACCACTTCTCCATCCAAGCAAACAAGTGTTCACGTGGGTCCCCTGGGCCAAGGAACATCTTGATACGTACCTTAGCTAGGGGCTCGAATCGTAGGATCATCATATCCTAACATTCCTCCCAATCCTGGAACACCTCCTTATGTGTGTCCCACCATATTGCAGGCGTTGTGTGCATAGCTATATTAAGGGCCCATAGCCTCTATTCTTTGGGAACCTCAACTTCGAATGTTCACAAAAATTCCTTTATACTATCGGAAGCATCAAAGTAGGTTTGTTCTCTTACCTCGGAGAATATGCAATGGAAGTCCTTGGTAATTCGCAGGCAGCGCAGCGTAGAGACATCATGCAATCAGTTTTTCCAATTTTCTATTTCTTCATCGGAGTCGGAAAATCATTCGCTATCCTCTTCCTAGTAAAGCACACCATCAGCCATATGATTGATCCAGTCTTCGTCCCTCGCAGTAAACTTATAGATGTCATCCACCCCTTCTTCCTTGCGCACTAGCTCGGTATACCTTTCTCCTTCTACGGGGTCTAGTGGTACGATCACCCGTGTTCCTTCACTTTCAAACACCATGCTTAATTTATTCAAATTGATAATACAACCCATATCAATGGCCCAATCCAATCCTATGAGTGTGAGATAGGGGTCCGCATCTTCTACAATCTGAATGACTTCAAATTCAGTCTGTAACTTAACTCCAGTGATATCTACTACAATCTTTGATAACCTTCCCAACGATATGATCTTCTATTGATTAACCATGCGCACCTGGATAGTGGACCATTCCAACTTAGGTTCTCCCATTCACTGCCAACTTTGTTTAGGTAGTACATTCACATCTTATCCTAGGTCTAGAATAACCTAGTCCATTTCATAGTCACCAATATGTGCGATTAATCTCATCTCTTGACCAGTGCATCTCTTCTGCTTATATAGTTTGTGCACATCCTTAACTTTCATGACTGGGTCTGCCTTTCCTACGCAGCTGTTGATTAGGGCTTGGAGGTTTTCCATGGCCCGTTGATTATGCATCATCTTCATGCATGCCTGCAAGAATGGTTTGACCTCATCTTCAACTCTACTGTCGGTGGGGTTCTAAGGAGCAGATGTTTTGTCCTAAGCAAAGTCTTGTCGAGCTGCGACAAAGGTCTCCTTCTCCCTTTGTATGTCTACGCCTTCCCGTTTAGTGGCTGCTTTGCGGATAAGAGGATCTACCTCAGCTTTTTCCCCAGATCCTCTAGTGGCCATGCTGCTGCGCGTTATCACATTAACGTTTGGTCCCTCTGCTCGAATTTCTACCTTAACCCTTTGTATATTTTGTGTAAGTGTCTGTTGTTTTTCCTGCACCTTGGCTATCAGAATCGGGCAGTCTTCGATCACATGGTCCAAATGTCTGCAATATCTGCAAGATTGCCATGTTGGGTTCGTGCAGTCCCTCGCAAAGTGACCTACCTCCCCGTAGTTATAGCAGATCAGTTGGCCTCTACCCCTACCTGCGCTTCCACCTCGCCCACGTGTCGCCCCCTCCCACATATGTTGTGGAGCCTCTTATACTCGGGAGATATATGTGATGAGGGATCCATTGTATCCTATATAGGTTTCTGGTTATCATCGGATCATAATTTAAAAACATATTTTAAAATTAAATCATTATATAATATAAATGAATTTAAAAAATCAATTAAAAATTTCATTAAGGGAAAATAATTGCCCACATGAAACCCCTCATGTTTATCCAAATAAAAATAAAAATTATTATTAATCAAAATTTACTTAAATTTTATAGCGAGTTATTACATTAAATTTTAATTAAATTTGAGAATATTATTTAACCCTCAAGACTTAAAAAAACTGCACATAAACGAGGAAGAAGGAACATATTTAAAGAACAAAAGGCTCCACTCTGCAAATTATCCTTTTGACTTTTCAAATTCTATGCAACTAAGACAAAACAGACAATCTGCTCCATAGGATGGTTATCTTAGTCCTTTGGAAGGGTGTCCACACATGGAATACACTATAATCACACATACAACAAAAAATTTCATAACTATAGGTACATATATAAGGAACAATTCTATTACATTACATAAATTACTCGGATACATCACATATTTATGGTGGTTGTGAGATCCAATCAATTCCAAATATGAATAGGGAGGTTGAGATATTCTCTCAACACCCACCAATAAATCTGCAACCAATTCTAAATTGAGCATGGAACAGTTATCTTCCAAGTCTCTCCCTTAATTCTTACATGCACAATTACAATACATATTATAACAATAAAATTTATTTGTATATCAATGGTCTTCATCATCAACTTTATCAGAGTCTTCTGGATTTCGCTCTTTCTCTCTCCATATCTTCGAGCTTACCTTTCAACTCATTTAAAGTACACCCACTTCTTACCATCATTGATGAACTTTGCAAGATCAACAATATTGACAACTCGGCTCGTCAGGGCTTTCCTGATAAGAGCTATGAAACAATGAACCATCCTATGGACCAATCACCATATGTTGGATATTTCTCTTTCGGCTATCCATCAGTTGCTAGGAAAACAATTTGAATATTTAATGTGTTAAAAATTTGATCTAACAACTTGACTTGTTTTACACACATGGATCTCATAAGTTGTAACATGTAGCCATTCTTTAGGGGTTTCCAAGCACCAATAACAATTAACCATAACACTATAAACACAATATAACTAGTGATGTGTTAATGGTTTCCAAGAGCCAAGAACCACTAATTTGAATTATGCAACACTATTCAATAGTTTATTTTACAGCAAATATAACTTAGACACAACATATATCATTGATAGCTTAAAAAAAATTTAGAGGTTCTGCATTAAACTCATATTCGCTACCATAATATGAGAAGTCCACCAAGTTTTCTTGTGGCAAGTCTTCAATAGTAGCTATGTTAGCAAATGGTTTAATTTCCCATTTAAGAGCTCTTTGGCACAATTCATACAATAAAATGTTATGTGACCATGTTTTAGGCAATAAAAACATTTCACTGAGTTCTTGTTTTAGATAATAGTGTTATCTTATATTGTAAATTGTCCTCTCCTCCATCACCTATTTTTATTCTATTTTCTTCTACCAAAAGAGTTCCTATCACTTCATCTAATTATTTGGAAGAAAATTGACTAAGGGTAAAAATAGCATTATGATAATTATAATGTAAAATGTTTAACTTAATAGCTTTAGCATCTTAATATTCTATTTTTGTTCCAATTTTCCCCAAATATATTATGATTTTAAATCATTTATATGTTTAGCCATGTTACTCACTCGTGCATCTTAAATTTGAATACTTTAATTTCAAAGTGAATTTTGCATTCACAACTTTTTCCCCAAATATTTAGCTCAACTTTTCCCATATTTAGCAGGAAATTGTTCTAGATCTATAAGATGAAATTGTAATTATGAAAAATAAAGGCCTATAATAGATTTAGATTTATCTTCCCTTCTCAACTAACCAACTAATTTTTTTGGTTCTTGGAGGTGGTGGGGTTGTTTTGGATCTTATAAGTGGTGGTTCTTGTCTTTTTACTAAATCTCTCACATTTTTATGCATTAAATTCATTTGGACTTTAACCTTTAACATACCTTAGAAGTAGAAGTTTGAACTATTAAATTTATCAATGAGTATTTGCTCCATATTTAAAAAAAGAATATTTATTGTAGAATTATTACCCGGGCTTTAAGATAAAAATTGATGTTTGAATGGATTATTAAATAATCCCTTTGGTCAGCTCTACGAACAAGAGTCTGAACTAGGAGAGTCTGGCTTCTGCAGAACACTCTACATTCTCCATTCAATTCAACTTTATATAGCATAGAAGATCTAGGGAAGTTAGAACTACACCCTAAGAAATAGAAACCAATTCCTATCCTAAGGTCTCGTGAACCAACTCAGTAGAATAGGAGATTCTCCATTATCTTCAACACTCCCCCTTAATGGAGAAGGGCTTCACAAATATGCCTAACATCTCCCTAAACATTACAGACTTAATTTTTCCAAGAGGCTTGTGAAAATGTCTGCAACATTATCACACGTTTTACAATATATAAGATCAATTTCTTTTGATTGAACTTTCTCCCTGACAAAGTGGAATTGTGTATCAATGTGTTTGGTGTTCTTGTGAAAAACTAGATTTTTAGAAAGTTTGATTGAACTCTGTTTGTCGCATCTAATTTTTGTTGCATCCCTCTATTCGTCCTCGACGTCCTGGAGAATTCTCCGCAACAAAACTTCCTCGCATGTTGCTGCACACATGGCTTGATACTCTGCTTCTGCTGAAGAAAAGGAAACGGTGTTTTGTTCTTACTGCACCATGTAATTACCTCGGATCCAATGCTGAATGCATAGCCTGTTATGGATCTTCGATCGTTGACATTTCCAGCCCAGTCGAAATCTGAAAATCTTGTCAATCTAACATGAGAAGACTTAGTATAAATAATACCATAATCTACAGTTCCTTTTAGATACCTTAAAACATCTTTTATTGCATTCCAATGACTCTCAAGTGGTTTGGACATGTATTGACTTATCACACTGACTGCATAAGCCAAATCTGGTCTAGTGGTGGTTAGGTAGATTAGGCTCCCAACTAGCTATCTATAAAGTGTCACATCTGCCTCTTTAGAGCCATCCTCACTCTGAATTTTAATGTTCTACTATATTTGTACTGATGCAGCCTTGCACTAATCCATCCTGAATCTTTCCAGTAGAGCTTTGACATACGTACCCTGGGACAGAAAATTTTGTCCTAAATCTCTCCATATCTCGAGACCCAAATTGTATCTTAATTCACCAAGTTCTTTCATTTCAAACATCTGTGACATTTTCTGCTTGGTTTCTTTGATTAGATCAACAGCATTACCTATAATAATTAGATCATCTACATATAAAGAAATCAACATTATGTGCCCCTTTTCATCTTTCATGGCATACAAATTAGGATCGTTCTTGCTTCTATTGTAACCATGTTGCAAAAAAAATGAATCAATCTTTTCACACCATGATTTGGGTGCCTGTTTTAGTCCATATAAAGCTTTATTTAATCTACAGACTAAATTTTCTTTCCCTTTCTGAACAAACCCCTCAGGCTGATCTAAGTAGACCTCCCCTTTCAATTCCCCATTTAAAAATGCAGATTTTACATCTAATTGGTGAATCATCCAATGTTTCTTAGTAGCTAAAGCAATCAACATTCTCATAATGTTTAGTTTAGCTACAGGGGCAAAGGTTTCCTCATAGCCAATACCTTCTTTTTCTGAATACCCCTTTGCTACCAATCTAGATTTTAACTTATCTATGGTTCCATCTGCATTAATCTTGGTTTTATACAACCATTTACAACCTATGGTTTTTTTCCCATCACGAAGTTCAACCAGCGCCCAAGTGTTATTTTTGAGGATAGATTCATATTCCTGTTCCATATCTTTTTTCCATTCACTACATTGATTTTCTTCTCTATAACTAGAAGGTTCAACAACATTCATCATACTATTTATAAAGAAATTTTCCCTGTATCTAGCAGGAAATTGAATCTGCCTACCTGATCTTCTGAGCGTTGGTGTAGCTTCCAGCCCATTCTGACTTTCCTTTGATGGACTCGGCTTGATTTTTGTATCTAGATTCTCTGCTTCTGCCTCTTTCTTCTGATCATGGCAGTTACCTGTTTCTTCACATTCTTCCACCAAAAATGGAATATCCCATTCCTCATTGTGCTGATTAGATTCATCACAAACCTGCTCATGGAATAAGACATCTCTACTAACAAAAATCTTGTGAGTCGATGGATTAAATAATCTATAAGCTTTAAATTGTGAACAATACCCTACAAAGGTACATATGATGCCTTTAGAATCTAGTTTTCTTCTGTCTTCCTTTGGAATGTGAGCAAATGCTTTAGAACGAAACACTCTTAGATGTTTTACTGCAAGTTTTAATCCATATAATGCTTCAAAAGGAGTTTTAAACTCAATACTTCTTGTGGGACTCCTATTTTTCAAATAAACTGTAGTATTCAATGCTTCAGCCCAAAAACCATTTGAAAGATCCTTTCCTTTCAACATGCTTCTAGCATACTCCACCAATGTTCTGTTCTTTCTTTCTGCTACTCAGTTCTGCTGAGGAGTATGGGGTGCTGTGAATTGCTGTAATATCCCATGGTCTTTACAATACTTGGTAAGTTCCTCCTTCCTGTATTCTCCCCCTTGATCGGAGCGGAGAATTTTTATGTGCTTCCCTGTTTGCTTTTCAATCATATACCTAAACTGCTTAAAGTATTCAAATATTTGGCTCTTCTTACTCATGAAATATACCCAAGAAAACTTCTTGCAATCATCAACAAATAGTAAAAAACATAGTGCACCTCCTAATGACTTTGTTTGCATGGGTCCACAAAGGTCTGTGTGCACTAATTCAAGTATGTCTCTTTTCTTCATTTCTACTCAAACAGGGAATTCTTCTCTATGCATCTTTCCTAATGCACAGGAATAACAATCATTATGCGCTTGTCTAAATATAGGATGATCTCTTACCATTTCATTTTTCTAAAGTAACAGCAAGTCATTGTAGTTGATATGACCAATTCTTTGGTGCCACAACTCTTTTGTAGTCAAACTTGATGTTGTCAAAGCTTGATCTAGTGTTGTCTTCACATCCAATTTGTACAGAACTCCTATTCTAATTCCTAAAGCAATAGTCTTCATGCCATCTTTAATATAAAAGTTAGATTTAAAAAATTCAACTTTGAAATCTTGATCTATAATCATGGATACAGAAATTAGATTCTTTGTCAATCCAGGCACATACATTACATTATGAATATATCTGACATCACCATTGGGTAAGATAACATAATTTTTCCCACACCCTTTGATCTGATGACATCTATCATCACCAAGATAGATTTGTGCTCTATTGTTGATTTCTTTAAAATCTTCGAACCATTGTCTATTCCATGTCGTATGTGTGGATGCTCCTGAATCTACATACCAAGTGTCCGCATCGACCTTCTCACCTAAGTCTGCCATGAACAATATGAAGTCCTCAACATAGTCATCATTTGCAAAATGACCTGAATGTCTTTTCTTCTTCCGTTGATCTTCATGAAATTTCTTCTTCCTGCACTCCTTAGCAATATGATTGATTTTTCTGCAATAAAAACATTTAACTAGAGAATTTTTTTTATTCGGATGCATACCTTGAGTTTGATTTGGTCTTTTCTATGTGTTTCCTTCGTTTTACTGCAATGATTTCATTTTCCTTTGAAGAATTTATTCTTTTCCATTAGCGCCAAATCTGCACTCTGTGGTTTTAGAGTCAATCTTCTTTCTTCTTCCTGCATTAATATCCCTGTAAGTTCTTCAAAATTTTGGATTTTATCTCTCGCACTTATCCCAGTGATAAAAATTTGGTAGTCATCAATCATACTATTCATGGTAATCATGACCAAATCTGCATCTGCAACTACCTCACTGATATTTGATAGTTTGTTCTTCAGGTCTTTGATTCGTGATATGAAGGAAGTAACTGTTTCATTCTTCTCCATCTTTATGGACAGAATATTGCTCTTCAAGAACAAGAGGCAATTTGTATTCTTGATCTCATACAAATCCTTCAATACAGTCCAGATTTCATTTGATGATTTACATTCTCTGATATGTGGTATGATGCAGTCTTTCACTGACATTTTTAGCATTGTCTTTGCTTTACCTTCTCACTTCTCCCAATCTAAGACTGATGTTGCTCCTGTTGCTGGCTTTGGCTCATCCCCATTTGCAATCGTCCAGGCATTATGCACTTCTAACACTTTCTGCATCTTAAATTTCCAATTTGAGTAATTGGAGCCATCAAGTTTGTTACTCTCATTGAAGAATGATTTGATTAATTGATTGTTCATCTTGATTAAAGAATACACTGGCTCAGATCTATCTCAGATCTCTTCGACCCTTTAAATTCCTTTCTTGTTGAGTGGATCAACAATAAATCCTCTTAATTTATTTTTTTTTAAAGTTACTTTTAAAGAACCTTATTAACAAGTTCTTCTCATAAAGGAATAAAAAAAAAAATCCACTCATCACAAAAGAGCCATTAAAAAATTCCATTTTAAAAAAATAATTGAAAGTGCTTTGAAAATTTGCACACTTTCCACTATTCAAATTAGGAGATTCTCCTTTCCAATATAAATTAGGAGCTTGAAATAATTTTAGAGAAAAGTGTAGTTTCGAAAATGACATGCTCGCCCAACGAATTGACGCACTAAACACTGGTAGCACGCAGGAATTTAGGATGCCAAGAGTAGCATTAATATGGTGGTGCTCTTTTCAGCGGTCAGGAGTAGTGTTGAGCCTCTTCACACTAGCTCATTCCACGCTGCTTCAGATCTTTTCAACCCACTCAGGCTCTCAAGAGAAGATCTTCCACGAGCTCTCTTCCTTCACATGCTAGCAGCATTCCTAGAGCAGCAAGTGACAGCACTCCCCATGCAAGCTCAACTCCTCTGAGCAGCCAAGGATGGCAGTGCTCCTCAATGTGTTTGGTGTACGCAAGAGCGAGGATGGCAGCATACACAGGATGCAACAACGTGCAACGATCAGGTAGGCAAGCTCCTCCACGCAGGATTTGGACAATAGGCAATGGTGGCAGTGCTCATCTGATCAGGCTGCAATGTACTTTACAACCCAACTACGGCCTCCGTGGCTGCAGATCAGGTAGGTAGCACCCCGAGCAAAGAGGAAACGCTTCACACAAACTTTGCCCAAACGCAGTCTGGTAGCGTTGAGCAGAAAGCCAGACGTCTGCACTCCTCCTCAGCGCTCCATAGAAATGAAGAAGTAGAAGTCTTCTTGGCAATGTTACTCCTCCTCTTCTGGCCTCAATTTCTGTTTTTGTTCACAGGCAGAATGACTGTGATTTCCCACAATGTTCAGGCAACGACAGTGGTAGCACTTTTAGGCAGTGTTCAGTAGCCATGGAGGAGGCAGTTTCCTACGTTTTTCTGCATGCATTGAGCTGCAGGCACGAGAATCATGGGCAACGCACATGTAGAGGGAAAAGGCAGCCAGCATGGCTCCTCCTCACGGCTCCTCCTCATGCTCCTCATGTTGCTCCTCCTGTCTAAGGGCAGAGGAAACACCAGAGGTAGCAACTAACTCAACACTTCATCCAAACACCATAGGTAGGTAGTGCTTAAGAAGACAACACTCCTGAGCACCATTGCAGTGCAAAAAATTACATAGGTAGGTAGTGCTAGGCTCCTCCTCACACAACTGTGCTCTGATACCAAGATAAAAAAACAATGTTTGAATGGATTATTAAACAATCCCTCTGGTCATCTCTACAAAAGAGAGTCTGAACTAGGAGAGTCTGGCTTTTATAGAATGCTCTACATTCTCCATACAATTCAGCTATTATATAGCACACAAGATCTAGGGAAGTTAGAACTGCACCCTAAGAAATAGAAACCAATTCCTATCCTAAGGTCTCGTGAACCGACTCACTAAAATAAGAGATTCTCCAATATCGTCAACACTTTACAGCTTACAACCCTTGTGCAGATCCAGCAACTGGCTTCACTCCTTGGCTCACGATTATGGTGACTAGATCCCCTTCTTCGTTGAAATAGCAAAAAAGGTTGAGCTCATAATGTGGCGCTCAACAAATGATTCATTCCAAATTTTCTTCGGAGAAGTGGCATGCTGATCGAATTAAACAACCACTGATGGGAAGGATCGGATGGAGGAGTTGATTGACCAATGATTGATTAGCTATACTCACTGCTACATGATTTTTTGTTGGCTTTGTCTATTTTACACGGATCCACAATACACAGACCCATGATCTCCAAACAATGGTCTGCTGCAATATGACAAGAACGATGCTAAAATTGCAGAAGTCGATGAAGATGCTCCGCAAGACTCATCGAAGTATGAATAGTCGCATTATTAAAAACACCATGGCAAGTAATCTGATGGGTTATGACACAATGGACGACTGGACCTTCAACAAAAACAAGAGGCCAACCAGTTCTAGAGTTTTCTTACTACAAAAAATGCTATTGATATGAATTTTAATTAATGGAGCCACTTTTTAGCATGTCGGCCCCACCTGAAGGCGATAAGAGCTTGTTCTTCATTTCTTGGCATACTGTCAACAATTTGACTTCCTTTTGACAAGCTCTTCAGTTGTTGTTGGTTTCAATCAAATAGTCCTGCAAGTAAAACTATTAAGATAGAGATGTGCACAGTCTATCTTTGAGTTGGAAAACACTTTTTGTCTTCTTCCACCTCCCCTTTATGGGTTGAAGGCACAAGATGCCCCTTCAAGTCTCAAACAATGCTGGAGGATTAACGTAATTACCCTCTATTCGACTACGGTCAATGCTATACTTTGTTGGAGTGGGGTGGGGTGGGGTAATACTGTTCACCTCACCCAAACTTTTTCTCATTGCCCTTCTGTCTAACAAAAAACGTTTGTCCAAAAAAATAACAAGTGTAACCATCCTACATTATATCAGATATATCAGAAATCTTGGCATACATCGGATATATCCGTACATTTTATAGGATTTTTTTAATTTTTTTTCAAAATTTGTGTAGGATATCTTGGCGTACATCGGAGATCTTCGTACATTTTATAGGATTTTTTTATTTGTTTTTCAAAATTTGTTGGCTTTGAAACCACAGACAAATTATGGAAATCATTTCAGGCTCTGATGTGAATTCGGAGGATTTCTTTGGATACAATTTTTGCAGATATTGAAACTGAATGATACAAATTATTACTATGGAAATGGCAAGAAAGCTAGTTTTCATCGAATTTTTTCCATATTTATGGAAAAATGTATTAGGAATTTCTGAATGGTAAATTTCCCTGATATGTTAAGAGTACTTGTAGGTTTATTTTGAAAATGTTGAAGTTTGGATGTGCCTGAGACCTATGCTTCGTGCTTTGGGGTCCATACATTTGAATTTTTATGGGTTTTAGTGTGAAATTCGATGCATGTTAATTGGCTATGTTCATGTTGTGCTAAATCATTTGGGTAGGTCTGCTTCGTACGTATTACTAAAATTTATAAATTACTAAAATTTATAAAGACAACTGAATCATTTGGGCAGGTCCGCTTCGTACGTATTACTGAAATTTATAAAGACATCTAAGAGAAAAAAAATGGAGATATAAGGCCTCGAATCTGATCCACCATTATTTCATACAAGAACATGTTAAAAACCCCAGAGATCAGTTGATTGAACATCATATTATCTTAATATTTTTACAAAATTAAAACGGAAAAATGAAGAACAAAATAACGATGTTACAAAACAAAAATTGAAACCGCTTATATATATATATATATATATGATCGACAAAGACTGGAAGATATCAAGTTATGCACAGAATTTTTGTTCATTCTAAAGCTTCTAAGTTGTACAAAATACCAAAGAATTATCTGGCTAGAGAATATTGAACTCCTGAATTTCTCTGGAGTAGTTGAAGAACAAAAGAAGAAATTTTTTGAAGTTGTTGAAGAACAAAAGGATAAATAGATGCGAGGAAGCTACTCAATTCTTTAAAGCTTCTGATAGGATGCAAAAACAAAGGTGTTTGCCCTTGTTTTAGGGAAAATAGAGCGCAAAACATAAGAAGTATTAAAAGGATAAATATACAACCAAAGGCCGAATCAGAAAATTTAGAAACATTTGAACATAATTTTGCCAATAGATTGCAAAAATTTTAGTTCTTGCAAGCTTAGAAGTACAGTGCAAATCGCCCCACAAAATTCCCCTAAATTCTGCTAAAATCAGAAGCAGTCAAGTGATACCCTCAATATCCTGACTTTTTAACCGAACAAACAAATTTTCCTCCTTCCTAAAAAATAGCAAGACTAATCAATCCACTGAAACATAAACCAAAATTTAGTTTAGCTTCTATATAGCCTCTAAATTCTGTTGAAAGAATACTTCATTTCTACCCTGAAACCATTAATTGACATTGTAAAGCAAGTTAATACTTGCTTACCTGAGACAAATTTTGTATTCCAGAGAGGAAAAGAGAAAATTCACCGAGTGAGTGCTGTTGCACTACCATTTTCCTCACCCATCCGCCATTTATAACATTCGAGAGGTTATCTTCCATGACTTTTCCAAAGCTTCTCAATCCTTCCGGAGTGCTACGTGGGTCACTGAAATTTAAGGAATTCAGACTCTCGCACAATACTTCAGAGAAGAAATGCCCCTCGAGGACTAACAACAAGTTCCATGTGACCATGCTATCACTACGACAACTATCTCCGGAATGCTCTTCAAGACTCCCAACAGGTTCCATGTGACCTTGCTTTCACTACAAAACCGTCAATCTATTGACATGTGGGATTTTCAATTGGCCACGTGGCATTAAGTCTATGAATTTTACTATTTCATTTGCCATGTTGCATTTCCATGTGTCAAAACCATAACCTTCTTTTTTTTTCTCAATAGAAGTCATTCTCCACGTCATCCTATTTGTTTGAAATTTCGCCCAGTTTTTTTTTTTTAAATTTTGCGGTGGCTAAGCTAAAGCTTCACATATGTCGGTTGGTCACACACGTTAAGTTCATGTTTATTAGTCACACGCGTTATGTGTCTAAGAGAAAAATTAACTCACTAAGGTTTTGCAGATGGGGTAGCAAGCTAAGTAGACTTGATTTTGGGGAAAACTCCAGAATTAAAAGCACTTGAGCAGAGCAATCTAGGATGGGTGACCTAGCTCTCATGAAAATGGGATGGGTGACCTACCTCTCATGAAATGGTCATAGATTAAATATTTTAAATTATAAATATTAATATTTCCAATTAAATCATATATATGATATATGGGTATTTCATTGATATCTTCGTTACCTCACAAACATTTATTTAAAATTTTAAATGAGTGGTTAAAATTTACAAAAAAAATAAAATATAAATATAAATAAATGTAAAGAGTAGTTTCACTAGACTTAGAATAGATGGTAATTGGATGTATTGTTAAGTCACTTTATGGTGCGAAGGTTGTTGGTTCAAAATTTACTAGGCAAAAATCCAACCATGTTAAGGGTTGGTGTGGCCAAGACCAAATGCAATCTGTGGGTGATTTTGACAGTTTTTCAAGCCACACTATATATGAATGATTTTGAAGGTATCTTAAGCCACATGTCAAACCTACCATCAAACTCAAACAATTTAACAAACCAAAAACTTAAATAGAAAACTCACTTTAAAAATTGAAAATATTTGTAGCAAAATTCCAAAATCTTATTACAAACAATATTAATTATATAATATTGATCAATTATAACAACAAATTTATAAAATTGAAATTTAGAACAATATACTTACCTAACCGTAAAGTGAATCATAGTTTGTTATGCCACATCAAAATATTAATTAAAGCTGAAGTGGAATATAACATTGATGAATTATAACAACAATTTTATAAAATTAATGTTTATAATAATATGGGTACTTAACCATAAAGTGAATGATACCAAATATCTAATTAAAGTTGAAGTGGAACATTATTGTTTAATTGTAATAATTTTTAGATATTTTTTAAAATAAAATTTACAATTAATATAACAAATAAATGGTTTTTGTTATTGGTAATTTTTGAATTTATTTTTTTGAGTAAAATGTTATTTTGTTTTAAAATTTGGTTAAAATTATCTTGAATGGGTGGAATTGTAAATATTCAATATTAAATATATTTTTAATAAATATATTTTAGGGTGTTGAATTTAGTTTTACAATACAATTGTATTAAAGTCACAAATATAGAGTGTTTAACCTTTTTTCTTTAAGAAGTGAGAGTGGAATATTTTGTTACAATGCATTATTAGATGATACTTAGGTACAAATTAGGAAGAACACTACATGTGTTTCTTTTCAGTATCATAGGCTTCTCTTCTCACAATTTCCTCCAATGTTAATTTTTCATCAAGGGAGTTGTAGAATGAAGTGATGGTGTTGTCCACAACTCCTCATGGAAAGAGGCTAAATCTTATTTAATTGTTTCATTATCATATCAATAATGCCAATGTACCTATAGCAAGGAGTCTCAATGGGACATCCTCAATACTCTCTCATTTATAGAAAGTTAAGAACAATATCAACAACATTGCTTCTCTAAGTAGTGCATTCGCATTGCGACCTAGTCTTTGTGGTCTTTATTCACTCCACCACCCCGTCATTTTACTACACTGCATTTGTTGCTACATCAATTATTGCTAGAACTTATGTATTGGAATGGGATGCTTCAAGTGGAGTTCTTGGAGCAACGTTGATGAAATAAATGTGCCCCTTAACATCCATTAATAAATATTTGTGTGACAACAATTGAGCAAGTCCACTTATAAGAAATAGATAATGGGGATCCATCATAAAATAGATACTTTTCACCTACAACACTAGCATGACACAAGAAATTATCTACATTAACCATAGCATCATATTCTTTTGAGAGAAGTGAAGAAGAAGCCTGGAAGTCTGTGTCTTCGTCCACAAAATTATTGAATGGTATGTCTTCTACATAGATCTTATGAAGTTCATCCCTCAGCCAAGCCTCTTCATCATGGCGGGCAACATCTATTTTGAGGATTTGGAGTTTGGATAGATTTATGGGAAGGTCAACAATATTTAGAATGGTTTTGGTATTATTGTGCAATTCCTTGAACCTTTGAGCTGCTATATCATCAACTTGACTCAATAGATGGCTGACCCCTCCTTGCATATATTTTCTTAAGCATCCCACATGGAAACTCAGCCACAATCCTTGGACTTCGGAACCTCCATTAGACCCTTGAGATGTTGCAAGGCCTCCAGGCTCTTGACACTGAACAACTCGGTGTTTCAGAATCTCTGAAGCATATGCCAACAAGGCCCGTAGGTGTTGCTCCATGCCAACGAGGAGTTGTTCTAGGTGAGACACTTGGTGGCTTCTATGACGGTGCATCCAGAAAAGACTCGTTCATGACTTTTCAAGACTTTCTTGACCATCGCGGGAGATGAAACCACAACTGTGGTTCTCATTCTGAGATGAAGGGTCATGAGAGGACCCTATTTTGCAACAAAGCAGTAAATAGACTCATTGGGATTCCCCCCAAGCTAAAGGGGATTCCCAACAATGGGTCATCTGGGAGGCCCTGGAGGCATCTTACATGTTCCCTTTCTTGAAAAATTAATGACCTTTAAAACCAACTATAATGTCATGAAACTCATTACATCATACCAAAAACCACTAATTTCCTCCATCGCTCAAGTGCTCTCGAGCAAACCCAAAAGCACAATGGAGTTTAAACTTCAGAGAAATCACGAGACTGCGTGTGACCATATACAAACATATCTATACTGTATATATAACAAGTTTTAGAAACTTAAAATTCATGGTGACGTGGCCCAAATGGTATGGATTTTCAACAAAAAAAGTACCATGCAGAGAGTTGGGATATTATATCAATAATTGGAATGAAGGGCCATCATTTCTGCCTTCTTTTTTTCCTACCGTATTTTCATTCTTATAAAAATCATATTTTATTTTTATGTCAAGGGCGGGGATTAATTTCCCTTTGTTCCTTAGGAATCTGATCACAAGTCATAATATATTTTACATTCTTCAAAATATGTATGGAACTAAAATTTCCATATATTTCACTTAATTATTGTTTTCCACATTCCCCACTCCCGACATTACTGTGCGCCTCTCGGTGAAAATGCTAGTTATAGTGCTTGTGATAACCAATTTCATATATGAATAAGACATTTAGATATTTTCTCAATATCCACTTACAAATTTTTAATTAATATTTTTAAATAAATATAAAAGAATTATTTTCCAAATGATAAAAACATTAGAAAAATGAAAATGACTTAAACAAATATATTTGAATTCTTTTAAGTTTTAGTAACACATTATAATATATATTTTTCAAATGTATAAATAAATTTAATAATCTTAACTTTTTTTTTCTATTACACAATTCAAATTTTTAATTGATGATGATGATGATGGTTAACGTCCATTGAGACCAAATTTGGTCTATCGGACTTATAATTTTCTTAGTTCTTAATTGTCTGGCTTCTTGTCTTTCTTGGCGAGATTGGTGTTGTAGCTTTCTTTTTCTTCTCTACGATCTTCCAACTTCCTTTATCTTGCACCTCTTTCATTTCTTTTGATTCTTGGGCCATTGGTGTCTTATCTTCAGGATCTTGGAGATCTGCCTTGCTTCTAAATGGAGATTTCTTTTGTGCACTATTCGAATCCTCGTAATTGTTATTTGAGGGGCTGTCGAGTTCATTTTGTTGTTGGGTGGGGCTTTCCCCTTTTTGTCTTGAAGGTTGTTTATTTCTTGCCCGATTTCTTGCGATTCAGAGTTTTCTCGAGAGTATTCTTCCTTGATGATAGTATAATGTTCTTTTTGTGCTCCTTCCCACCATGTAGATCTATGGTGATTCTTTCCAGCAGAATTTCTCTGGGAGCCTTTTGGGCAATTTTTGGCTAGATGGCCTGTGTCAAAGCACGATCGACATCTAAAGAGGACACTTTCATAGTCTATTTTCTCCTTCCATACATAGTCTTTGCTTGTTAGGATTATTTCACTTGGGAATCCTGCGCTGAAGTCCATTTCGACACAGATGCGTGCATAGGTGGTTTTGACATATTCCTCTGTTTCTGGGCACCTGTAGTAAAATTTCCCAATTTCATTTCTAATGGCTTTTAGCGAGGAGAGATTCTAGAGATGCAAAGGTAGGTTTGGCAGTCTGATCCAGACAGATGCTGAGGTTATGGTTGTTGTTGAGGGATCGAATGATGGGTTCCATGGCTTTATGAATAGCCTTGATTTTTCCTAAAACCAAGGGTTGAAATCTAAAATGTGTTGTGTGCTTTCAGGGTTTTCAAAATCTACTATAAAGAAACCCTTAGCACAGGGGTAGATATTAATTTCATCAGAAATGACAGGTTTCCATACCTCCGATATCCAATTATGGAGAGCTGTCAACCGCGGCCAAAAGCCATTAAACCGGCAGATTAAGGCACTTTCAGAAAACTTCAAGGCCTCATCCAGTGAGGCCTTGACCACCTGCACAGTGGGAGTTGGGGCTTCACTGACAATATGGGCAGGAGCTTGCCTCTCAGAGCCTGACAAAACTTGCCTCTCAGAACCTGACAAAACTCGGCCAGCAATTATCTTCACGAAGCTGGGGGCAATGCTTGTGAAACCCCAGTTAGAAAGATATGCGAACTCTCATGGAGCAGAAGATATCTCTACGCCTGGCAAAAATAGTATAATGTGAGAGATTCTCAAATCAGCGGAAGTAAACCACCGGCTTTGGCTATCGAAATCAACCCTGACTGATCCGAAGATGCCGAGATGCCGATGCGAACATTAGAAGATCTGGAGCAGAAGATAGGTGGCGATGCCGATGTAGGTGCAGAAGATCCAAAATCCAAAATTGCAGGTCTGTGCTTTTGAAAGGGCTTGCAAATCTTGCAAATCAATTAACGCGGATCCGGTAGATTGATGTCCAGCAAAAGGGAAAATCGACTTACTCGATGCTGATGAAGGTGCAGAAGATCCGAAATAGTTATTGCACAGTGTTACTGCACCGTGTTCTTGCAAATTAATTAACGCAGATCCGTGTTACCTTCCCCTTGTGTGCCACCCACAGGAGAATTCTGAGATCCACCGCAGAAATATGTCACAGGTGCCTAAAATCCACCGCAGAAGATTCAATGATGTTTCAATGCGGAAGTAAACCACCGGCTTTGGCTATCGAAATCGACCCCGACTGATCCGAAGATGCCGAGATGCCGATGCGAAGATTAGAAGATCTGGAGCAGAAGATAAGTGCAGATCCGAAGATGCCAAGGAGCAGAATAATTCTGAGATCCACCGCAGAAATATGCCACAGCTGCCTAAAATCCACCGCAGAAGATTCGACTTACTCGATGCCGATGATGAAGGTGCAGAAGATCCGAAATAGTTAGTGTTACTGCACCACATTTAAACTATACTTATATTAAAAAAAATCAATAATCAATCATTATGATCTTTCCATAAGATTAACACGATTATATGAATTAGACAGCCTATTAATAAGGATCTATTTTTTTCAAATATAATTTCCGACCACTTTAATCTTGCTTTTTTAATATCTTATACTTTAGTTATTAAATCTTGTACACCCAACTTATTTACTTATGTTTTTATTAAATCTTTTATACCCAAGTTATTATACTTAATTTTTTATTAAAAAAAAAAATTGAAACACACGTCATTTTTTTTTATTAAAAACCAATTTTCTGCCTTGCTCATAAAACGACCCCCCATAATAATTATTACTCAAAACGACTTGTTGTTTACCGTTATAAAATTTGACGGAAAGTTTATCATGTATTTTTGCATAAAATCCGAAAATATTATTGAACCGTTGAGAGACTCCAGGATCACATATATAATAGAACAAGAGGGAGCGGAGGAACACCTATTTGAAAGGCTCCTCTCGCGTGTGAACATTTGATTTTCCAAAGTTCCAAGGAAGAGAGAGACCACCACACTACACCAATAATCCATAGCAGAAGCTGGAAGCTTATATCCTCACACCTTTGAGAGTGTGCCCACTCATGGCATACAGCATACTCAGAGATACAACATGGATGGAAGCACGAGTAGGAGGAGAATGACTTAAAAAGATTGGCATAAAAGAAAACCAAACGCTGACATTATTAAAATATTGCAGCTCTCTACTGTAATCTGGCATTTTGAAAATTAGCATATATAAATCACAATGTATATATCTAACTAGCACAACCACATTAGTAAAAACTAATGTGGTTGATATACGCCGATAGGCCTATATCCACTACCCATCACATTAATTTATATATCAATAAATAAATATTATATATAATAAATTTATTATATTAACTTGAAAAATATATATTATATATTAATAAGAATAATAATATATTAAATATATAAATTATGATTAACTATATACATACTATAAATTAACTTGAAATATTTATCAATATGTCACACCTCCCACTTTACGACACAAATTTTTTTTTCCTGTTGGGTTGCGTCCGTTCCCGTTTAATGCTAATGATGCATTTGGTCAATTCGTTGTAGGTTTACATAATTAATTTCGTTGTAGTTTTTCACTACTGTTCTTTTCAATTGCCATTCATATCTACCCTTTATCTTACCACATTTGCAAGGTAGTTGTCTTTAGAATAATTATAATTATATTAATTAAAATTACATCAATATAATTATAATCCTATTCCCCCCCTACTTCCATATTTAATCTTCATTTTCTATCGCATGCCTTTGAATTCGCATTCGATTTTCATATACATATATAGAAGTGGGTTCGATTTGGTTCTACATTGGTCTCATTTGATTATGGTTCCACGGTCATGTGGACATCTATGCGATCGTTCACTCTTACCCTTTGTTGATAACCTTATAACCTTGGCGGAATTCGACTCACTAATCATGCGAGTCTGGCATTTGTCCGGCATTCTTAATTTCATCTTTTCAACGTTTATTTGAAGTTGGGCGTGTTAAATTTAACCTCCACATAATTATCAATTTAAACTTCTGTGCAATCAAATTTGGAAATTCGACGTCTATCTGTCTTCCACGCTGTGCATTAAACCGGTCCTGATCTCGTCGTATGGGTTATGGTGATCACGCTTCATTTGTGATCACGTGGTGTTGGTTCCACGTAACACTGAATTCATTCTACCATTTTACTGCGTTCCCAATGCAATATCCACAGCGTGGCCAGGTCGATATTCATTTATTTCCATACTTGTCATATTAAATTTTTGGGACAGATAGTGTACAAGTCCTATTGACTATTCGATCAGTGGCTTTGCTCTCCGGATCTCACCAGGTGTACGCTTCAGATGTCTTTGGTTCATTAGGGTTTCGTTGTTTGATCTAGACGCATTGATATAAATCAAGATGGTTATTGTCACGGTGGTTCTTTTACCTCCCTATTCATTTGGTTCATCGCTTGACAGTGCGTTAATTCGCTTGATTGGTAAGACCTTCCATATGCGTTTGTAAGTTTTCGTTCTAATATTATTTCGCAGGCTTCCCATCTCTGCTTGAGAATTTGGCTCATTTCTTCACATCAGTGCTACGATTTTGGATTATCGTTTTATGTCTCCGGTCTAGGTTGTAATATATATGATGAATGGCTAATTTTGTTTTGCAGAGAGTGTGTGTGCTTCGCTTCAGGGGTTCGAATGGCTTGGTTTTCTTCCCTAGCCTTCACATTTTCTTGTGAATATTCTGAACACAGGCTGTTCTGGCATCGTAGCCCAACCCTCTCCTCAACTGAAAGGGGTTTGCGAGGGTATACATTCGACTCTATACGGGGACTATGATTCTCGGCTTCACGAGTTGGTAAGTGTTTCTTTTGACCAAGCGTAGGACGCAATGGATACTGTTCATTCTCCGGAGGTTTATAATTATTATTCGACTTCTTCCTGTCAACCTCTATTCATGAGAATTGTATATTTTTATGAAGCAGGTTAAGGATGGTTTAACGGTTTCTCCCTTACGAGGTACGATACCCTTCTCAGTTATTATTTTTCCGGGTTCAATGTTGTTTTTATTCTCCATGTTCGGCATCTGACTTGTATTGGTTTTTGTTGGCGAAAAGTCAGGTCTCGCGGGCAAGACCCAGGTTCAAGAGTAGTGGCCAACAAGGGGTCCGGTGTAGTCTAGTAACACGCCGGCATTTTCACCCTACTCTGGGAGAGCAGTGCGTCTCACCCGAGGCGTGCCGCGACCACATGCATAAGGGGATTAGATCACTGGTAAGGAATAAACCCGCAACCAAAGAAAGAAAGTGCATCCATTACATACACCACATTACACATGCATGATCTCTAATGAAGTATTCATACAGTCGCAACTTAAAATTTTTAAAGCAGTGTAAACACATTAGAACACATGAACAACGCATAGAGACAGCAATCCTTCCTTATATTATTCTTCTGGCCGAATACATGATTACATAGCTTTCTTCTCTGATAACTCACAGGTCAGATACAGATGGGTTTTAGAACAGAAGGGAAGAACATAGAAAGTAGGAACCCATAGAAAGAATAGGTCTGATCCTTCTGCGGCTGCTTTGCGCGTCCATTCAACCTTCAACAGTAACAATGACCTCTCCTCTCTTTCTTCAGCCGGGTGATCGCCCTTTTATTCACCCGCTCGTCGCGACTGGCGGCTTCTCTATGTCTTCACTCTGGCTTTTCCCGACTTCTCTTCTGATGTCTGCATGTTCCTCTTTCTGTTTTCTGTTGTATTTCTTTCATCTGTACGTATCTCTATTCAATCTCCAGTTATCAATTGCTTCCGCGCCACCTTGGTAGCTCCGCAACTCCTGGTCGCTGCGGCGCGGTCGCGTTAGCTATGTGTATTTCTTCCGCAACTCAAAAAGAGTCCAAGTTCAAAATGTCTTGGCCGAAAATTCAAAACTTAAACAAAACAAGGGCCCCAACAGGCCCCGACCACAATTCTTTGACTCGTCCGCGAGTCAATCACAAATGACAGTTTCTATTTCCATTCCGCTGCTGGCTTCCGCGCCCTGCTCTGCTGTTCCTTCTTCCGCCACCCTTTCCTGCTGTACTCCGCCACCTGCTAGTTCAAACAAGGGCCCCAACTCCGGGACCCGGCGGAGTGCTGAATCTCGAAGCTCTGTGAAGGTCGCCACTGCTTTTTGCCATTCCTGTATCAGCAAGTCGGCGTCCTGAGAGAGGCGGTTGGCGGCGGCTTCGTCAATGGGCGTCGGGGCAGCCCCGAACAGAGTGGCAAGCTGGGACTCAGCCTCGGCATCCAGCTGGTGCATAGCATCAGCATGGGTGCGAATGCCCGGACGAATCTCCCGGAGGACGTGCTTGGCCGCTGCTGATTCGGCCTCAGTCATCTGCATGTGAAGTTCCAGCTCGTCCGACTGCGCGTAGAGCTGATCCAACCTTGCAGGGTCCCTGGTCGCCCGAATTTCGTTGGAGATTTGTTGCAGCTGGGCAGTGATGGGCTGCGTCTTGACTGTTAGCGTGAGCGAGCATTCCTGTAGACTTCTCAGAAGGGCAGAAGCTGCGGCTGTAGAGGAATGCAGAGTGGCTTGCATACTGACTGCCTGTGTTTGTTTAGCAGTCACCTGTCCTGAATGGTTAGCGGGTGGATCTGGAAGGGTGGGCCGTGCGGCTAACGCCGCTTGTAACTCCTAGTTTTCCCTGCAAACAACAATAAAGACTTCCCTGAGCTTGTGAGCCTGTAGAGCGATGCTGTCCTCTTCTATGCGAGCAAGGATTGGGGCATGGCGAGCCCGTGCCTCCGGCCAGACGCTTGAGAGCGCCTGATTAACAATGTTGGCCTGCTCCTGGAGGTAGGTCTTCGCCTGCTGCAACTGATCGCGCTGTTCAGTAAGCGCCGTGATCTGATTCTGCTGCTCTGTGCACTTCCGCTGTAGCTCGTCGTGAATCTGCTCTGCTTTAAGGGCCGCCCGCTGAATGAGCAGGTACAACTGTGCTGGACTCAAATGTGCAGCATTTGGTGTGCTGGGTGCACCCTGGCCTGGCGCCTGTTCCTGCGAAGATTGGCCCATGGCCGCTGCTCGGCCTGAAATATCTGGAGGGTGGACCGGCGTCTGCTGTTGCACCGAAGTGGCCATATCAGGCTCTGGCCGGTCCTGCTGCGTGGTTTGCTCTGTAGAAGGGGCGGCTGAATCAGCCCCAACTGTGGCTTGCTGGACAGATATAGTTGGAAGAGAATCCCGGGATGTGGCTACAGGGTCAACAGGTGGTACCACGGCTGCAGTACTGGAGGTAACCTCCGCCCCATGGTCACCGCCAAAAAGTTCCCGGATCAACGAATCGGACACAGTAGCTGAGGAATTGGACGGATTGGGGGAGGTGGCATGTGGACGGCTGGTGGAGGGGGCGATAGATGGAGTGAACAAGGTGTGAGGGAGACGAAGGTGGAGGAAATCTGCTGGATCAATCAGCGGTTCCTCCGGAATCAAAGTGGCTGTGGGCGGCGTGGCTGGTGGATCATCCTCCGTAAGATCCACCACGGGATCTGTGGCCGTAGTGCGGGCCCGCTTGGATGGAGGTGGGTCAACGGAATCAGGTTCGGGGCCCGGTTCACCCATTGTCGTGATGAGGGGGGTAGCAGAAGTGAACAAGGGAGTGGGAATGGGGGAAGTGAGGGGGGCGGTGTTGGAGAGACCAAGGGACCGATTAATACGAAATTCATTAAAAGAAGGAAAGATAGGGGCGCCACTAGAAACAACCTGAGTTACCACGTTGAGTCTCCGGGCCTGGTCGTTGAAATGCTCGACGATGGGGACCAGAGATTCGGGCAGGGTCGCTGCGGTCCCCACTGCATCTGTGGTCGTCTCCACCGCAACTTGGGAAGATCCCCCGGCACTGGTCGCGGCAGGCTGCTGTGCAGCCCGCATCCCATCAAAATTGTAGCGGAGGACTCCATCGCTAACGTGCTGGACAACCCCCGGCCATGTAGAAACCTCCCTGTGGAAGACACTATCATTCAGCTGGAAGCGCAAGGGCGCCATATGAAAAGTATGGTGCGGTACACACGTCGGCCGGATGAAAGTGTGGTTGTGGCTGACGCCAAACCACACATGTTCACTGTATTCATCCAACAGGTTCCGGGGCACCCGTTGCTGGGAAGCGACCACATCGGTCATCATCCCATACCATTCTCGGAACGCTGCTGCGTTCACCTCCTTGCTGTTGGGGTCCCTGGACAACTGCCAGGGGGAATATCTCATTGCGAGCGGCTGGCTCGCGGTGATCTCCGCCAGTGGCCGGATCGGGGGTGAATGCCATTTCCACATGGAGAACGCTAACAGCAAGTACCCATATATGAAGCTGGTAGTCCGTCTGTAATTGTCTTCGCAAGCCGCGAAGAGTTCCTTCAACACAAACGCGCTCCAATTCAACTTGGCTCCCCGGACGCAGTGCTCTGCAATGGAAATTGTGTCCAGAGTGCACTCTCCCTTTGTGTAATGGCGCATGGTCTTGCTAGCAATCAGGTAGCAAGCGAACCTGATTTGTGATACATTTATCAAATCTATCTTGGCACCTTTGCCACCCCGGCGAGTGCCATACTTGGTATAGAGGTCGGCCTCCGCCGACTTCCGGGCTCGCTTGGAGGATGTCTGGCCTGCAGAGGAGACATCGGAACCAGTCTGCGATAGCCCTGTAAGCCGATGGATGTCTGCTGCATGTATCGGAATTTCTTCGTTCAACCACAGGGACCCGTTCTGCACCCGACTGAGGAGGAACCGGGTACATTACAGAACTGGGCCGGTGGTTCCAAAGACAGGAAGACTTCTCAAATTCATCAAAGTTGACTGATGTAGACCCCGGAATTCTTCCCGCATTCGACTGTTAGAGCTGCTCCCGGGCGTGTACTAGTGTTCCATGAATACCTGCCAATGGAGGTGAGGAAACTCGGCCGGGTCGGACAAGTTAGCGTCCATGCAGGGTGTGTTGTCATACTTGCCGACCAGTGACTCTACCCGGTGAATTCTGCTATCTAATGCTGGTTCAGGAACTGAGAGAACAGCTCTCGGCATCTTGGCGCGTCTCTGATAGACTTGGACGATTCTTCTGCAACTTCTTTCAGGGTGCTGCGTGCTCTGATACTGCGAATGCTCCGGAGGTGCTGCAACTTCCGAATTGAACTGGTCTGACATCCTCTTGCTGATAGCCTTCATGCAAATTGGGCCATTTGCTGGCACGCGCGGAGTTTGATGAGACTCCATAACGGCAATTAATTCTTGCTATCTTTCTTGCCTGCGACAATCGTGCGATCAATCGTCGGCCTGTGTGTAATCTGTCATTTGTTGACGGCGTCATGGGGAGATGGGCGGACTCGACGACGGAGGGAATTGTGGTTGATGGCAAATGATTACGGTATGATTACTGTCCATTAAGGGAATTTATGACCAAAATATGAGCTATCCTACGGACTGACAAAAGTACTGACGGACATGACCTGGACTGACACTGGCACGGGGACGGATCCTACGCGATCGACAAGCTGGACGGTCGTGGTGACACGCTGGACTGGCGCGGTGACACGCTGGACTGACCCGCCCCGACCACAGTCGGTTGCGGTATGGATACCGCAACTGACGGTTTATTTGACTGATTGCAAAGGAACGGAAAAGACTAACTATGCTCATCCCGGTTGCGGGAGAGTTATTCAACTACGCTACTCTACGGGTGCTCTCGGTTGCGAGAGTTATTGATGGAAAGTGAGAAGGTACCTACTCCTGGTAGGGCTTCAGGCGTGCGCCATTCACCCATCCTGGAAGAACTGTGCCGTCCAATTGTGCCAATCGAACGGCTCCTGAGTCGCGGATCTCGATAACAAAGTACGGTCCCAGCCAATGCATCTGGAGCTTGCCTGGAAACTTCTGGAACCGACTGTCGTACAAGAGAACTTTGCCGCCAACCTGGAAAGCTTTAGTCTTGATGTGGCGGTCATGCCATGCTTTCTGTCTGGCCTTCTGAACCTTCTGGTGGAATTCCGCAAGAAACCGAGCCTCATCCAGCTCCTGTAGCTCGTGGAGTCGTTCCTTCAGGGACGCGTCTTCTGAGAAATGAAGGGACGTTGCGATCAAAAGGCTGGGTACGGTGAACTCGGCGGGAATCACAGCTTCCCGGCCATACACCAGCTGGAATGGCGTCTGGTTGGTCAAACGTTTTACCGTGGTCCGGTAAGCCCATAATGTCGCTGGTAGCCGCTCATCCCAATCATCCCGCTGAGCGTTGCAAATTTTTGTCAAGCCCTTTTCAAGAATCTTATTGAAGGCTTCCACCGTACCATTGGCCTGCGGGTGGTATGGACTGCTCTTATGATGCTGAATCATAAATGTTTCCAGTAGCGACTTGACCGTGGCATTAATGAAATGCGTGCCCTGATCGTTGGTCAAGCTCCGTGGGCAGCCAAAGCGGCTGATAATGTGTTCAAAGATGAACCGAGCAGCGGTCTCTGCCGAGCAGTCGCGGACCGCTGCTGCCTCAGCCCACCGTGTGAGATAGTCCGTCGCGGTAATGATGTACCGGGCTTTGGAATGGCGAGCGATTGGTGCGATGGGGCCTACAAAATCCACGGCCCACTTCTCAAATGGCCGCAACACATGCACCGGGTGTAGCGGAAGCTCGTCCCTGTGCGAAGGCCTTCCCGTCCACTGGCAGACATCGCAACGCTTCACATAGGCCTTACAATCTGTATGTACCGTTGGCCACCATAGGCCAGCTTGGAGCACCTTCCTTGCGGTGGGTTTAGCGCCCACGTGTCCTCCCGCAACACCGCTGTGACATTCCCACATCACTGCTTCCCATTCGTGGTCAAGAACACACCTCCGCAACACCTCATCTAGGCCCAGTTTGTACAGCTGGCCTGCGATCAGTTGATAATCGGCCGCCCGGACAACCAAGTGGCGTTTCTGAAGAGTGGTATAATCCTCAGGGCACTGTCCCGTGGTCAGATAGGTGGCAATGTCAGCTAGGTAGTCTGGGACTGCTTCAACTCGAAATAAATCAGCATCCGGAAGCTGATCGTCCAACGGACCGTCGTTTTCTCCCGTCTCCAGCCTAGACAAGTGATCGGGACCAACATTCAACCTGCCAGGCTTGACAATCACCTCAAACGTGAACTCCTGAAAAAGTAGAAGCCATCGACAAATTCTTCCTTCCAACACAGGCTTATTGACCAGATATTTCAATGCCGAATGGTCCGTGAAAAATGTAAATTTGCCGCCCAGAAGGTAGTGGCGGAACTTCTGGAGAGAGTACACCATCGCCAACGCCTCCCGCTCGGTCGTGGTGTAATTCTTCTCCGCATTGGATAACCGTCAGCTGGCGAAGTATACCGGGTGGTCAACCGTCGTTTCCCCGGGTTGCGCCAGTACCGCACCAAGTGCAATTCCGGACGCATCAATGTGCACATGGAACTGCTTATCCCAATTCGGATGGACCAGTATGGGAGCCGTCGCCAATTTCTCCTTCAATGTGTCGAGTGCCTTCCTGCATTCCGCTGTCCACTCAAATACTTCTGACTTCCGCAACAGTTTCTCCAAAGGGGCAGTGATTTTGGCATAGTTGCGGATAAACCGCCTGTAGTATCCTGTATGCCCGAGCAGTGCCTGCAACTGCTTCACATTCTCTGGGGCCTCCATGTGGACAATAACCGCGACCTTGGTGGGATCAACACAGACCCCTTGCTTACACACCACGTGACCCAAGAGTGTGCCGAATGGTACCGCAAAAATACATTTCTTCAAGTTCAAGGAAATCTGCAGCTGGCGACATCGATCAAACATAACACGCAACAGAGAGGCATGTTTCTTCAGCAGGCTGTAGACAGTCCAGTCGTCCATATAGACTTCCAGGAACTTATGAATGTACTCTCGGAAGGCAGCAATGACAATCCGGGAAAACACAGCTGGTGCGTTCTTCAGACCAAACGGCATAACGTGGTATGCGAATGATCCCCACTCAGTCGTGAATGTTGTCTTCGCCTTGTCTTCCTCGGCGATGCGCACTTGATGGTAGCCCGAAAACCCATCAGTGAAGGAATAAGCTTCGTTTCCCGCGACATGATCTAGAACTTCGTCGCTAAAGGGAGTGGGAAACGGATCGTGAATACAAGCATTATTCAAACTCCGATAATCTACACAAACACGGATCTCCGCTTTGTCCTTCTTGTTCTAGATGACAATGGGACTTACCCACTCAGCTTCCTCTACAGGAAAGATGAGACCCGCAGCCAGCATCTTGTCGATCTCCATCTTGACCTTCTCTTTGATACATGGATTCAACCGGTAAGGTCGGTGCTTCACCGGCCTGGCTCCTGGTTTCAGTGTGATGCGCATCTCGCCTAGATCCCCCTTGATCCCCTTCAGGTCCACAACTGATGACGGAAATAAATCTTCATACTCCCGGAGGAGGCTGAAAATTTCTCTTGTCGTCTCCTCGTCCCAGTAATCTCCCACCGTTGCTAGCTTAGGTTTCTCCTCCGTTCCAATGTTCAGCTTCTTGGTCTTGAGGGGCTGCAAATGGACCCCTTCTGTCGTCGGCTCGTCACGGACGCTCCGCTCGCCCTCCTTTTCGTCAAAATAGAGATGCCTAAGGCCCTCCAAACTATCATCCTCCGGGTCGCCATCAATCCGTTGGCAAACCATTTCGCGCTTGACCCCGGAGCGTGACGCCACCGGGCCCTCATCGGGCTCAGGATGGCGGAAAAACAGAACCTCCTTGACGGCTTGTAGGGCCTGAGATTCCTGCTCCGTTTCTCCTTCGAACGAGAAGCTCTGGACGAATTTTTCCGCAACCACTTGCCAGGAGCGGGTTCCCCGTTTCCGCTCTTCCTCCAGATACCAGGCCTGGGGAATCGTACCCAGGGAGTGGACAAACCTGTGGACCCACAACTCCTCAGGATACCCTGTGCTACGCCACTGTTCCTCGCACGCCCGCAAATGCTGTCGCGGGTCGGAAGCTCCATGATGTTTAAGGGTGATGCAGGGCCCTTCATCCTCTTTGAAGCGTGCCCTTAGAGCATCCGCCACACGCTCCCATCGCAAAAGGGTGTTGCGGTGATTGTTCCACCATCGTCCCGATGTTGACTTCAAGGCCACATCCAAGAGTGGTATCCGGCTTTCCTCTGGGACCCGGTCTTCCACCTTGGCAATAAAAGTATTCACTGCTTGCATGTTTGATAATGTGGGGTATCCGCGGATCTCAGTCCCTACCCACCGGACCTGAGCGATGGAGGCACATCTCCGCGTGGTGGTCTCATATCCCCCTTGCTGCCAGTCTTCCCACGCAAGCTCGGATCCGAGTTCCGAGCTCTGCACACTCCGCCAACTGATAGATCCTGTTGCGGTCGGGTTGATATAATCATCCCGCTTCCCTGCAGTCATCTGATAGAGGTGGTCCATCATCTGAGCATCCTCCCGACTGTCCACTGGTTCTGTGTATTGCGGACCCTGATACGGGTCGAGAGGCTGAGTGACCCTTACCTCCCCATCCTCAAAAATCATCAGTTCCTTCTTGAGGTCGATGATCGCGTAATTCTCAAAAGCCCAATCAATGCCAAGTAAAGCAGGATAGGGGTCCTTATCGCCCATGATATCAATAACCTCGAAGTCGGTGTATGTCTTCACCCCCACAACGTCAACCTCGACACCCTCGAGTCGGCCGATTGGCAAAATACAGTATTGGTTCGCCATCCTGAGTTGGATTGGGGAATAAGCGAGCCGTGGCTTTCCAAGAGCCTCCCATGTCTTTCGTGGCAATATATTGACGTCAGACCCCAAGTCCAACATGGTGTCGCTGATTTGGAATCCCGCGACCTGCGTGTTAAGCCGGAATTCTTTGCCGGCTCGTTGCTTGTTCCGCTTGACGCGTTGCACGTATTGAGGCCTAGCGTCCACCGGATTTATGGGTTCTGTGTGTCCCTGCAGCGCTCCGTCTAACACTTGCTTGAGCTGCTGCCGCAGCTCAGCGTCATCGACAATCCTGAGAAATAGCCGGAGCCAATCCTCGACCACAGCATCTGCGGCGTTCTGAACACCGGTTTCCGGCCGCTGGGGCTCCTCCAGCCCTCCCTCGTTCCGCAACTGGGCGAATGCCTCAACCGCCTCCTGAAAGTACTTCTTCTGGACTTCGGGCCTGATCAACTTCTTTGGGGATGCCGGCCGCACCACTCGTGCTGGCTCCTTCTCGTGGGCATCCTCTCCAGTCTTCTTTCCGCCTCGGGTTACTATCGCAACGTTCTGCCTGTCGGGAGTTGCGGTGCTGCGCAGTTCTGAGTTTACCAGGTTCGCTCCCCTCTGCCGCACCCGTTCTTCCCATTTCTTGATGAGCTCCGGGCAGTCCTCTGTAGCATGGGCGTTGACCCGACACTGTGAACACCAGGGCCGTCGCGGAAGGGGACATTCTCGAGCCACATGACCCTCCTGGTCACAGTTGTAGCACTTTACCGGACCGCGTCCTCCAGTCCGGCCTCCGCGCATGCCGCCACCTCTTCCCCTTGTAGCCTCGTTCACCCTGTACGAGGGACGATCCAGTCGATCCGCAAGTGCGTCAAGCGCCCTGCACTGCTCAGTGGTGTGCGTCGTAGACACACAGAATTCGCAGTATACATTATTCGGCACCGTGGAGTACTTCTGTAATATCGGGCACATCCGAGGAGGATGCCCCATCGTCCGGCAAATCTCACAGTACTCTGTGGTGGAAGACCCCGGTTGCGGTGGGAACCCCGCAAAGGCCTGTTGCGGCTGGTAGACTCCCTGCGGGTTCATCGCCGCGCCACCCCCTGGTGGTGGACCCCCCTGAATTGCTGCAACCGAGGGTCCAACTCCTGCGCCGCGCAACCGAGGACATTCGGTTGCGACGTGTCCCTCAACCAGGCAATGAGTACACCAAACATTCGGTCGCGCTGGTCTCGCTGGCTGAATTTCCTTGAGCTTTTCAGTCAAGCTGGCGATCTGGTGTTGCAACCCTATCAGAGAAGGGTCTTGCGGGGCCAGCCCCCCCCTGTATTCCTGGGGGTATCCCGCCATGGCTTCAATCTTCATGGCCTGCTCCAAAGCGTCCTGCAGATTATCAATCTTCTGCTGGGTGAGAGGGGTTCGTGTCAAGGGGAGCAGAGCCTTGATGAACCAGTCCCTCTGGTGGTTTGGATCGATCGGGTAGCTGAGTTTCCCGATCGCATCCTTGAATCGCCGCATCAACTCCCACGTGGTCTCTCCTTCCTTCTGCTTAATTTCCCACAGCTCGGACAGGCCCTGCTGGTCTGTCTGGGGGAGCTTGAATTCACGGACAAAATCCCGCTTCACGTCCGCAATTACAGGGTTAGGGTGCGCCTCGGACCACTTGATGAACCAACGCAGAGCTCTCTCTCTGAGCGTGGTTTGAAACTCTATCAACTTCCCTGCATCCGGTGTCTGTCGAGCCCTCCAGATGGCTTCGCACAGATACCAGTGTTGTTCTACATCGTCATTTCCCCGGCCAGAGAACTCTGGGTACCGGGTGAAAGATCCAGCCATGTATGCTTGCGGAGAATTAACCAGGATAAAACCTCCGGGTCCTGGTTGCGTAACGGTCCCACTCGGGAAAACACTACTACTAGTAACGCTGCTGCTACTGGGCGTTACCGACGCCGCCGAACTACTATATGACTGACTTAATGCTTGAAACTGAATGAAAATATTTCTTAAAGGTTGATAAAGTACCAGGGGAAGGTCGGGATCCTGGCCATGCGGAAGGTGGGACGTAGGGCTGCCTGGAGGGTTGGGTGCCGTCTGATCCTGGAACATCTGCTGCATCACGTCGTGCCATTCGTCATCGAAACTTTCTTCGGGCTGCATCTTTCCAGTATCTTCGCTAGTCGTTCCTTCTCTTTCTCGTGTCGCTGGGCTCCCATGCACCCATTGTACGTCCGCTACTGTCCCGTCTCCTGTCCGGGTATCCAAACCCATGGTTCTTGTCTTCTGAGGCGCCTCCTTCTGATTTCTCCTCTCGATCTCCCTTCTCTTCAAATCTCGCATTACCCTTCTTCGCCACCTATCGGCGATCTGTGCCCGCCGATGTGCACGTGACTCCCGCAACTTGCATGCGGCCTCAACGTCCATCCCCCGCTCCCTACTCTTACAGTCTACACAGCATCGGTCCCCTCAATCCTTCCCCTAGTACGGGTGGTTTACGCTTCCATACTTGTTTTGTGGAATTCAATCAACCCTTCGTCCACCATTAGGGCTTTGATCCACAGCGGAATCTCCTTCAACAGTTTTCCCCTCAGCCCTGAGTGAAACACAGCCTCAGCCTTCGAGAAATATTGGTAGCACTCAGCGTCAAACTCCACAGCGTATCCTTCCAACGTGGTCTTTACCCAAAAATCCACTGCGCGGGTTAGTTCAGTATCTACCCGATGCAGAGCTACCAGGTCTTCGTGTGCCCACCTGCGGTTTATCTTCCGCGAGCTTTCTTGGGGCACCGTCGCTCGTAACCTTCGCAACCAATTGTAAAGGTCGGTAGGGAATCTTCCCCAGAAAATTTCGTACGTATCACTGGCTGAATCCGAGAAAAGAACGATCTCCTTGATCGCGGCCTCCTTCTTCTTGGTCAGCTCCGCTTGCTGAGTAATAAAATGGTCAAGATGATCATCCCACCATCGCCGTATTGCTCCTTCAAAAATCCTCGAGACCATGATCTAGATCCCCTCAGAACATGCGGGTCCCGGCAACGGAACCATTTGTTGGCGAAAAGTCAGGTCTCGCGGGCAAGACCCAGGTTCAAGAGTAGTGGCCAACAAGGGGTCCGGTGTAGTCTAGTAACACGCCGGCATTTTCACCCTGCTCTGGGAGAGCAGTGCGTCTCACCCGAGGCGTGCCGCGACCACATGCATAAGGGGATGAGATCACTGGTAAGGAATAAACCCACAACCAAAGAAAGAAAGTGCATCCATTACATATACCAAATTACACATGCAAGATCACTAATTAAGTATTCAGACAGTCGCAACTTAAAATTTTTAAATCAGTGTAAACACATTAGAACACATGAACAACGTATTGAGACAGAAATCCTTCCTTATATTATTCTTCTGGCCGAATACATGATTACATAGCTTTCTTATCTGATAACTCACAAGTCGGATACAGATGGGTTTGAGAACAGAAAGGAAGAACATAGAAAGTAAGAACCCATAGGAAGAACAGTCCGATCCTGTAATCTGTTTTATGCTGTCCATTCAAAGGTTCAACCTTCAATGCAAGAATAATGACCTTTTTCTCTTCAAATGGTGATCTCCCTTTTTATTCACACCCGCGTCGTCGCGACCGGGCGGCTTCTCTGTCTTCACTCGGATTTTCCCGATCACTCTCTTCTCTCGCGTTGTCTGCATGTTCTACTTCCTGTTTTCTGCTGTATCTCTTTCATCCGTACTTATCTCTGTTCCATCTCCAGTTATCAAGTGCTTCCGCACCGCCTTGGTAGCTCCGCAACTCCTGGTCGCGCGGTGCGGTCGCGTTAGCTATGTGTATTCCCTCCGCAACTCAAAAAGAGTCCAAGTTCAAAATTCAAAACTTAAACAAAAACAAGGGCACCAGTCAGCTTTGTGTCATAGGTGGTAATTTCGACTTGCGTCGTGTTCTCCTTTTCTCCTACACAGTTACGAGACTTTCCCAGACATTAACATTGGGTTCCTCGTGCTAATTGCAGGTCGGTACTAACCGCACTCTGCCAGAAGAATTCGTTCTTCTCTCCTGGATATATATTTTATCTTTGACAGTAAAATTTATAATAATGAAATTGTAATTATTGGACAGCTACAATTTAATTCCCGCTCGGAACATTTATACATCTCTGTTCATGGGACATTATAAGAATGCTCTCGGATTTGTTCAATACATCCGTATATGCCTCTGTCGTGTTGGGTTTTCATAATACCCAATTTTTTTTTTTATTTCAGTTATTATTATTAAGAGTATGTTCCAGCAGTACTCTCTCCTTGTCTCTTCTGACTTGGCTGGAACTACATGCTTAATCGTTGGCATTTTAAAATTTTCTTTTGTTGTTATATATATATAAGTATGACATATACACATATTCATCATTTTGTGTAGTTTATTGCTTTCAGGCTCCCAGGCCATACCATGGGTAACTATATTTATAATGTGGTGATAGTTGAATGAATAATATACTGTAGAATAGATTTTCCTATTTCAGGAAACCATAGCTTCGGTGACAGTAACATTTAAATGTCTAAGGGAAATCAGTATCTGAGTTAAATTTCTTTCATCAGTTTATTGAGCTGACCCTAAAGTTCAACTGCCTTTTTGTTGTTATTTTAAATAACCAGAGTGCTATAATTATCTATAACAAAATGGCACAGTAGCTCCATGCAGAAATTTGAAGAAGTAAGTTGTTATAAATTTGCACAACATATGTATCCAATTTATCTACAGGGATGAATGCATCTGTAACCCTATCTTTATGTTTAAAATACATTGGGATTTATAATCTATCACTTACCCTCTTAATTCAGGTTATCGGGATAGACTAGGATACATATATATTTCTATATGTCAGGCTGTGATGAGTATGCATGTTGGACATTTTCTTAACTTTCTTGTGTACTTCCATTCGATGCTATAATAGATGAATGGTTTCCTAAGGTAATCGTCTATGATCAGTCTCTATAGATGATTAGTTTCTTTCCTCTGCTATACTATATGTTGCTTACATGCACAGTGTAAATTACCATTCTTTTTCTACTATTTTCCAATATAATGCAGAACTTCAGATTTTCTCTCTCATGTATGTGTATATTAAAATCATTCTAGAAATAGAAGCAGATTAAAACTAGTTCACAAATTTTTCCTGTGAAGAATAAGTATCTACAGATTTAAACCAATCACTGGTTTAGAGATTCTGTAAGATTCTACTTCATAGATTTAAATTCTACAACCATACAGGATTTCAAGGGTAACTTCCTTTTGATCAATTATGTTAAATGTAGAATTTATGTTCTAATCTAAAGTAAAATTTTATATGTAGCCAATTCATGCTATATAAAATGAACAACAATAAACTTAAAGACATACCACTCATGCAATTGACCAACCTCCCAACCTTAGAGTCCTTCTGTCTCCCAGAACTCACCCCCAAGCTGAGATCACCTCCCTGTAACAGATCAACCCCTAATCTGTACAAGAGCAGCTTATTTAAGCTATTGTTCCCCAAAGCATGTTTCTAATTCTGCGTCCAAAATCTCCGGATGTTTTTCTTCCTGTTTTCCTAGGCTTCCCATTTTAGGGATTATTTAAAGCTGTTTTATGCTTTTCCTCAGCTTTTCCAGCTTTTTTTTACCTCTTCCCAACTACTTTCCTCATCATTGGGGAAATTCAGATTTTTCCTCAAAAATCTAAATTTAAAAATAAATTTCTTTCAAGGATTTTTTGAAAGATTGTGGGGAAATATTTGCCTCTTCCATCCTCATGGATTTAGCAAGTGATCTCAAAATCTCATTTTGGTCAATCTGCACCACATCATTTTATTCATTTCCTCAATTAAATATTTAATTACATTCACAAAATATTTATCCTTTGGGGTCCACTCCCCTTAGGATTAAAGTTCAAATGTCTAACTTTGAAATTCAAACACATGAATTGGGGGTGTTAGATATTCCCCCTCTGAAAATAAACACCGTCCTCGGTGTTATTATTCGTCTACTAGAGTTCATTTTGCAAATAAAAATGGATATTTTCCATCATTTCAGCTTCTCTTTCCCAGGTAGCTATCAACATTGGCCACCATCAACACATCAATGATAAAACCTCAGTGAAACAGGTGTAGATGGCGGATGGTTGTCATGCGGTGTGATGTGCAATGGATGTGGGGACCACATAACATTATCATTGATGACTGACTAGCGATTGAGTATGTGATCATCCATTGCGATATGCAATGTGCGATATCGCACCATCGCATTGTGACGGGACTTCACATCAACGAGACACTAAAACAAAAAAATATTTGCGATGAAGTGGTGGGGACCACTATGATGTGGCTCATTAAAAAAAACTTAAAAGGACTTTGGCACACTGAACAAAATTGGTTTTGTTTGCTTGGTGAGGGCTTAAAAGCCCGAAAAGACTGTTTTAATAGAAACTCTGCTGTTGTGTGGCTTGGACCACAAATTCTTCAATTCCTCTGCAAAATTCGGCTGCAGCCCATAAAAAAATTTAATTTCATCAAAATAGAAAACGGTTGTGGTTGAAATCATAAAAAAAAAATTAGAAAGTGGCTGTCTGGAGAGCAGTAAATTTCTTCTGCACAACCTTTGTTGCAGATGTACATTCTTGCAGTTGAAGTTAACATTTCAACACTCCCCCTTAAGTTCAACTACTGGGTTATCTATCATACCCATAAATTTTCTCAGATATTAAAAACTTTTATGCCCTAATGACTTTGTCAAAATATCTGCAAACTACTCCTCTGTTCTACAATGCTGTAAAAAAATTTCTCCATTGTTCACTAATTCTCTGATGTAGTGAAACTTGGCATCTGTGTGCTTTGTTATTTTATGAAAGTACTAGTGCTTTGATAATGCAATAGCTGAGCTATTGTCACAATAAATCAATGTGCCCTTTACCTGTTCTTGACACAAATTTCTCAACATTCTTCTCATCCAAACTGCTTGACATGCTGTTGTTGTAGCTGCCACATACTCTGCCTCTGTTGTAGATAATGCTACAATAGGTTGTTTCTTAGAAGCCCATGAAATGGCTCCTGAACCCATATGAAATACATAACTAGATGTGCTTTTCCGATCATCTACACTTCCAGCCCAATCACTGTCAGTGTAACCAATTAACTCAGAATTTTTTGAAGTAGTATATAAAATCCCATACCTTTTAGTTCCTTTCACATACCTTAGAATTCTCTTCGCTGCTTGCTAATGTGCTTCTTTTGGCCTTTCCATAAATCGAGAAATCAAACTAACAGCATGCATAATATTTGGCCTAGTTGCAGTCAAATACATGAGGCTGCCAACTATGCTTTTATACAAACTTGGATCAAAATCCTTGTTGTTGTCATCCTTACTCAACTTCAATCCCATTACTGTGGGAGTAATTGCTGCCTTGCACTCCTGCATATTAAATCTCGCAAATACTTCATTGACATACTTTTCTTGTGAGATAAAAATCCCATTTTCATTTTGTTCTACTTCTATTCCTAAGAATTATCTCAACAATCCCATGTCAGTCATTTCAAATTCATCTTTCATGACTGTTTTAAAATTTTCACTGAGGTAATCATCATTACCTGTGAATATCACATCATCAACATATAACACAACAATGAGCATCTTAGCATCTTTTTCTTTGATGTATAATGTGGATTCTCCTTCACATTTTTCAAACCCATTTTCCAGTAGATAGGAATCTATCTCACTATACCATGCTCTTGGTGCTTGCTTCAACCCATAGAGAGCTTTCTTCAATCTGCACACTTTGTGCTTTTGGCCTTTTTTCTCATAGCCTAGAGGTTGTTCCACATAAACCTCTTCCATTAAAACTCCATTTAGGAATGTTGAATTTACATCCATTTGGTAAACCTTCCACTTTTTATGTGCTGCTATGGATAGCACTGCTCTCATTGTTTCCATTCTTGCAACTGGTGCAAAATTTTCTTCATAGTCTCTTCCATGTTGCTGCTTATATCCCTTGAGGACAAGTCTTGCCTTGTGCCTTTCTATCTTACCTTCAGCATTACTTTTGGTCTTGTAGACCCATTTTAATCCAATAACTTCTTTACCTTTTGGGAGATCAACCAACTCCCATGTTTTGTTCTTCTCTATGGCATTAATTTCATCATCCATAGCTTCTATCTATTTTCTATCTTTTATGGCATCTTCAAAATGAATAGGATCATCAACATGACAATACAAAGAAAATAAGGAGCTCATACCTTCATTTTCCGCTTCCTGCTCATAAATCTCATTTAAATTTCTGAATCTTGTTCCTCTTTCATTTGGTGTACTTGTGCTTGAAGTAGCACTCAAATCTGCTCCATGAGGTGTGCTTGGAGAAGCACTCTCGTTTCTTCTCAAGGGTGTTCTTACTCTTGTTTGAGGTGTCCCTTGCTGTCCTTGTGTTGGTGGAGGTGGTGCTATAGATGAGGTGTTATTTTCAGCCACATCTTCCTCATCTTCATCATGAGACAAACAACTTTTAACATTTACTATTTTCTCAATGCTTCTTCTTCAATAAATTGCACATCTCTGCTTATAACAAATTTCTTTGCGGATGGGTTATACAATCTATATCCTTTGGATTCTTCACAATATCCAAGGAAGATGCACTTCTCACCCTTACTATCCAACTTCTTCCTCAACTGACTTGGAATATGTGCATAAGCTAGACATCCAAAAACTCTCATGTGGGTGACTCCTTGTTTTCTGCCACTCCATGCTTCTTCTAGAATTCTGTTCATTATAGCTTTTGTTGGGCATATATTCAAGATGTATGCTACACAATTTGTAGCTTCTGCCCAATATTCATTTTGCAAGTGTTTTTCCTTCAGCATAATTCTCACCATTTCCATTATGGTTCGATTCTTCCTTTCAGCAACTCCATTTTGCTGCGGTGTGTACATTGTAGTAAATTGTTTGTGTATGCCATTCTCCTTGAAAAAACGCAGAAATTCTTTTGAGATGTACTCACCTCCTCTATCAGTTCTAAGAACTTTGATATGCTTCCCACTCTGTTTCTCTACTAGAGCTTTAAAGTGGCAAAACTTCTCAAAGACTTCACTCTTATATTTCAAGAAATAAACCTACACTTTCCTTGTGAAATCATCAATGAAGGTCAACATGTAATTGTTGCTTGAAATTGATGTTGTTTGCATTGGCCCACATAAATCTGAATGAATAATTTATAAGGGTGCTTTCGCCCTTATGCTCTTTCCTGATGGAAAGTTTTCTCTGTGTTGTTTTCCCAAGATGTAGCCTTCACATAGGCTGTCTAGTTTCTCTATCAATGGTAGACCTCTTACCATTCCTTTTATGTGCAACAAATTCAAACCTCCAAAATTGAGATGTCCAAATCTCAAGTTCCATAACCAGTTCTCATCTTTCACTTCCTTCTGAAATACCTCTTGAGTTACATCTGCTACATTCTTTCCTTTTCCCTTCAAGTTAGTATTGAGCTTGAGTGGAAACATTCTATTGCTGGTCATTTGTATTTCAGCAATAATCTTCTTTCTTGGAGGTATATCCATTATTGTGCACACATCATTCTTGAAAACTACATTGTAACCTTTGTTTATGAGCTGTCCAAAGCTCAAAAGATTACACTTCAAACCAAGAACATAGTACACGTCTGGCACAAATTTCTGCTCACCATTTATTGCACGGATGCTAACTTTGCATTTTCCCTTTACAGAGATCTTAGTATCAGTTCCTGTTGTTAATTCTGATTTAACTTCTTCATCAAGATTGGCAAACATTGCTATGTTTCCAGTCATGTGATTACTGCAGCCTGAATCTAAGAACCATACATCATCTTGTCTATCTTGTGCTACATTACATGTTAACATCACATTCCTTGGGTTCTTTTCTTCTTTTTCTACATTAGCATTCTGCCTATTATTCATGTAATTTTTCTTTTTCCTACACTCATTGGCATAGTGCCCATATTTCTTGCAATAATGACATTGGAAATTAGATTTTTCATACCTTTGTCCATGAGCATGTTGGTGTCCACCTTGTTGGCTGTTGCAATGGCCGTGGATTTGATTCTGATTGCTGCTCCTTCCTTGTGAATGTGAAGGGTTGTTCCTTCCTCTGTTTTGGCTTCTGCCTCTTCCTCTTCCTCTACCTTGACCTCTTCCTCTTCCAAAAGGCATCTAGATCTTGAAGGCATGCTCTAGAGATGGGTTTACTGATCTTTCCAATCTCTGTTCATGATTCATCAGCGATGCATGAAGTTCATCTACTGTGAACTTTGAGAGATCCTTAGTCTCTTCTATGGTGGTAACAATAACATCAAATCTTGAGGGTAGACTCCTCAATAGTTTCTCCACAATCCTTCTTTCCTCAAGTGTTTCTCCATGGGACCTTATCTGTGTGACCATCCCAATCACATGTGTGAAGAATAAGTCTATGTTATCAGACTCTTTCATACAGAGAGTTTCAAAATCTCTCCTCAGCAATTGTAGTTTTGCTATCTTCACTTTCTCCATACCTTGATAAGCTATCTTAAGAGTATCCCATGCATCCTTGGATCTCTTAGCTGCTTCTATCCTTGGAAACACACTCTCATGTACTTCGTGATACAAATAGAAGAGGGCTTTAGAGTCCTTCTTCCTATTGCTCTTCAACAAATCCTTCTCTACCTAAGTTAAGGCATTAAAGGCCTGCTCATCAACTGGTTCATCAAAACCATCTTCAACAAATTCCCATAAATCCTATGAGGCAAACAAGGCTCTCATGGTAATAGCCCAATAATCATAGTTCTTCCCATTAAATTGTGGAAGCTGAGTATTTCCAATACTCATACTAGTGCTTGGTCCAGCCATTACTTATAAACTAAAATCTGAACTAAACTTGACTGTGTGTGTGTTTTTTTTATAAACAAACTATCTTTCCTTCTTTAAAAGACAAAACTCTGTCTTTGAGGACTGCTCTTTTAAACAAAACGAAACTCTGTTTTTTTGAGAAATACCTGGACTTAATCTTCTGCTGAGCCTTCACGCTGCTGGAGAACTGCTACAACAAATCTTCTTCTTCCTTCAGCTTCTTTGAAACCTTCAAAGAGCCTGGATAAGCTCTGATACCATGTTGGAATTTCTGATAGTTCCAGAACAATGACTGAGAGAATAATACTCTCCTTCTAACACAGAGAATAATTGGACAGAGATTGCAGAATAAAATTTTTCTATTTCATTAACAGAACTAAAGCTATTACAATTTTCTTCTTCCACTAAAGTGGGATTACAAAAATGCTTGACTGCTACATACGCAGTGCTCGCACAACTTCTCTCTCTATCTCTCAAAACGTACAAAACAGTGCTATGTGGTATTCACTGTGTTTTTCTCTGCCTGCGGGCTTTTTCACACAGCATACAACAATACAATAATACAATGTTATATAATGAGCCTACAGGCTTTTCACCTTTTTATATGGCGTGGCGTAACATAAAACATAAAACAAAATTACAAAGAAAAACATTTCCAGAACATAAACTTTAACCCAAAATTTCTTTTGCGCGATATATGAGTGGATCCCACATCGCAATCGGTGATTGGCGATTGGCGAAACAATTGGTTTGGCGGAATGAACTTTGAACTTGCGATTGCGATGTGCGATTAGTGACATTGGAGATCGGCATTAGAACGAGTGGAATGGCTTGAATAACAAACTTGTGATGTTGCGATTGTGATGTGCGATGAGCGACATTGGTAATCGGCGGAACTATGGTGTAGCGGACCTTGAACTTTGTGATTGTGATTAGCGATGTGCGATGGGCGACATCGGCTATATCACATTGGCAGAAATCACAAGCGGTAGGCAGAATGGTTAAGTGGTGTTGCAATGTGCGATTGCGACAATCGCATCGCAAACTTTCAATGGAATACAACAATGGCAGAAAACATATTTGCGATGTTGTGATTGCGATTGTGGTGGGACCACATTGCATCGCAAACTTTCAAGGCGGAACATACATCATTCATTTGCGATGTGTGATTGCGATAATCGCATCGCATTGGAATTTCTTCATATCAACAAGACACTTACAATAAAACTTGTGATTGCGATCAGAGATGAAGTGTTGGGGACCACTATGACGTGCCCCATTCAAAACTTAAAAAAAGAACTTGGCGTGTTTAAAAAAAAAACTCTTGTTTGTGGTTGTTGAGGGCTTAAAAGCCCAAAAAGACTTCTCTTTAATAAAACTCTGCTGTTGTGTGGTTTTGAACCACGAAAGTCTTCATTTCCTCTGCAAATTCGGCTGCGCCCATACAAACATAACTTCATCTCTGCAATGGTGGCTACTGCCCATCAACATTTAATTTCATCCTTATGGTTTTTCTCCATTCCTCTTGAATGGACAGTGTTGTGCATGCAAGATTTCTGCCCCTTTGTACTATGTTTCTACCTACATAGGGTACGCAGGTGACTTTAATATTTTACACAGAATAGAGTGGGCAATGGTTGAATTGTTGAGAAACCCACCAGTGCTGAAGAAGCTTCAGGACGAGTTGCAATGTGTTGTTGGATGGTCCGTGAATCTGATATTCCTTGTCTCCCTTATTTACAAGATGTGGTGAGAGAAACGCTTAGACTCCATCTTCCTGCGCCATTTTTATTCCCCACTATTATGTACAAGCCTACAATGTGTTAGGCTATGAAATTCCCAGAAACACTCACGTTTTGGTGAACCTTTGGGCTATAGGAAGGAACCCAAAATCATGGGTCGATCTGGAGCAGTTCATGCCAGAGAGATTCATTCAAGGTGACTTCTTGGATGAAAAAATTAAGAAGTTTGAGTGGATGCCATTCGAAGGAGGCAGGAGACGATGCCCAGGAGAGCTGCTAGGAATGCTGCTTGTAGAGTTTGCAGTGGGTCAGCTAGTGCACTGCTTCGACTAGAGGCTTCCTGATGAGATGATTGGGGGATGAATTGGATATGTCTGAAAATTTTAATCGAATCACCGTGGCCAGGGCAGATGAACTCGTGGTTGTTCCGACTTCCTGCTTGGTACTTTAATCTCCCTGAGCAATTCTTTGAACATTTGGAAAATTAGATGCAAATGGGTGCGATTAAATAATTGACCACACCCATGATTCGTCAATAATCGACAATGGCCATGTGATCAGTCTAATTGTCAAATATTGGGAGAATCGTAATTCTCTATACAACCACCTGCAATCTCTATACAACCACCTACTTCAAAAAAAATAAACATAAGGCATAGAACTATTGAAATATTTTTTTGATGGTGTCGTATATTTTCCTAACAAATAATGGAAATTTCAACAATATTTATTTTAAATAACTTCAATAAAACGATACCCTATAGAGCTACTGAAATTTAAAAAAAAAAAAAAAATTATGTTGCTTTAGATTTTCATACAGAATAATGAAATTCCTACAATAATTCTTTAAAATTTGATAGAAATTATTGGAAATCCCACTTATAACAATCAAGCTTTAAGATTTTTCATAGTGTTAATCCATTTCCAAGCATTCATATTCTTATGGTTTTTTAAGCATTCATACTCTTATGTCTTTTCAAAAAAAATGGCTGAGGAAAAAATAAATGGCTATGCAAATATGACGTTCAGCCGACAATGCCATCTTTTTTGGTAAATTTTTCTACTTTTTAAAGATGAAAACTGGGTAATATTGGTTTGTCCTTTCTGCTTTCTCCGAGTAAAATGGAAATGGTCGATTCTTTCTTACATTTTTTTTATTGAGAAATATTTGCATGCGTTTTAAAGAATGAAAATTGGGTATTTGACTTAATCACAATTATATAATTATAATTATTATATATAAAAGAAGGAAAAGTGATATGAGTGAGCGTTTTATCTTTTTCGACTACTGTGCATAAGTTTAAAATATAATTTTTAATTAAAATACAATTTTGTAATCCATTTTATATCATAATACACAATTAAAGATGGAATCTGACTTTATTTTAATATAATTTAATTAAAATAAAAATATGATAATAAAAAAATGTTTTTATAAATGTTTGGTTCTTTTTTACTTAATATATTTTTGCGTTTTTTATTGGTAAAACAAAAACAAAAAAACTAGTGAGAAAAATTTATAACTTTTAACCTCAACCTTCTCATAAAAAAACTAGAACATGAAAATTGTTGAATTTTTAAATTCAACTCTTTCTTTGCACAAAGGAGAAAGAGGTATAGCAGAGCTGTTATATTTTTTAGTATTTTTGGTTAATGGTTGAGTGCACACCACTGTGAATTTAACAGTGATTCAAATGAAACCTGCAAAGTTATTTTTTTGTATTGATGGTCGTAGCCACTGTTCGGCGCCTCAGTTAATTTTTCGTGGTTCTGACCATGCAACAGACAGTTCAAAAGAATGTCTAATCGAGCCTTAAAAACCTACCAACCAACCAATAGAAATTTTTTACTTACGCGGCAAATTTTGATTTGAATAGGGCCACGTCACGGTGGTCCCCACTAGCCAGCACAGCAGAGGCGAGCTCCACTGCTAGCCAATGAAAACGCTATCGTGCTCGTTTAGAGCTCATTCACCTTTGAATGGAGTTGGTCCCACTGCCAGCACAGCAGAGGACGTGTGGACCAATCAGCGCTTATGGCGCAGAAATTGCGATGACGTCACTGAACTAAAATGGTATGCGATAATTCTATCAAATCCGGTTTATGTTTTGTTTGAGTTTCAGCGAGTCCCAACATCGACCAATCAGAGGCCGATCATGCGGATTCGGGCCTCGCTGATGTCAGGCCATTTTGGTATGTGAAAAGGACTTGCAATACAGTTTAATTGTTATTTGAAGTCCGGGTCCAAGGTTTATAAACTTTGGATATAGTTTCATGTTATGGCGGATGATATAAGGTTTCCAAACCTTATAATAATGTTTTTTTATGCTATATTTTAAACGTCAAGAATGAAAGTCTTTTCGACTTTGGAACACACACACACACACACACACACACACACACACACACATATATATATATATTTGACTAATATATATATTATAAACTTTGAATATAAATATATTTGACTAATATATATATATATATATATATATATATATATATATATATATTGTAAACTTTTTCAATATATATTCCAATAGTTTTGTTTTTATTTATTTTTTGAAATGTTGTGCCATATAAAAGAAAAGGCCCGTAGGTTGTAAGAGAGAGAGTATGAGAAAAGAAAAAAAGGACCGTGTATATTGTTTTACTGTGTGCCCGAAGGCAGAAATAGAGTGAAGAAAGAACAGAGCATTTTGTAAGCACTGTGCATGCAAATTTTTTTTTTTGTGAGAGACGGAGAGAGAGTTTTGAGGGACACTGTGTGTTGCAGCAGTTCCACATCTTTGTAAATCCCTCTGATAGAGGAAGAACCATTTTGTAATAGATTTTTATTTCAATGAAACAGAACCAGTTTGTGAATCTCTGTCCAGCAAAGATATTTTTTTTTTTAGTGTGTTCTCTGTGTTAAGAGGAGAATTTTTTTTATTCCTCATGTGTGTTCTGGAATACTCAGAAATTCCAACATGGTATCAGAGCTAGTCCAGGCTCTTTGAAGGATTGTCAAAGAATCTGAAGGAGGGAGTTTTGTTGCAGCTTTTCTCCAGCAGAGTGAAGGCTCAGCAAAGACCAGGTATTTACAAAACAGACTTTTTGTTTTGTATTTAAAAAGTGTAGTCCAAAGAAGTCTTTTTGAAGACAAAGTTTGTCTCTTAAGCAGTGAGATAGCTTTTTTGAAACGTAGTCAAGTTTTTATTGCATAGTTTAGTGTGCTAGCCATGGCAGGAGCCAGCACAAGCATGAGTATTGGAAATACTCAACTCCCACAGTTTAATGGGAAGAAATATGACTATTGGGAAATCACCACGAGAGCCTTGTTTGCTTCTCAAGATTTATGGGAGTTTTTTGAAGATGGTTTTGAAGAACCAGCAGATGAAAATTCTTTTAATGCCTTAACACAGGCAGAGAAGGATCTATTGAAGAGCAATGGGAAGAAGGACTCAAAAGCCCTCTTCTATCTCTATCAAGAAGTGCATGAAAGTGTGTTTCCAAGGATTGCAGCAGCTAAGAGATCTAAAGATGCATGGGATACCCTCCAAACTACCTATCAAGGTATGGAGAAGATGAAGACATCAAAACTAAAATTGCTGAGGAGAGACTTTTAAACTCTCTGCATGAAATATTCTGATAACATAGACTCATTCTTCACACATGTGACTAGGTTGGTTACCCAAATAAGGTCTCATGGAGAGACACTTGAATAAATAAGGATAGTGGAGAAAGTGTTGAGGAGCTTACCCTCAAGGTTTGATGTTATAGTCACAACCATTGAAGAGACAAAGGATCTCTCAAAGTCTACTGTTGATGAGCTTCATGCATCATTGACGACTAATGAACAAAGATTGGGTAGAACTACAAACTCATCTTTGGAGCATGCCTTCAAAACCCAAATGTACTTTGGAAGAGGAAGAGGTCAAGGCAGAGGAAACTACAGACGGAAAGGAAGAGGCAGAAGCCAAAACAGAGCAAGAAACATCCCTGCAAATACTCAAGGAAGGGGCAGCAATCAAAATTAGAACCAAGGCCAAGGCAGCAGCTAGAAAGGTGGACAAAATCAAGCACATGGACAAAGGTATGATAAATCCTAAGTCCAATGTCATTACTGTAAGAAGTATGGTCATTATGCCAATGAATGTAGGAATAAATAGATTGACATGGCTAATAGACCCAGTGCTAATTTTACTAAGGAAAATATCAATCAAAAGAAGTTGTTTTTAGCATGTAATATGGCTGAGGAAAAGAATAAAGATATATGGTTTCTAGATTAAGGATGCAACAACCATATGACTAGAAACATTTCCACGTTTTCCATGTTAGATGAACATGTAAAGTCTCAAGTAACATTGGGGATAGACAGTAAGGTCTCTATCATGGGAAAAGGCAGAGTAAGTGTTTTGACAAAGAAGAGAGAAGGAAGATCCATATCAGATGTTTACTATGTGCCTGGTATGAAGTGTAACCTCTTGAGCATTGGACAGCTCATTCAAAAGGGGTACAATGTTTTCTTTGAAGATGATGCATGCACCATCATGGATAAACCACCAAGCAAACAATGCATTACACAAGTGAAGATGACAAGGAACAAAGTGTTCCCTCTCAAGATGAGAGCAGATTTAAAGAAATGAGTTGAAATGGTAGCAGTAACACAAGAGACATTCCAAAGAGAAGGAAAAGATGAAAATTGATTATGGTATTTGAGATTTGGACATCTCAAATTTGGAGGACTGAATTTGTTGCAGAGGAAAGGAATGGTAAAGGGATTACCATTGATTGAGGAACCGGACAGCCTATATGAAAGCTGCATCTTGGGCAAACAACACAGAGAAAATTTTCCATCAAGAAAGAGCATAAGGGAAAATGCACCCTTAGAAATTTTCCATTCAGATTTGTGTGGACCAATGCAAACACCATCACTGGAAAGCAGCCATTATATACTGACTTTTATTGATGATTACACAAGAAAAATTTGGGTGTATTTCTTGAAATATAAAAGTGAAGTGTTTGAGAAATTTTTCCACTTTAAGGCTCTTGTAGAGAAACAAAGTGGGCAGCATATTAAGGTATTAAGAACTAATAGAGGAGGTGAGTATATCTCAAAATAATTTCTACATTTTTGCAAAGAAAATGGCATACACAAGCAATTTACAGCAAGGTACACACCGCAGCAAAATGGAGTTGCTAAAAGGAAAACTAAAACCATCATGGACATGGTAAGAAGTATGTTGAAGGAAAAACATTTGCCAAATGAATATTGGGTTGAAGTTGTACATTGTGCAGCATATATGTTGAATAGATTCCCAAACAAAGCTATAATGAACGAAGTTCCGGAAGAAGCATGGAGTGGCATAAAACAAGGTGTCACCCACATGAGATTTTTTGGTTGTGTGGCTTATGCACACATTCTAGATCAGCTGAGGAAGATGTTGGACAGTAAGGGGGAGAAGTGCATATTTATTGGATACAGTGAAGAATCAAAGGCATATATGTTGTATAACCCATCCACCAAGAAGTTTGTTATAAGCAGAGATGCGCAATTCATTGAAGAAGAAGCATGGGATGGAAGCATTGAGAAAACAGTGAATGTGAAGAGTTGTTTGTCTCATGATGATAATGAGGAAGAGATGGCTGAAATACATCCCTCATTAACAGCACCACCTCCACCAACACAAGGACAACAAGGGAAACCACAAGCATGTATGAGAACACCCTTGAGAAGTGATAACAGTGCTTCTCAAAGCACATCACAAGGAGAAGATTTGAGTGCTTCTACAAGCACAAGTACACCTAGTGAAAGAGGAACCAGATTCAGAAATTTGAATGATATTTATGAGCAAGAGGCAGCAAATGAAGGTATGAAGTCTTTATTTGCATTATATTGTCATGTAGATGATCCTATTCATTTTGAAGAAGCTATAAAAGATAAGGAATGGATAGATGTTATGGATGAAGAAATGAATGCCATAGAGAAAAATAAGACATGGGAATTGGTTGATCTCCCAAAAGGAAAATAAGTGATTGGATTAAAATGGGTCTACAAGACCAAAAACAATGTTGAAGGTAATATTGAAAGGCACAAGGCTAGACTTGTTGTCAAAGGCTACAAGCAGCAATAAAGAAGAGACTATGAGGAAAATTTTGCACCAGTTGCAAGAATGGAAACAGTGAGAGCAGTGTTGTCCATAGCAGTACAACACAAGTGGAAGGTTTACCAAATGGATGTGAAATCAGCATTCCTAAATGGAGTATTGATGGAAGAGGTTTATGTTGAACAACCTCTGGGCTATGACAAAGCAGGCCAAGAGCACAAAGTTTGCATATTGAAGAAAGCTCTACATGGGCTGAAACAAGCACCAAGGGCATGGTACAGTAGGATAGATTCCTATCTACTGGAAAATTGGTTTGAAAAATGTGAAGGAGAACTCACATTATATATCAAGGAGAAAGATGGTAAGATGTTGATTGTTGTTTTATATGTTGATGATGTGATATTTACAGATAATGATGCTTACCTCATTGAGAATTTTAAATCAATCATGAAGGATGAATTTGAGATGAATGATATGGGATTGTTGAAATACTTCTTAGGAATAGAAGTAGAGAAAAATGAAAATAAAATTTTATATCTCAAGCTAAATATGTAAATGAAGTTTTGCAAAGATTTAATATGCAGGATTGCAAGGCAGCAATTACTCCTACAATGATGGGATTGAAACTCAGCAAAGAGGACAACAGCAAGGATTTTGATCCTAGTTTGTACAAGAACATAGTTCGCAGCCTCATGTATTTGACTGCAACTAGGCCGGATATTATGCATGCTTTGAGTTTAATTTCCAGATTTATGGAAAGGCAAAAGGAAGCACATTGGCAAGCAACAAAAAGAATTCTGAGGTATGTAAAAGGAACAAAGACGTATGGAATTTTATATACCACTTCAGAAAATTCTGAATTGATTGGATATACTGACAATGATTGGGTTGGAAGCATAGATGACCGAAAAAGCACCTCTCGTTATGTTTTTCATATGGGTTCATGAGTCATTTCATGGGCTTCTATGAAACAGCCAATTGTGGCTTTATCTACAGCAGAAGCAGAGTATGTGGAAGCTACAGCAGCAGCATGTCAAGCAATTTGGATGAGGAGAATGTTAAGGAGTTTGTGTCATGAACAGGTAAAAGGCACAACAATATTTTGTGACAATAGCTCAACTATAGCATTGTCAAATAATTTAGTGTTTCATAAGAGAATAAAACACATTGATGCCAAGTATCACTACATCAAAGAGCTAGTCAACAATGCTGAAATTATTTTGAAACATTGCAGAACAGATGAGCAGTTTGCAGACATTTTGACAAAACCATTGGGACAAAAAAGTTTTGATTATTTGAGGAAGTGTTTGGATATGACATAAAACCTAGCAGTTGAATTTAAGGGGGAGTTTTGAATTTTTAAATTCAACTCCTGCTCTGCACAAAGGAGAAAGAGGTACAGCAGAGATGTTATATTTTTGAGTATTTTTGGTTAATGTTTGAGTGCACACCCCTGTGCATTTAACAGTGATTTAAATGAAGCCTGCAAAGTTATTTTTTGTATTGATGGCCGTAGCCATTGTTCGGTGCCTTAGATAATTTTTCATGGTTCTGACCATGTAACAGATAATTCAAAAGAATTTCTAATCGTGCCTTAAAAACCTACCAACCAACCAATGGAAATTTTTAACTTACGCAATAATTTTGATTTGAATAGGGCCACGTAACGGTGGTCCCCACTAGCCAGAAAAACAGAGGTGGGCTCCACCGCCAGCCAATGGAAAAGATATTGCGCTCGTTCAGAGCTCATTCACCTTTGAACGGAGTCGGTCCCACTACCATCACAACAGAGGATGCGTGGACCAATCAGCGCTTATCACGTAAAAATTGCGATGACGTCATGGAGCTAAAATGGTATGCGATAATTCTATCAAATTCAGTTTATGTTTTGTTTGAGTTCCGGCGGGTCCCAGCATCGACCAATCAGAGGCCGATCGTGCAGATTTGGGCCTCGCTGACGTCAGGACATTTTGGTATGCGAAAAGGACTTGCAATACGGTTTAATTGTTGTTTGAAGTCTGGGTCTAAGGTTTATAAACTTTGGATATAGTTCCATGTTATGGTGGATGGTATAAGGTTTCCAAACCTTATAATAATGTTTTCTTATGTTATATTTAAACGTCGAGAATGAAAGTATTTTCGACTTTGGAACATATATATATATATATATATATATATATATATATATATATATATATATATATATATTCGACTAATATATGTATTATAAAAATTTTATAATATATATTCCAATAGTTTTGTTTTTAATTCTTTTTTGAAATGCTGCGCCATATAAAAGAAAAGGCTCGTAGGCTTATTTGTAAGAGAGAGAGCATGTGAAAAGAAAAAAGGGGTTGTGTGTATTGTTTTACTGTGTGCCCGAAGGTAGAAACACAATGAAGAAAGAACAGAGAATATTGTAAGCACTATGCGTGCAAATTTTTTTTTTGTGAGAGACAGAGAGAGAGTTTTGAAGGACACTGTGTGTTGCAGCAGTTCCACATCTTTGTAAATCCCTCTGATAGAGAAAGAACCATTTTGTAACAATTTTCATTTTAATGAAACAGAACCAATTTGTGAATCTCTGTCCAGCAAAGATAAAAAAAAATTAGTGTGTTCTCTATGTTAAGAGGAGATTTTTTTTTATTCTCCATGTGTGTTCTGGAATACTCAGAAATTCCAACAAGGTATCAGAGCTAGTCCAGGCTCTTTCAAGGATTGTCAAAGAAGTTGAAGGAAGGAGTTTTGTTGCAAATTTTCTCCAACGGAGTGAAGGCTTAGCAAAGACCAGGTATTTACAAAACAGAGTTTTTGTTTTGTGTTTAAAATGTGTAGTCCAGAGAAGTCTTTTTGAAGGCAGAGTTTGTCTCTTAAGCAGTGAGACAGCTTGTTTGAAACACAGTCAAGTTTTTAATGCATAGTTCAGTGTGCTAGTCATGGCAGGAGCCAGCACAAGCATGAGTATTAGAAATACTCAACTCCCACAGTTTAATGGGAAGAACTATGACTATTGGACAATCACCATGAGAGCCCTATTTGCCTCTTAAGATTTATGGGAGTTTGTTGAAGATGGTTTTGAAGAACCAGCAGATGAAATTTTTTTTAATGCCTTAACACAGGCAGAGAAGGATCTGTTGAAGAGAAATAGGAAGAAAGACTCAAAATCCCTCTTCTATCTCTATCAAGCAGTGCATGAAAGTGTGTTTCCAAGGATAGCAGTAGCTAAGAGGTCCAAGGATGCATGGGATACCCTCCAGACTACTTATCAAGGTATGGAGAAGGTGAAGACAACAAAACTACAATTGCTGAGGAGAGACTTTGAAACTCTCTACATGAAAGAGTGTGATAACATAGACTAATTCTTCACACATGTGTTTGGGTTAGTTACCCAAATAAGGTTTCATGGAGAGACACTTGAAGAAAGAAGGATAGTGGAAAAAGTGTTGAGGAGCTTACCCTCAAGGTTTGATGTTATAGTCACAACCATTGAAGAGACAAAGGATCTCTCAAAGTTTACTGTTGATAAGCTTCCTGCATCATTGATGACTCATGAACAAAGATTGGGTAGAACTGCAAACTCATCTTTGGAGCATGCCTTCAAGACCCAAATTTCCTTTGGAAGAGGAAGAGGTCAAGGCAGAGGAAACTACAAAGGAAAAGGAAGAGGCAAAAGTCAAAATAGAGGAAGAAACAGCCTTGCAAATACTCAAGGAAGGGGCAGCAATCAAAATCAGAACCAAGGCCAAGGCAGCAGCTAGCAAGGTGGAAAAAATCAAGCACATGGACAAAGGTATGATAAATCCCAAGTCCAATGTCATTACTATAAGAAGTATGGTCATTATGCCAATGAATGTAGGAAGAAACAGAGTGACATGGGTAATAGACCCAGTGCTAATTTTACTAAAGAAAATATTATTCAAGAGAAGTTGATTTTAGCATGTAATATGGCTGAGGAAAAAAAATGAAGATATATGGTTTCTAGATTCAAGATGTAGCAACCATATGACTGGAAAAATTTCCTTGTTTTCCATGTTAGATGAAAATTTAAAGTCTTAAGTAACATTGGGGACAAACAGTAAGGTCTCTGTCATGGGAAAAGGAAGAGTAAGTGTCTTGAAAAAGAAGGGAGAAGGAATATCCATATCAGATGTTTACTATGTGCCTGGTATGAAGTGTAAACTCTTGAGCATTGGACAGCTCATTCAAAATGGGTACAATGTTTTCTTTGAAGATGATGTATGCACCATCATGGATAAACCACCAAGCAAGCAATGCATTGAACAAGTGAAGATGACAAGGAACAAAATGTTCCCTCTCAAGATGAGAGAAAATTTGAAGAAAGGAGTTGAAATGGCAGCAGTAACACAAGAGACATTCCAAAGAGAAGCAAAAGATGAAAATTGGTTATGGCATTTGAGATTTTGACATCTCAACTTTGGAGGACTAAATTTGTTGCATAGGAAAGTAATGGTAAATGGATTACCATTGATTGAGAAACTGGACAACCTATGTGAAGGCTGCATCTTGGGAAAACAACACAGGGAAAACTTTCCATCAGGAAAGAGCATAAGGGCAAAGGCACCCTTAGAAATTGGCCATTATATTTTTGTGAACCAATGAAAACACCATCACTATCAAGTAGCCATTATATACTGACTTTTATTGATGATTACACAAGAAAAACTTCGGTGTATTTCTTGAAATATAAAAGTGAAGTGTTTGAGAAATTCTGCCACTTTAAGGCTCTTGTAGAGAAACAAAGTGGGTAGCATATTAAGGTATTAAGAACTGATAGAGGAGGTGAGTATATCTCAAAATAATTTCTGCGTTTTTGCAGAGAAAATGGCATACACAAGCAATTTACAGCAAGGTACACACCGCAGAAAAATGGAGTTGCTGAAAGGAAAAATAGAACCATCATGGACATGGTAAGAAGTATGTTGAAGGAAAAACATTTTCCAAATGAATATTGGGCTGAAGTTGTTCATTGTGCAGCATATATCTTGAATAGATGCCCAACCAAATCTGTAATGAACAAAGTTTTTGGAGAAGCATGGAGTGGCATAAAACAAGGTGTCACCCACATGAGATTTTTTTGTTGTGTTGCTTATGCACACATTCCAAATCAGCTGAGGAAGAAGTTGGACAGTAAGGGGGAGAAGTGCATATTTATTGAATACAGTGAAAAATAAAAGGCATATAGTTTGTATAACCCATCCACCAATAATTTTGTTATAAGCAGAGGTTCATTGAAGAAGAAGCATGGGATGGAAGCATTGAGAAAATAGTGCATGTGAAGAGTTGTTTGTCTCATGATGATAATGAGGAAGAGATGGCTGAAATACATCCCTCATTAGCAACACCACTCCCACCAACACAAGGACAACCAGGGACACCACAAGCAGGTATGAGAACACCCTTGAGAAGTGATAACAGTGCTTCTCCAAGCACATCACAAGGAACAGATTTGAGTGCTTCTACAAGCACAAGTACACCAAGTGAAAGAGGAACCAGATTCATAAATTTGAATGATATTTATGAGCAAGAGGCAGAAAATGAAAGTATGAACTCTTTATTTTCATTATATTGTCATGTAGATGATTCTATTCATTTTGAAGAAGATATAAAAGATAAGAAATGGATAGATGTTATGGATGAAGAAATGAATGCCATAGAGAAAAATAAAACATGGGAATTGGTTGATCTTCCAAAAGGAAAAGAAGTGATTGGAGTAAAATGGGTCTACAAGACCAAAAGCAATGCTGAAGGTAAGATTGAAAGGCATAAGGCCAGACTTGTTGTCAAAGGCTACAAGCAGCAACAAGGAAGAGACTATGAGGAAACTTTTGTACCAGTTGCAAGAATGGAAACAGTGAGAGCAGTGTTGTCCATAGCAGCACAACACAAGTGGAAGGTTTACCAAATGGATGTGAAATCATCATTCCTAAATGGAGTATTGATGGAAGAGGTTTATGTTGAACAACCTCTGGGATGTGATAAAGCAGGCTAAGAGCACAAAGTTTGCAGATTGAAGAAAGCTCTATATGGGCTGAAACAAGCACCAAGAGCATGGTACAGTAGGATAGATGCCTATCTACTGGAAAATGGGTTTGAAAAATGTGAAGGAGAACCCACATTGTATATCAAGGAGAAAGATGGTAAGATGTTGATTGTTTTTTTATATGTTGATGATGTGATATTTACAGGTAATGATGCTTACCTCATTGATAATTTTAAATCAGTCATGAAGGATGAATTTGAGATGACTGATATGAGATTGCTGAAATACTTCTTAGGAATAGAAGTAGAGAAAATTGAAAATAAGATTTTTTATATCTCAAGCTAAATATGTAAATGAAGTTTTGCAAAGATTTAATATTCAGGATTGCAAGGCAGTAATCACTCCTACAGTGATGGTATTGAAACTCAGCAAAGAGGGCAACAACAAGGATTTTGATCCTAGTTTGTACAAGAGCATATTTGGCAGCCTTATTTATTTGACTGCAACTAGACTGGATATTATGCATGCTGTGAGTTTAATTTCCAGATTTATGGAAAGGCTAAAGGAAGCACATTGGCAAGCAAAAAAAATAATTCTAAGGTATGTAAGAGGAACAAAGAGGTATGGAATTTTATAGACCACTTCATAAAATTATGAATTGATTGGATATACTGACAGTTATTGGGATAGAAGCATAGATGACTGGAAAAGCACCTCTAGTTATGTTTTTCAGATGGTTTCAGGAGCCATTTCATGGGCTTCTAAGAAACGGCCAATTGTGGCTTTATCTACAGTAGAAGTAGAGTATGTGGCAGCTACAGCAGCAGCATGTCAAGCAGTTTGGATGAGGAGAATGTTGAGGAGTTTGTGTCATGAACAGGTAAAAGACACAACAATATTTTGTGACAATAGCTCAATTATAGCATTGTCAAAGAATTCAGTGTTTCATAAGAGAACGAAACACATTGATGCCAAGTATCACTACATCAGAGAGCTAGTGAACAATGGTGAAATTATTTTGAAACATTGCAGAACAGATGAGCAGTTTGCAGACATTTTGAAAAAACCATTGGGACAGAAAATTTTTAATTATTTGAGGAAGTGTTTGGGTATGACATAAAACCCAGCAGTTGAATTTAAGGGGGAGTGTTGAATTTTTAAATTCATCTCCTGCTCTGCACAAAGGAGAAAGAGGTACAGTAGAGCTGTTATATTTTTTAGTATTTTTGGTTAATGGTTGAGTGCACACCACTGTGCGTTTAACAGTGATTTAAATGAAGCCTGCAAAGTTATTTTTTTGTATTGATGGTCGTAGCCACTGTTCGGCACCTTAGTTAATTTTTTGCAGTTCTGACCAGACAACAGAAAGTTCAAAAGAATGTCTAATCGCGCCTTAAAAACCTACCAACCAACCATCGGAAATTTTTGACTTACGCAGCAACTTTGATTTGATTAGGGCCACGTCACGGTGGTCCCCACTAGCCATCACAATGGAGGCGGGCTCCACCGCCAGCCAATGAAAAAGCTATCGCGCTCGTTTAGAGCTCGTTCACCTTTGAACAGATTCGGTCCCACTGCCAATACAACAGAGGACGCATGGACCAATCAGTGCTTCTTGTGCAAAAATTGCGATGACGTCACGGAGCTAAAATGGGATGTGATAATTCTATCAAATCTGGCTAATGTTTTGTTTCAGTTCTGGTGGGTCCCAACATCGACCAATCGGAGGTCGATCGTGCGGATTTGGGCCTCGCTGACATCAGGTTGATTTTGGTATGCGAAAAGGACTTGAAATACGATTTAATTGTTGTTTGAAGTCTGGGTCTAAGGTTTATAAACTTTGGATATAATTTCATATTATGGCAGATGGTATAAGGTTTCCAAACCTTATAATAATGTTTTGTTATGTTATATTTTAAACGTTGGGAATGAAAGTCTTTTCTACTTTGGAACATATATATATATATATATATATATATATATATATATATATATTTGACTAATATATATATATTATAAACTTTTTCAAAGTTTATAATATATATTCCAATAGTTTTGTTTTTAAATTTTTTTTCAAATATTGTGCCATATAAAAGAAAAGGCTCGTAGGCTTATTTGCAAGAGAGAGAGTATGCGAAAAGAAAAAAGGGACTTTGTGTATTGTTTTATAGTGTGCTCGAAGGCAGAAACATAGTGAAGAAAGAACAGAGCATTTTGTAAGCACTGTCCGTGCAAAAAAAAAATTGTGAGAGACAGAGAGAGAGTTTTGAAGGACACTGTATGTTGCAGCAATTCCACATCTTTGTAAATCCCTTTGATGGAGGAAGAACCATTTTTTAACATATTTTTATTTTAATGAAACAGAACCAGTTTGTGAATCTCTGTCCAGAAAAGATAAATTTTTTTTTAGTGTGTTCTCTATGTTAAGAGGATATTTTTTTTTATTCTCCATGTGTGTTCTAGAATACTCAGAAATTCCAACAAAAAATTTTCACAATATATATATCAACATCAAGATCCAGCAAATAATTTATATTGTCATCGCCCGGTGGGTCAAATAAACACAACAAATAGACAAACTACCATGGACCTCCCTCCATTCTCTTCTCTGGCACTTGTTACGATGGTTTAGGCCACATAAAACATTCAAAAGAAGAACAGGTATTTCATGCAAATATTTAGTGTAATTAAACTAATGTTAGCATTAGTTTCAAAGATTAAAAACTATATAAAATTATGCTCAGTCCATTGTAAAGTTAAAAACTATTGTTTTATTGCTGGAAGAACTAATGTCTCACACTCAATTTTAATTATTATAGTCTCATGTGTGACAATAGGGATTAATAATACTTTCAAGAGTTATTGTGAAATTCTCTATTAATAACTTAGCATACTCATATTCAAATCATAATGTCACATAACTGAGAAACATGGCTTTCCGTTGAATCCTATATATGCACTCAACAACAAACCACAGCACAAAACACAATAATTCCATAGTTTGGAATTAAAGTGAACCTAATAAAGCGCCCAATTCAAAAAAGTGAATATGTTCAAATTAGGGTGACTACAAATGTGTGTAAGATCTAGGCTCATTTCAATGTTTTGGTGACAGGTGTATGACCCATTTCGAACTACAATCTATATGTATTGAGAGCTTATGTTTAGAATTTTGATGTGATAAGGAACATATGTAGAACTATTTATATTTATGGAAGGTAAGGTTAGAAATTTGTCATATTAATATTATCATGACATTATTATATAGGGTATACACATCATTATTATATTAATATTATTATGATATTATTATATATGGTATACATGTAATTTTACAGTGTCTGAAATGTATTATCATCTCTACTACATGTAGAGATAATACAATCAAAACTAAGTTTAACCATCAATTATTTTTCAGTTTAGTTAAAGATAAGATTATGTTCTATAAAGTTAACATGAGAATGTTTTTATTTTATTTTTTTAATAATTTTATTTTGTTTTTCATGCATTTTGTCTTATTATGTAATGATTTAGTTTACTTAATGCTTTACAGTGAAATCAAATAAATTTTTTAATTGTAACTTTTATTAGTATAAATTTGTATAGCCCTTATTATATAACTATTGTGATAAAAAAATAAGTTATATTACATTAAATTATAATTATTAAAACCTTTAAAGTAATGTAAATACATTTTTACACACACACACACATATACATACACACACACACACAACGTGAATGTATATCTTGGATTCGCCCGATCTAACAATGTACTAAAGTTAAATACTGAATCGCTCCTACAAATATTTTGCGGAATTAAAAACAACAGAATTTCCAATCACACGAAGCAAAGAAGAATAGATCAAAACCACAACACCAGATATTCCCAGGGAAAGCTTACAGCTCAAAACCCCTCTATCATATATTTTATATTCCATAAGGAATCATGAAACAATTACTTACAAAACTCTTCTCACAAGAGCCTTGATTACATCAGCTAATTGTCTCGCACTGTCATATAAAAATTGGCAAGTTCCTTAGCCAATTTAATGTCTCAAGACAACCTGCCTTGCTCACACGGTTCCTAATGAATGAAATCCTTAATTACAAATAATTTCAGCCTTCCTCAAGTGCGCTAAGTATCGTGGGCATCAGTGTTATAAATACACCTGGTAGTCAGCTAATATCACAATTCATAGTCACACTTCCTGTAGAAATTTGAATAATAGCTGAATTATTCACCGATATTATCTTGGTTACACACTATTTGAGCTTCAGGCATAACACATAACCTCTTCTACCATTGATCATCAATTTGCGGAAATTAAAAGTAGTCGCATGCGCACATTAAAAGATACACAATCACACATATAACACAGTATGTAATGGGGAAAGCCTACAACTGAAAACCCCCAAATATCTGTATATTATAATGATAGAGAACATGTAACAATACATATCACGATACTCCTCACAAGTACTCAGTACTATCTCCAAAAGTTACACACAAACTAGCTCAGATTTGAACAAGTCACGGGTTCAAATCTCCTCCACTGTTTGCCTGCCTCTACTGCGCAATCCAAGATGAGAATGAATTAGATCCAGGTTCAAATCCCACTGGTTTTAACTGCGCAATTCTCATTGGAAATCTCAATCAATGTGTGTGCAAATCTCATGCACAGTTGTAGTCACAGCTAATAGTCACACACACCCTTTCACCCACCTCTAACACTGGTCTCCACTGAACTGTCCATGCACTGAGTTAACTAATGTGTTCTTTAGTTTATTTATGAGTTAATAATTAGTGAATTAATTAATAATTAATTCACACCACTCATCACTAGTGTATTTTTCAGTTAGACTAAATACAACTAGTTCAACTAAGTTAAACCGAACACAACTCCACCAACTGTCTCATCAACTCCACCAAACTCTGCCACATGAGTTCTAACTAAAGTCAACCATGCAATAGCTCAACTAACCCTTAGGAAAAGCGTATTTCCTTCTGTCAGCTACATGTGCCACATCCAAGCATCAAACTGAAGTGCTCCAAGAGGATAAGATAATTTTTATAGTCTAAATATTATTAAGGGTTAATAATATTTGACTGTTCTATTTTTAGCCCGACAGTCTAAAAATAGATTCCGCCCAATGTCTAAAAATATAGGTCCATCTATTTTTACCAACATGACCAATCATCCATAAATAGCATCCTGCTACTCATAGATCATGATCCATATGTCTAAAAATAGACATAGTCTAAAAATAGACTTTGCGACAAAAAATCACAAGTGTGGTCCCCACCTAGTTTAGGTGATCACTTTCCAACTAGGATCAGGAAAGATGTTTCAGGATGCCTCCTTCACTATTTCTTGTTGCAATCTTCAACACTCCCTCTCAACAAGAAAGGACTGTCTTTGCATGCGACATGCAACTCCATGCATTCGCCCTGCAACCTTTGCAAGCGCCATGCAACTCCATGCATATGCTCTGCAACTCTTCCGAAACTAAATAGCCTCCAAACAACTCAATCAGTCTAATGCATCTACCATCAAAGTCTTCGACTTCTGCTTAGATACTGCACATGTCTTCAGGAACCACTGTGCTGTTGAACTCTACACCCATGCACTCTGCACTTGTTGTCAACTCTGAACCGCGCTCCAGTATTCGACACTGTCACTTTGATCTGCCTGCATCGATCCAACTGATCATGCTACTACTTCTCTATGGGCACCTTGTAGGCAGGTTCAATTCATGAGATCCACACCATCTCAATGAATCCTGCCCAGAAATCTCCTCTTGGGATTAATCATGCATGTCGCCCCACCTCTCACCTGGTGGTATAGCTGCATGCACTCCCTTTGCCCATCTGGCACGAAATTTCTCTGCATGAGTGGTTTCTTCCACTCCATGATCCTCATCTTGTGGCTGCTCCACATCCTGAGGTTCACTCTTTCTTGCATGCAAAACTTTCTCCCTATCAAGCATCAATTGCATGTCTCTCTTGCACTTCCCAAAAGTAGGAAGCTCCGTAGACATCCCATCTACTTCAAGTCTGTAGAGATTCTTGGCTCGAATCCCAACCTTCTTGACTTGTCCTGTTGCCTTGTGCCGAAGGAAAACTTTACCTTCACTGAAGACAACTTCATACCCTTTATCCTCTAACATTGCGACTAAGATTAAATTCTTCTTTAAACCTGGAACATGCACTACATCTTGTAAAAGAATGAGTTTACCTGACTCCCTATGAAAGTTTATGGTACCAATGCCAGTTGCATTGTATCGTCCATTGTCGCCCAACTCAACATGCAACTAGAGATCTTTCTCCACCAAGTCACTGAAAAGATTCACATCTCCCGTCATGTGAAAGGAAGCACCACTATCAAAATACCACTCTGATCCCAATGCACTAGACACCATGCATGCGATCAATGAGAAGTCCAGCTCAAATTGCGAGGCAAGAGCCTCACCAGATGTAGCTCCAGCAGCCTGCTTGTTCTTCTTCTTCCGTGGACAATTCGTGGTGTAATGCCCGTGATCGTGACAATGAAAACACTTCACTTTGGACATGTCACGCTCTTTACCATCCGCACCGGATTGAGAAGCATTCTTCTTGCCCTTCCCCTTCCTTGTTTTGGCAGCCAAAGTGCAATCCTCTTCATCAGATGCCTTTGATGAAGATCCGTCCCTAGTACTCCGCCTTATCTCCTCTTGCACAAGATCAGACCACAGTCTTTCCCATCCTGGAAATTTCTCCCGACCATTAACAGAATCCTGATAGGAATGCCAACTCTTTGGAAGACCAAGGAGAGCCAATTCCACCAAGTCCTCTTCAGCCACACTAACTCCTACACTCCCAAGCTCATCCATGCAGTGGACAAACTTTGTCAAGTATACCGGAATAGTTTCATTCTTCTCCATCTTTATCTTCCTGAGTTTATCATTGAGCGCCAACTTCCTCTAGTCGCTCTTGCTTTGGAATAAATCTGTCAAAGCTTTCCACATCAGGAATGGAGAAGCTTTTCCATGCAGGCTGGATACTATGTGATCCGTTGAAAGACATTTCAGCTACAACACCAAGAAAACACTGCTGCAAATTCAAATTCCACCAGCTCCAAACTCAACTGCTTCTGATCTACACTTGAGAAAAAATTATTTCTAGCACAGAGATCCACTGTAGGGGCATTTACTGGATATATCACCTTTCAAAGAAAGGATGGATCCAGAGGCTACCTAGCCCGCTTATAGATTCTGTCTACCGAAATAAAATTATAATCACTGTAATAGATCCGATGATCAATCTTCGCTCTGATACCATGTAGAAATTTGAATAATAGCTGAATTATTCACCGAGATTATCCTGGTTACACACTATTTGAGCTTCATGCATAACACATAACCTCTTCTACCATTGATCATCAATTTGCGGAAATTAAAAGAAGTCGCATGCGCACATTAAAACATACACAATCACACATATAACACAGTATGTAATGGGGAAAGCCTACAGCTGAAAACCCCCAAATATCTGTATATTATGATGATAGAGAACATGTAACAATACATAGCACAATACTCCTCACAAGTACTCAGTACTATCTCCAAAAGTTACACACAAACTAGCTCAGATTTGAACAAGTCACGGGTTCAAATCTCCTCCATTGTTTGCCTGCCTCTACTGCGCAATCCAAGATGAGAATGAATTAGATCCAGGTTCAAATCCCACTGGCTTTAACTACGCAATTCTCATTGGCAATCTCAATCAATGTGTGTGAAAATCTCATGCACAGTTGTAGTCACAACTGATAGTCACACTCACCCTTTCACCCACCTCTAACACTGATCTCCACTGAACTGTCCATGCACTGAGTTAACTAATGTGTTCTTTAGTTTATTTATGAGTTAATAATTAGTGAATTAATTAATAATTAATTCACACCACTCATCACTAGTGTATTTTTCAGTTAGACTAAATACAACTAGTTCAACTAAGTTAAACCGAACACAACTCCACCAACTGTCTCATCAACTCCACCAACTGTCTCATCAACTCCACCAAACTCTGCCACATGAGTTCTAACTGAAGTCAACCATGCAATAGCTCAACTAACCCTTAGGAAAAGCGTATTTCCTTCTATCAGCTGCATGTGCCACATCCAAGCATCAAACTGAAGTGCTCCAAGAGGAAAATATAATGTTTATAGTCTAAATATTATTAAGGGTTAATAATATTTGATTGTTCTATTTTTAGCTCGACAGTCTAAAAATAGAAACCGCCCAATGTCTAAAAATAGAGGTCCATCTATTTTTACCAACTCGACCAATAATCCATAAATAGCATATTGCAACTCATAGACCATGATCCCTATGTCTAAAAATAGACTTTCGACAAAAAATCACAAGTGTGGTCCCACCATGATTTGAGTGATCACTTTCCAACTAGGATCGGGAAGATGTTCGGGGATGCCTCCTTCTATTTCTTGTTGCAATCTTCAACTCTCCCTCTCAACGAAAAGGATCCCCGTTTGCATCGTGCAACTCCGTACGATAGCCACCACGGCAACAAGCGCCATGCCGCTGCCATGCGCTGCCGACTCTTCTGAAACTGAATAGGCTCCAAACAACTCAATCAATATAATGCATCTATCAAAGTCTTCGACCTCTGCTAGTACCAACTACACATGTCTTTAGGAACCACTGCACTGTTGATCTCTGCACCCATGCACTCTGCACTTGACGTCAACTCTGAATCGCGCTCCAGTATCCGACACTGTCACTTTGATCTGCCTGCATCAATCCAACTGATCAAGCTATTTTTGCTCTATGGGCTCCTCATAGCCAAGTTCAATTCATGAGATCTGTCCTCATGAATCACGCCGAAATCTCTGCCCGGATTAATCATATGTGGCCCTGCCTCACTGGTCGACCCTTATTGCATACTCCCTTTTCCCATACGCCACAAATTTCTAAGCATGAACTGGATTTCTTCCTCACATGATCCTCTGCATCTTGGTGGTTGCTCCACATCACAAGGTTTCACTCTTCACGTAAGAAACATGCTCCCTCGAGCATCGATTTAGATTCTCTCTTGCCTTCCCAAAAGTAGAAACTCGCGTGAACGCTCCCACTTAGCACAGTGAGGTTAGCAGCTTCGAATCCCAACCTTCTTGACTTGTCTTGTTGGCTTGTGCTGAAGGAAAACTTTTCCTTCACTGAAGACAACTTCATACCCTTTATCCTCTAACATTTCCACTGAGATTAAATTCTTCTTTAAACCTGGAACATGCACTACATCTTGTAAAAGAATGAGTTTACCTGACTCCATCTGAAAGGTTATGGTACCAATTCCAGTCGCATTGTATCGTCCATTGTCGCCCAACTCAACATGCAACTAGAGATCTTTCTCCACCAAGTCACTGAAAAGATTCACATCTCTCGTCATGTGAAAGGAAGCGCCACTATCAAAATATCACCCCGATCCAAATGCACTAGACACCATGCATGCGATCAATGATAAGTCCAGCTCAAATTGCGAGGCAAGAGCCTCACCAGCTGCAGCTCCAGCAGCCTGCTTGTTCTTCTTCTTCCGTGGACAATTCGTGGCGTAATGTCCGTGATCGTGACAGTGAAAACACTTCACTTTGGACATGTCACGCTCTTTACCATCCGCACCGGATTGAGAAGCATCTTCTTGCCCAAGATCTTCCTTGCTTGCGCCCAAACTTCATTCCTCTTACCGATTTTTGATGAATATCTCATTCCCACTCCGCCCATCTCCTCTTGCACAAGATCGACCAAATATTTCCCATCTCAGCAATTTCTCCGACCATTGACAGAGTCCTGATAGGAGTGCCAACTCTTCGGAAGCCCAAGGAGAGCCAAGCTTACCAAGTCCTCATCATCTACACTAACTCCTACACTCCCAAGCTCATCCCTGCAGTGGAAAAACTTTGTCAAGTATACCGGAATAGTGTCATTCTTCTCCATCTTTATTTTCCTGAGTTTATCCTTGAGCGCCAACTTCCTTTGGTCACTCTTGCTCTGGAACAATTCTATCAAAGCTTTCCACATCAAGAATGGAGAAGCTTTACCATGCAGGCTAGATACTATGTGATCCTTCACGCCCTCCAACAGAATCCTTCGACACCTTGCTGTCTTCTTTTGCCAAGCTTCAATCACAGCAGCATCCGTAGAAGTAGGCTTTGGAATTTCTTTCTCTATGAATTCCAACAACGCATTTTCATCTAACACTTCCTCCATCCTGTCTTTCCATGCAATATAATTTGAGCTGCCTTCCAAGGCATACTCCAATCGCAATCCGACGAAAGACATCTTTGCTTTTGACAGCAAGAAAAACAATTCTACAATTCGAATTCCGACAGCTCCAAACTCAACCGCTTCCAATCTACACTTGAGAAAAAATTATTTCTAGCACAGAGATCGACTGTAGGGGCATTTACTGGATATATCACCTTTCAGAGAAAGGATGGATCCAGAGGCTACCTGGCCCGCTTACAGACTCTGTCTACCGAAATAAGTTTGTAATCACCGTAATAGATCTGATGATCAATATAGCTCCGATACCATGTAGAAATTTGAATAATTTGCTGAGTTATTCACCGAGATTATCCTGGTCACATACTATTTGAGCTTCATGCATAACACATAATCTCTTCTACGCATTAATCATCACATGCGGAAATAAAAACAACAAGCGGTATTGAAAACATTCACATGCGCACATAGAAATTCAACACATATAACACAGTATGTATACCGGGGAAAGCTTACAGTTGAAAACCCCCAACTATCTGTATATTATAATGATAGAGAATCATGTAAAAATCATAGTACAATACTCCTCACAAGTACTTAGTACTATCTCTAAAAGTTACACACAAAACTAGCTCAGATCTGAACAAGTCACAGGTTCAAATCTCCTCCATTGTTTGCCTGCCTCTACTGCGCAATCCAAGATGAGAATGAATGAGATCCAAGTTCGAATCCCCTTGGCTTGTACTGCGCAATCCTCATTGGCAATCTCAATCAATGTGTGTGAAAATCTCATGCACAGTTATAGTCACAACTGATAGTAGACTCACCCTTTCACCCACCTCTAACACTGGTCTCCACTGAACTGTCCATGCACTGCAGTTAACTGATGTATTCTTTAGTTGATTTATGAGTTAATAATTAGTGAATTAATTAATAATTAATTCACACCACTCATCACTAGTGTATTTATCAGTTAGACTAAATACAACTAGTTCAACTAAGTTAAACCGAACACAACTCCACCAACTGTCTCATCAACTCCACCAAACTTTTCCACATGAGTTCTAACTGAAGTCAACCATGCAATAGCTCAACTAACCCTTAGGAAAAGCGTATTTCCTTCTGTCAGCTGCATGTGCCACATCCAAGCATGAAACTGAAGTGCTCCAAGAGGATAAGATAATGTTTATAGTCTAAATATTACTAAGGGTTAATAATATTTGACTGTTCTATTTTTAGCCCAGCAGTCTAAAAATAGATTCCGCCCAATGTCTAAAAATAGAGGTCCATCTATTTTTACCAACATGACCAATCATCCATAAATAGCATCCTGCAACTCATAGATCATGATCCATATGTCTAAAAATAGACTTTGCGACAAAAAATCACAAGTGTGGTCCCCACCTAGTTTAGGTGATCACTTTCCAACTAGGATCAGGAAAGATGTTTCAGGATGCCTCCTTCACTGTTTCTTGTTGCAATCTTCAACACTTCCCTTTCACCTAGATCTCAACTGGGTCTCCACTGGATATCTGACATGCATGCAGTTAATAATAGTAAAAATGTCAGTTGCATGTGAGATCACTACATGTGAATTAATTAATATTTAATTCACTTGATATCATGTATTTGCAGTTATAGCACCACTACAATTCCAACTCTCTTACAACTAGAATCACTCAGTTACAACTCAGGTCAACCTACATGTCCCACCAACCAACCACTTAGCTCCAAATTCACTTAGCTAACTGATTTTCCACTTCAGTTAACTATTTACAAGTCCACATTGAGAATATATTACAATTTAATGTCCATCTAAATTAAGGGATAATAAAAATAGACATACACCTAAAAATATCCTGTGTGGACCCCACCCTAGTGTAGGTGCTTAATTTTCACTATGATCATGGATGTTGTTTTCTAATGTCAATTTCACTGTTTCTTGTTGGAAATTTCAAATATATATATATATATATATATATATATATATGAACTAACTTCAAGAATTAATATCCATATAAAAAATAAAAAATAAAAAGATTAAATCCTCACTAAACCCATTTGAATAATTTGAGGTTTGTATTTTTCTTCAATTTGAATTTTGTTGGTGAATTTAGACTATCCACAAAATCTAGCAAGCAAAAAGGGAATGGTGAAGAGTGAATAACGTATAACAAGCTTTTAATGGCATTATTTGTAATGTTCCAAAAATCAATACAACACTAAAAAGTAAAATTTTCTGAATATAATGTTTTGAATATTAATAGACTTTGGATCTATCTTAAGTTAAATTTCCCCTTATATAATTGAAAAGTGTGAATTTAAGAGAAAAAAAAAACAAATTTTGATTAGTACAACTAGTTACCAAAACAAAAAAGAAAATAATAAAAAATTGTTTATTGGATTTGAAAAAGTTATAAATATAAAAGATCTAAAAAATATGTTAAATCCATGAACGTTAAATGGTTCAATTAAATATATAACAATATGAAGGAAACAACTTTTTTTAATAGGGAAATGAAATTTGTAAATTCATTGCAAAAGAATTAAGAAAGCAAACAATAATAATAACTTTTATTATTTGTCACTTATAATATTCATAATCATGTGTGGACATATGCAGTAATGATTTCACAATGAAGTTGAAAGTTTTTAGCACGAGAGTGGGTGTGAGTGAGTTTCAAATTACCTTCAAAGGTAATAAGAGCATATCTCTTATTAATTTAATAATGATAATTACATTAATAGAATTAATAATAAAATTGGTTTCTTTACATTATATTGGATATGAGTTATATTATAATTAAAATAAAATAATTAATTTAGATTATTAGCTTTACATGTGAAAAAGTCTTCAAAACTTTTAAATTAAAAGAAAATTAATAAATTTTATTTTATTTATATTGTTTAGTATTTTTATATTAAAAAGCAAGTTGACTCTAATTCTTCACATTATTATAGTTGAAAAGTATCAAATTAGGATAACCACATCATTAAACAATATGGTTGAAATGTGGATAGAGTGTATATCAAGCACATACACAAAGAAATTATAAATGTGGTTGATATATGCCTTTAAATATATATCAATATTAATAAACTTAATATTATAATCTGCAATATTATAAAAATTGATATTTTAAATCTAATATTATAAAATTTAATACTTTAAATCTAATATTAAACCCTAATATTTTAATAATAATAATTACATTAAAAAAGATTAATAATAAAATTGCCTTTTTTTAAGAAAAAAAAATTATATTGGATATGAGTTACATTATAAATAAAAATAAGATAATCATTTCAACTTATTAGCTTTGCATGTGAAAAAGTCTTCAAAACTTTTAAATTAAAAGAAAAATAATAAATTCAATTTTTTTGCATTGTTTACACTATATTGATGTATTTTTATATTAAAAAGCAAGTTGATTCTAATTCTACACATTATTATAGTTGAAAAGTATCAAATTAGGACAACCACATTTTTAAATAATATGGTTGAAATGTCCATAGAGTGTATATCAAGCACATACACATTGAAATTATAAAATGTGGTTGATATACGCCTATAAATATATATCAATATTAATAAAATTAATATTATAATCTGCAATATTATAAAAATTGATATTTTAAATCTAATATTATAAAATTTAATACTTTAAACCTAATATTAAACCCTAATATTTTAAACATAATATTAAGCTGAAATTTAGAGCCTCATTCAACCTTCATACATATAGCATCTCTCTCTACTTTTATTGGACCATCTCAAAACAATTTATCTTTGTTTTAAATAAATCAAATAATTTTTTTTTCCAAGGAAAAAAAATCTTTATTCATATTTGAGTAATGGAGTGGCCCCAAGGGGTTTTACATTACTCCTTGAACTATATAGTTCTAGATCTCATAAGATTGTCACTGAAAAAATATTTACACAAAAACTGATCAAAACCACAAAAATATATATGAACGAAACATGTTTCTGTTCTTCTTTGGATCATCATACTCTTACAAAACTATACCAGGATCACTTCCTCTTCAAAAGAGGAGGCATCGATTATTATCAAACGTCTAGGCTGTAAAGTCAGAGCTTTCTTTGATAAGAAATTTGCCTCTTCATTCAGTTCTCTGTATACATGTTTGAAAGCAAGAGAGGAAAATTTGGTGAAGAAATGTTGAATGGCTCGTAAGACTGCTTGTAAGTGAGGAGCCAGAATCTATGATCACTGAGAAGCCCAATCCACTACTACTTTTGAGTCACCAAAGCACTGCAACTTTGTAATACCTCTGTTGTGTGCTACATATAAAACAACCCAAAAAACAGCCAGTTCAACTCTATTATTAGAACCATAACCAAGGGCAAATTTGACTAGTAACCATTTTCCAAAATTAAAATCCCCTAGCAAATTTGATTAGTAACAACAATAGTGCCTTTTCAATAGTCTTGATATTGACCATTTTTTATTCATCAAATCCCCTAGCAAAGATTAACTCGAAAATCATTTGCATTAATTTTATAGTTGTTGATTTAAGTGAGATTCTACTATCTTGGAAAATTGCTTGACTTCGGCATAACCATAGCAACCAACATGGATATTTTGGAATTGTCATCCAACATATCATGATTATGGAAAATTTGATCTTGATCAGAGGGTATTGGGATCACTAGTGAATGAACATCTAGTACCACTGCATTGGAATGGAATTAATTTGAAGTAGTGACTGAAGGGTTATTTTCCAGGTTTCCAAGGAGAAGGGGCATTGAAAGAAGATATTCTTGATATTTTCCTCTGCCTTACCGCAAAGAACACATCAAGAAGGGCCTTGAATGTTCCTCTTTGTAAGTTTTTTCGTTTTTTTGTTGTTAATATTTTCCCGTGCACCATTTCCCAACCGAAAGTATTGACCTTTGGAAGCCCATCCCTAGTCCATGTCTTCTCCCATAACCTTGAATGAGGAGGGGAAATAAGGCTTTTATGGAGTAGAGAATTTCCCTCCTTCACTGTATAGTACTATTTTTTCCTCCAAACCATAGAATGATATCAAGCACGTGCACAATCACATTATATATGTGGTTTATATAGGCCTATACTTATATATCACTATTAATAAAACTAATATTATAAAACTTTATCTTTTAAACTTAATATTATAAAATCAAATACTTTAAAACTAATATTAAATTTTAATATTTTAAACCTAATATTAAACCTTAATTTATAGTCTCATTCAACCCTCATAGATATATATAGTAGTTCTATCTACTTTTCTTTCTTGAACCACTTGGAAGCAAATTCTCTTTGTTTTTAAATAAATAAAATAATTACAATTGTTACCATTTTAGATTATTTTGTTGATTAATAGTAATCGTAAACTTCATCATAATTAGGAGTGATTACAATAATTTCATTTAATTTGGTTTTCATATTATTTTTCTAGACAAGTTTTGGAATATTATTAAACGTTGTGTATGTTTGATTAAGAATTATTTTTAATAGTTATTCTTAGTATTCAATAGGAGTGAAAGTCTACCATTTACAACCACCAACAAACAAGCAACAAGTGGACCAGTCATGATGACTCTTCCTAGTGGCCAATCATATTTGTCCATACTACTAATTTACTTTTGGATTATAATTTAAAATTTTTTATGCTCCATTAAGAATTAAACTTAATATTTCAACATTTTTAGGAATTTGGTAGGAATGAAAGTGTACTGGTTACAAACCACTAACAACTCAATTCATTCCAAGATCACATGGTTTTTCTTAAATAAGAGAGTTGACTCTTAGTAGTGATGAATCATAACTGCCCACACTATTAAATTAAGTTTCACAATATAATTTAAAATTGTTTATATTTGATTTAGAATTATTCCAAATGGTTAAACGTTTTTAGGTATTTGATAGGAGTGAAAATCTATCCTTTACAATTTTTTTCTTAAATAATAGTGTTGACTCTTTATAGTGGTGAGTCATAACTGTCCATACTATTAATGTAAGTTTTAGAATATAATTTAAAACTACATATATTTAATTAAGAATTAATATTAATGGTTCACCATTTTTAGATATTTGATATTTGAGATGAAAACCTTCATCATGGAATTAGAGAGGGTGAGGATCGTTATTTTGTGCCTTCCCTTATGATGTCTCAACTTTGTGTGCCAATGTAGTCTGTGGTCATTTGTCACATGTTTCTTACCTCTAAATTAGCATTTTATACCAAATCAATGTTTTATTTTCCCAATATCTTGAATTTCTGTAAAAGACTTGATATAAGTTAAACTCATTCTAAATCAAAACTAATTTAGCCAAATATAACCAATTGAAAACAAAATAAGACTTAAAAGAAAAAGATTCTAATCTTACACATACAACCACATTATATATGTGGTTTTTATAGGCCTATAAATATCTATCACTATTAATAAAACTAATATTATAAAATCAAATACTTTAAATCTAATATTAAACTTTAATATTTTAAACCTAAAATTAAACCTTCTGACCATTTAAGATTATTTTGTTGATTAATAGTAATCTTAAACTTCATCATAATTAAGAGTGATCACAATAATTTCATTTAATTTGGTTTTCATTTTTTTTTTCTAGACAAGTTTTCGAATATTATTAAACATTGTGTATGTTTGATTAAGAATTATTTTTAATGGTTTAGGATTCTTATGTATTTAATAGGAGTGAAAATCTACCATTTACAACAACCAACAAACAAGCAACAAGTGGACCAGTGATTCCATGATTACATAGTTTTTTTTTAGACAATACTGATGACTCTTCCTAGTGGCCAATCATATTTGTTCATATTACTAATTTACTTTTGGATTATAATTTAAAATTGTTTATGCTCCATTAAGAATTAAACGTAATATTTCAGCGTTTTTAGGTATTTGGTAGGAATGAAAGTCTACTGGATACAAACCACTAACAACTCAGGTCATTCCAAGATCACATGGTTTTTCTTAAATAAAAGTGTTGACTCTTAGTAGTGACCAATCATAACTGCGGATTTAAAATTGTTTATATTTGATTAAGAATTATTCTAAATGATAAACATTTTTAAATATTTGATAGGGGTGAAAATCTATCTTTTACAATTTTTTTCTTAAATAATAGTGTTGACTCTTAATGGTGATCAATTACAACTGTTCATACTATTAATTTAAGTTTTAGTTTTAGATTATAATTTAAAACTGTATATATTTAATTAAGAATTAATATTAATAGTTCACCATTCTTAAATATTTGATAGGAGTGAAAGTGAAACTCTTACCAATCACCAACTAATTATTCCAAAATGATTTTTCTTAAATAACAATTTTGACTCCCGGTAGCAGCCAATCATAACTATCCACACTACTTAATAGACACCTGCCAAAGTAATAGACCCCAATAGACACCTGCCAAAGTAATAGACAACAGGAGGATTTGCCACGTAAGTCACCGACCCCCTTATATGTGTATGTGTTAGTGCTCTGCGAGGCCAGAGGAATGGGTGGAGCTGTTGATATCGTTGTATTGTGGGTAAGAAAGAATGGAGAAAGAGTTGGGATATGCGATTCCATTTCCGGACTACGTTGAGTTCTGTCTGAAACTCGCTGCGGCGCTGCTTGCTTTGGTGGTGTCATGGAGGTTCTTTGTCAGGGTAAGAAACAGGAAGCTGCCCCCTGGGCCTTTCCCGTTGCCCATCATCGGAAATATGCTGCACATACTGGGAGGGCTTCCGCACCAAGCACTGGCAGCTCTTTCTCTCAAATTCGGGCCTCTCATGTCTTTCTACTTCGGCTCCAATCTCGGCTTAGTCATCTCTTCTCCTGAGATGGCCAGGGAGGTTCTGAAGACTCATGATCTGCTTTTTGCCAGCAGATATCCATCAATTTCAAGTAATTGCTTGTTGTATAATTGTTCGGACGTGGGCGCTGCTCCGTATGGGCCTTACTGGAGGCAAATGCGTAAGATCTGTGTTTTACAAATGCTGAGCTCCAAACGATTGGATTACTTCCGCTTTATAAGAGAAGAGGAAGTCTCTGCTATGATTCGCTCTGTTATTAATAATTCAGATTCAGACCATCCAGTAAACATTGGCCAAACTGTGTCGACCCTTACCTACGATATAATCTGCAGGATGACTTTCGGTAGAAAGTATTCTGACCGCGACTTCATTGGCAATAAAGGAGTCAAAGCAATGATCAAGGAAACGTTTTTTCTGCTTGGTGAATTTAACATCGGAGATTACATACCATACTTGGCTTGGATGGATCTGCAAGGTCTCAACGGGCGCATGAAAGAAATACACCCCATAGAAGATGAGTTCCTAGAGAAAGTAATAGAAGAACACGTTGCCCAGAATGACCCCAATGTCACGCGAGATCTGGTAGATGTTTTGCTTGCAGCCTCTGCCGATAAAGATATGGAGTTCCAAATTACACGAGACAATATAAAGGCGGTCCTCTATGTATGTAAAAAATGGAGCATCATTTCTATTTTTGCTTTTGGTGTAAAAGATGAAAGATGATGATAAAGATATGGAGTTCCAAATTACACGAGACAATATAAAGGCGGTCCTCTATGTATGTAAAAAATGGAGCATCATTTCTATTTTTGCTTTTGGTGTAAAAGATGAAAGATGATGATAAGATGTTGTATTGATGTCAATTTTGATAACAGGATATGTTGTTGGCTGGCACGGACACGTCATCTGTAGGAATAGAGTGGGCAATGGCCGAATTGTTGAGGAACCCACCAGTGCTGAAGAAGCTTCAGGACGAGCTGCAACGTGTTGTTGGATTGGAGCGCATGGTCCGTGAATCTGATCTTCCTTCTCTCCCTTATTTACAAGCTGTGGTCAGAGAAACGCTTAGACTCCATCCACCTGCGCCGCTTTCCATTCCCCACTATTCTGTACAAACCTGCAATGTGTTAGGCTATGAAATCCCCAGAAACACTCTCGTTTTTGTGAACGTTTGGGCGATAGGAAGGAACCCAAAATCATGGGTCGATCCGGAGCAGTTCATGCCGGAGAGATTCATGGAAGGTGACGATGTTTGAGTGGATGCCATTCGGAGGAGGCAGGAGACAATGCCCGGGAGAGCTGCTAGGAATGCTGCTTGTAGAGTTTGCAGTGGCGCAGCTAGTGCACTGCTTCGACTGGACGCTTCCTGATGAGATGATTGGGGAGGGATTGGATATGTCTGAAAAGTTTAGTGGAATCACCGTGGCCAGGGCAGATGAACTCGTGGCTGTTCCGACTTCTCGCCTAACCTTCGGACTTTAATATCGTGGTCTATTGCTGATTTTCTGAATATTTTGTAAATCAGATGCACATGGGTGCGATCAAATAATTGGCCATGTCCATGATATGTAAATATTTGACCACGCTTATTATCTTAGCCATGTCCATGATCTGTAAATCTGTAAATATTTGACCACGCTTATTATCTGTCTGATTCTCAAATATTTAGAGAATCAGCAATCGACATAAAGATGCTTCTTTAATTTCTATATAACCATTTAGAGAATCAGCTATATAACCATTTAGAGAATCAGCAATCGATATAAAAATGCTTCTTTAATCTTTATATAACTATTTGTTTGATTAAAAACATAAGGCATAAAGCTATTGAAATAATTTTTATTTCTTTACATTTTTCTACAAAATAATGGAAATTTTCACAATATTTCTTTTAAATAACTTCAATAAAAACATAGCCCATATAACTATTGAAATAAAATTTTTCCATATGGTCTTTTAGATTTTTTTACAAAATAATGGAAAATTTAGGAATATTTCTTTTAGATTGTATGGAAATTATTAGAAATCCCAATTATAACAGTGAAGCTTTTAGATTTTCTGATACTATTAATCCATTTTAAAACATGAAGCATTCATACTCTTACGTTTTTAAAAAAAAAAATGGCAGAGGCAAAAAGAAATGGCTAGGCAAATTTGACGTTCAGCCGACAACGCCATCTTTTTGATAAATTTTTCCGCATTTTTAAAGAATGAAAACCAGGTGTTGGTCTGTCCTTTCTGCTTTCTCCAAGTAAAATGGCAATGGTCGATTCTTTTTTATTTTTTTAATTGATAAATCTTTGTATGAGTTTTAAAGAATGAAAAGTGAGTTTTGGCTTAATAACATATATAAGCTTGAGTCAGAGGAGTTTTAGGATAGGTAGAGTTTTAGGATGGGTGATCTCTCGGGAAGTTAAGTTCTCGATACTAAGTACAAGCCCCAAAAGTGATGATTGATGCTATGTGATTCATTTCACTAATTTCAATCTCACTTCTTCACCACTATGAACATCACTTAATGCAATGAGTGCTAAGTAGACTATTCAAAAATCATGAGAAATTAGTCAGTTATGACTACGTCTCATGGAAATAGTCATAGATGAATGACTTACTTAAGGCAATTGAGTCCCAAAAATTCTAATATAATGCACTAGAAAAACCCCTCATACAATTACAATTATATAACTATAATTATATATGAAAAGAGAAAAAGTTATATGAGTGAGCGTTTTTCCTACTATATATAAGTTTAAAATATAATTTTTAATTAAAATACAATTTTTTAATCTATTTTATATCATAATTAAATTTTTACTACTTTTTATTCATAAAACAAAAACAGATCAGAAAAATTTATAGCTTTTAGCCTCCACTCCCCCATTAAAAAAAACTAAAACACGAAAATGTTTCACAATATATGATCCAGCCAATAATTTATATTCTCATTGCTGGGTGAGTCAAATAAACACAATCACAAACTACCATGGACCTCCCACCGTTCTCTTCTCTGGCACTTGTTGCGATGGTTTAGGCCACATATAACATTCAAAAGAAGAACCGGTATTTCATGCAAATATTTAGTGTAATTAAACTAATGCTAGCGTTAGTTTTATGGTTAAAAAATAACAACTAAACATATCTATCATAATATATAGTTATAGAGTTTTTTTTAAGAAGTCAATAAGATAACGAAATTAAAAACTATGCTAAAAAATTATATAAAAATTATGCTTAATCTTTAGCAAAGTTAAAAATTATTGTTTTATTACGAAAAAAAAATAATATTTCACAATCAATTTCAATTACTATAATCCCATGCCTACTACAAAGACTAATAATACTTTCAAAAATTATCGTGAAATTTTAATAGCTTAACATATTCATATTCAAGTCACAATGTCACATAAATGGAAAACGTGGCTTTCCATTGAATCACTCTAACAACAAACCACACCGCAAAACATAATAATTCCATAGTTCGAAATTAAAGTGAACCTAATAAACTAAGATGAAGCTCTCAATTCAAAAAAGTGAATTCGTTCAAATTAGGGTGAAGACAAATGTGGGTAAGATCAAGAGTCATTTCAATGTATGAACCATTTCAAACATGTATTAAGAGTCTTTTTTTGAAATTTTGATTGGATAAAGAAGATACGTAGAACTATTTATAATTATGGAGAGTAGGGTTAGAAATTTGTCATATTAACATTATCACGATATTAGTATATAAGGTATACACATAATCGTCATATTAATATTTTTATGACATGTTTATAGTTTGTGAAATATATTATCATCTTTACCACATGTAGAGATAACACGATTAAAACTGAGTTTAATTATTAATTATTTTTTAGTTTAGTTAAAAATAAGATTATGTTTTATAAAGTTATTAAAATATTTTTATTTTATTTTTTAGTAATTTAATTTAATTTTTTATGCATTTTGTTTTATTATGTAATGATTTGGTTTACTTAATGTTTTACAGTGAAATCAAATAGATTTTTTTAATTGTAATTTTTATTAGCATAAATTTATATAGCTCTTGTTATATAACTATTGTGATAAACAAATAAGTTATATTACATCAAATTATAATTATTAAAACATTTAAAGTTATGTAAATACATTTTTTTACACACACACACACATATATAATACAACATGCATGTATATTTTGGATTCACCTAATCTAACAATGTATAAGGTTAATTACTGAATTTCTTTTACAAATATTTTGCAGAATTAAAAATAACACAATTGCCAATCACATGAAGCAAAGAAGAATAGCTCAAAACCACAACACCATATATTATCCGGGAAAGTTTACTGCTCAAAACCCCTCTATCATATATTGTATATTCCACAAGGAATCATGAAACAATTAGATACAAAAATTTTCTCACAAGAGCCCTCATTACATCAACTAATTGTCTCATACAAAAATTGGCAAGTTCCTTAACCAATTTACTTCCTTTCTCAGGCAGTTCCCGATGAATACAATCCTTAATCACAAAGAATTTCAGCCTTCCTCAACTGCCCTAAGTATCATGGGCATCCTGTGGTGTTATAACTACACCTGGTGGTTAGCTAATATCACAACTGATAGTCACACTTCCCTTTCACCTACATCTCAACTGGGTCTCCTGTGGATCTGACATGCATGCACTTAGTAATAGTAAAAACATCAGTTGCATGTGATATCACTACATGTGAATTAATTAATATTTAATTTTCTTGATCTCTCACTAGTATATCTGCAGTTACAACTAGCACAATTGACTTTAACTCACTTAACTAAGTTAAATTGATTTACAACTTGCACAACTCATGCCCCACTACACTTCCAACTCTGTTACAACTAGTTTAATGTCCATCTAAATTAAGGGATAATAATCTATGTGGGCCCCACCCTAGTGTAGGTGCTTAATTTTCACAGGATCATGGATGTTGTTTCCAGATTCCAATTTCATTGTAAACTTAAACAATATATATGTGTGTGTGTGTGTGTCCCTATGAAGAAAAAAAAGATTAAATTCTCACTGAACACATTTGAATAATTTAAGGTTCGTATTTGTCTTCAATTTGAATTTTTTTGGTAAATTTAAATGAGCAAAGTTTAAATAGGATTAAACTCTGATTGAATCCACTTAAAATCTTCAAAGGTAACCATACTATCAATAAAATGTTGGGGTTGCATCAAAAATCACTTTGGAGAGACTATCCACAAAATCTAGCAAGCAAAAAAGAAATGGCGAATAAACTATAACAAACTTCAACAGTTAATGACATTATTTATAATGTTCCAAATATCAGTACAACATTAAAAAAATAAAATTTCTGAACATAATGTTTTGAATATTAATATACCTTGGATTTATCTTAAGTTACATTTCCCTTTATACAATTGAAAAGTATGAATTTAAAAAAAAAAACAAAAAACAAAACAAATCTTGATTAGTACAACTAACTACCAAAAACAAAAAAAAAATAATTAAAAAAAACTATTTAATGAATTTGAATGTTTATTGAATTTGAATGGAATCAACATTAAAAAAGACTCCAAATAAAAAGTTATAAATATAAATATAAAAAGTCTGAAAAAATATGTTAAGTCCGTGAACATTAAATAGTTCAATTATATATATATATATATATATATATATATATATGAAGGAAACAACTTTTTAATGGGGAAATGAAATTTGTAAATTCATTGGAAAATAATTAAGAAAGCAAACAATAATGAAAGTTGTTATTATTAATCACTTATAATATTCATAATCATGTGTGGACATATGTATTAATGATTTCACAATGAGGTTGAAAGTTTTTAGCACGAGAGTGTGTATTGAGATTCAAATTACCGTAAGAGGTAATAAGAGCAGATTTCTCATTAGAATAATAATAATAATTACATTAAAAAAAAAGATTAATAATAAAATCATTTTTTTTTAAATATATATATTGGATATAAGTTATATTATAATTAAAAATAAGATAATTATTTCAACTTATTTGTTTTGTATGTGAAAAAGTTTTTAAAACTTTTGAATTAAAAAATAATGATAAATTTAATTTTATTTGCATTGTTTACATTATAATGATGTATTTTTATATTAAAAGGAAAGTTGATTCTAATTCTACACATTACTATAGTTGAAAAGTATCAAATTAGGACAACCACATTATTAAATAACGTAGTTTAAATGTCCATAGAGTGTATATCAAGCACATGCACAACCACATTATAAATGTGGTTGATATACGCCTATAAATATATATCAATATAAATAAACTTAATATTATAAAAATTGATATTTTCAACATAATATTATAAAATCTAATACTTTAAACTTAATTTTAAACCCTAATATGTTAAACCTAATATTAAGCCATAATTTAGAGCCTCATTCAACCCTCATACATATAGCATCTCTCTCTACTTTTATTGGACCATCTAGAAACAATTTATCTTTGTTTTTAAATAAATGAAATAATTACAATCATCACCTTTTCAAATTATTTTGTTGGTTAATATTAATTTTAAACTTCATCATAAATAAGAAAGAGCCATAATTTCATTTAATTAGGTTTTCATATTTTCTTCCCTAAACAAGTTTTAGAATATAATTTTAAATTGTGTATGTTTGATTAAGAATTGATTTTAATGGTTAGAGATTCTTAAGTATTAGATAGAAGTGAAAGTCTACCACTTACAACAAACAACCAACAAGTGGACAAGTCATCCCATGATATCATGGTTTTTCTTAAACAATACTCATGACTCTTAGTAGTGGCCAATCATGTTTTTCCATACTACTAAGTTACTTTTGGAGTATAATTTAAAATTTCTTATGCTCAATTAAGAATTAAACTTAATGGTGCAACATTTTTAGGTATTTAATAGGCGTGAAAGTCTACCAATTACAAACCACCAACAAGTTATTCCAAGATCACATGGTTTTTCTTAAATAACAGTGTTGACTCTTAGTAGTAGCCAATCATAACTTCTCACACTACTAATTGCCTAAGGCTTCTTATTTCAACTTAAGGTGGATGAGGATCTATTGACATTATTTTAATTAACGTTCTAGATTGATTGTCAAGGGAATATGCTTAGCATATGGTTAGTCTTAATGCTTATCAATGGATGTAGTGTGTTATAGAGTTTGTTAGGTTGCATTGGCTCCTTGCTCACCAATTTCCTATGGATTTGAAATTATTCCAATTCTAATAAGTTAATATTCTAATTAGATGAGGAAATTAATATATAAGAATTTTATTTATGAAAATGGTCATTTTTATAATAAGATGTGTAATTCCTTTGATTGCTTAAATTAAATTAGATTTGCGCCACATGGCTCCCCACCCACCAATTTCCTAGGGAATTGAGATTATTCCAATTCTAATAAGTTCATATTCTAATTAGATGGGGAAATTAATATATAAACAAATTTTATTTAGAAAAATATTCCATTTTACAATAAGATGTGTAATTCTTCTTTTTTCTCAAGTTAAAGTTGACCCATAACCTTTTTATACATGGTTGATCAAGTAAATGTGTACATTGGTGAAACATTCTTGACGTTGCAATAGTTTTTTGTTATATTTATAAAGCCTTCCCTATATCAACCACATTAATATTTTTAATATGATTGTACTAGTTTAAGTTTTGGAGTACAATTTAAAATTGTATATATTTGATTAACAATAAATCTTGATGGTTCAAGATTGTTAGGTATTTGATAGGAGTGAAAGTCTATCCTTTAAAAACTTTCTCTTAAATAATAGTGTTGACTCTTAATAGTTGCCAATCATAACTCTCCGCACTAATTTAAGTTTTGGAATATAATTTAAAACTCTATATATTTAATCAACACTTTTAGATATTTGATAGGAGTCAAAGTTTACCCCTTACAAACTACTAACAAGTTATTCCAAGGTAACGTAGTTCAACTCTTAATAATAACCTATCATAACTATCCATATAAAAAAAGCGGAATATAGGAATCAATGACAGAGCAATATGTCCTATGAATTATCTTTAGCCTCATAAAACTTAAAATATTATTATTTTCTTCTAGGAATAAAATTATTATAATGGTGGCGGACTTGCCAGGTAAGTAATCGAAACCTCGCGAACTTGCCATGTAAGTCATCTACACCCATTATATGTGTGTGTTTGTGCTGTGCTAGACCAGACGAGAGGGTGGAGCTGTTGATATTTTTTTTCCAGAAGAAAAAAACGCTGATTATATTAATATATAAATAGTACATTGTCATGCATAATCTCAGCTGTGAACGATCAACAGCAAGAATTCCACTAAATACTGGCCAGACTTAATATCTCGCTTGAGAGATAATTATGTCGACCTCCACATCAGGAATTTACATCCCATACAAAATGACCTTCATTCATATTGAGAACCATTAAATTAGGAAGGTAGGATTTAACCAGATAATTGGGCCTTCCGCAAATAAGACTAATATAATTCGATTGAAGATTGGGTGAGAGAGAGTGATTGAGAAATAAAAGCAAAGAAATGTAACAGAACTCTCCTGTTTGTCGACTCAGAACTATTGTGACTTTCCTGAAGACATATAATTGTAAAGTTGCCACTTCATGTAATGATAAGACTGCCACGCCAGAAAGGAGATAGGCCGGCTTCCAGATTGAATAGGTTGTATCAAAGCCCATTATGCATGTTAGTCATAATACAGTCATGCTCGTTTGAGTTATATCCGGCTCGCTTGAAGTTGATAGTCCGGCTCGCTTGTGGACGATAAACCCGGCACGCTTGATGACATAATATGACACTACCACTATATGAAAGCATGTGACAGAAGCGCATTTTTATAGAGTATGACTGAAACTATATTGGAGGACTATAAGCGACCCGGTACCTGTGCGAAGGCCCAGTAGCCAAAACAAAAAACCATGACAAAAACCTGTAATAACCTATACAGCCTCGTTGAGATTCTGTGAATCCATATGAAGGAGAGAAATAGTGCACTGCAAAAATCCTGATAACATAACTGTCATAACAAAAACTTAGCCATACCCTGTTATGGAATTGGAATTGAAGTTTGCCAACGGGATTGGCCATCTCTGAAAAGCTGGACGTGCATAATCCCGAAATCTGATACCAAACCTTTCCTGGACAAACCATCCGCCCGGGTATTGTTTTCTCTGTATATGTGCATAATGGGAGGATGGTTGAGATTGGCCCAAAAACTTCGAATCCTTTGTAACCACCCCTGTAATTCAGGCCGCATCATTACCATAGTCCTATTGACCCACCCAATTACAACCTGTGAATCCCCATATACATGTACATCCTGAATCTGAAGAAGAACAGCAAATCGGAGACCCCCCCATAGAGCAATTAGTTCCGCCTTGTTGTTGGAGCCCATACCAACATTCCAGTGAATATGAACCCTTTCACGCTGAGATATTTTAATCCAGGCACCACACCCCATGAGCCCATCCACGCAAGCGCCATCGAAATAAATCGTCGGAATTGCCATCACATGTGGTCTGATGCGAATGGAGCAATCCGAGATAGTAGCACATGGGGAAGGGCGATCTTCCATCCAACCTAGGATATGAGAATAAACATGTGAAATCCGGAAAGGCACCTCATCAAATATCAATCTGTTTCTACCCGGCCACACTTCCCATATGAAAAAGAAAGGCAACAATTTAAATTTTCCTTTCAGTTTGTCCCATTCCATGGCGGCAGCCAAAAAATCAATAGGAGACCATGCTGGTCCCATAAAATGAGAAGAGAAGAGCCGCCATAACTGCACGATGACAGGGCAACGGAAGAAAAGATGATCAATTGATTCGAGGTCTTCACAGCATATGTGGCATCTAAAAGGACCCGAGAAGCCTCTCCTAATCAAATTTTCACCCGTAAGGATCTTGCCCTCCCAGACCAACCAGCCAAAGAGGACGATTTTGGTGGGGATTTTCCTCTGCCAGAATGTGTAGAAAGAAGCTGACATCTGATCCCTATAAGAGGCGAAATTCAGCACTCTATATATATCTTTGACGATGGGCGCGCCCTCATGTATGGGACCATCCCAAACAATAGAATCCCCACCAGCATCCCAACTAAAACCCGCAGCCCTGAAAGCGTCCCTAAGCATATCCCATTCCTCCGAGACATTCTCTGGCAAGCCTAGCTGGAGCGCAGATTTAAATTCTGGAGAATCGAAGGACCATAACCTGACAGTCTGAGAGATGTAATTGATGCCCCTGTGAGCAAGGCAGTGTACAAGCAACGGAGAGGGTGCATCGCTTGAGGGGAGCCCAATAATTTTCTTGAACGTGAAAGGGATGTTTCCCCCGACCCTAAACAGCCATGCAAGCCGATCCGAAACATGGCATATAATCATCTTGAAACTTCGCCAGATAGCCGATATGTGCCTGGGGAGAGGAAAATTTGAACAAAGAATTTGTTGTAGAAGATCCCCCCGAATATATTTGCTTTTAATTACGTCATGCCATATACCATTTCCGTGTACTGCCTTCCAGAAGGACTTCATAAGCAACGCCTTGTTGAAGATCCTCGTGTTGAGGATGCCCCAACCATCATGTTACTTTGATCTGCATAGGCTCACCAATTTACATAGATGAATTTTATGATGCATGTAAGCCCCGCCCCATAAGAATTTAGCCATAATTCTGTTCAAATTTTCAATTATGCCATCAGGAATGTAGTACAAATGGCCCCAGTAGACCAACATCTGAGATAGAACCGCTTGGATGAGAATTAGCCTACCCCCCATGGATAGCCACCTGTGTGTCCATCCATTTATCTTCCTTCGGAATTTGTCGGTCATCCAAGTCCAGTCCTGTATCTTATATCCACAGGGCTTAATCCTGAAGCCCAAATAAGTAAACCCAGCCGCAGCCTCCTTAATATCAATCCCCATGAACTCAGCGATGAATTCAATCTCCTACAAGTCTCCATATTCATATATAATGAATGATTTAATTTTGTTTATTATCAGACCTGTGGCTGCTTCAAAACGATTAAACATTAAATGAATGTAGAACCAGTGGTTCCGATTCAAATATCCAAACAAAAAAAGATTGTCAACAAATAAGGAATGTGTGCATGATACTTCATTGGAGAAGGAGAAACCCTCAATGCAGCCCCGTCGCTCCGCACTATGCATAATACAACTGAAGCTATCCATGATAAGGATAAATATCAACGGAGAAAGCGCACAGCCCTGTCTCAGACCGCGCTCAGCAGCAAAAAAAGGGGTAGGGATGCCATTAATAATCACTGCAAATCGAACTGTAGTAATACAGGACATTATCCATCTTATAATCTTGATAGGGAGACCAATCTTCATGAGCACTAGCCTAATATATGACCAGTCTATAGAATCATAGGCTTTATGAAGGTCCACTTTCATCAGAATAGCCTTCCTTTTCTCGGTGTGGATGGAGTGAAGAACTTCTTGTGCTATTGCCACTGCATCACGAATGGACCGGCCCTTAAGGAAGCCGAATTGCTCTTTTGAAATACAGACGGACAGAAATCCTTTTAGACGCTCAGCAATAATCTTGGATGTTATCTTGTAAAGAATGTTGGATAGAGCAATCGGTCTGAAGTCCGCAAATGTTTGAGGCTCGTTCAATTTAGGAATTAGGGCAATGAAATTTGAATTGAGGTTTGCAGGCATCACTCCCCTCAAACTGATGTGTTCAATGACCTGTGTCAATTCTGCTCCCATCAAATCGAAAAAATGGATAAAAAATTCCGAGGGCCAACCATCAGGCCCCGGACATTTGTCCGGAGAAAAAGCTTTAAGGACCTTCAAGACTTCATTCCCTGAAATTGCACAATCTAAGGACGAAATGGCTTCAGCATCAAATACTCTATGGACATGCTCCAAAAGCCATACCTGGTCCGCATTGTCAATGCCATCCTGCTTCGAGTAGAAAGCTGAAAAGTGTGCAACCACTTCATTTTGAATATCCTGAGTTGTATAAGCAACTGTACCATCCTCCCTCCTAATACTCCATATAGCGTTCCTATTCTTCCTTCCATTTGCATACTTATGGAAATACTTTGTGTTCAAATCACCTTCAGCCAGCCATGTTATTCTACTCTTCAACCTCCAAGTAATCTCCTCAATCCTGAGGATTTCTCTTTTCCTTTCCCCAAGCCTAACGAGTTCTTATAATATGTTCTCATCAGGATAATGAATAATAAAAGAGGATATTATCACCTCCATCTGTCTCTGAACTTCCTTAAATTCCTTCTTTAGCTTCATCTTCTTTTCACGGTCCCATGACTTGGAGGCAGTCTTTACTTTCTGGAGTCTATAGTGAAAAAAGTCCCAGACACCAGAAAACGGCATGTCATATTCAGCACGCCATATCTCATCAACCATACCAGTGTATTCAGCGTCCTCGAGCCAAATTCTATTAAACTTGAACGGTCGACCACATACTGCCACATTGTTGGACCAGGAAAAAGAGATTGGCCAATGGTCCGATATATCAGAAACCAGAATCAGAGATCTAATATTCTCCAAGATGTCTGCCACATCTTCTTTCACCAACACCCGGTAAAGCCTCTTCCCAATATAGTTTTCACCCCCCCGTTTGTTGGACCATGTAGGCGCCATTGGATGTGGCCTAATGTCCTTCAGGCCTTGTGTATAAAACATATCATTTAAAAACCCAGCCAGGGGATCCATACGAGCAGCATTGCCCCAGATCTCATCCGCATTGAGAGTTGAATTAAGGTCGCCCATGATTATGAGGTTTGGGAGGGATAAAATGCCCGATGCCTATATTCTGTTCCAGAAAGCCACTCTGTTAGCATATGGAGCATATATATTAATGAGATTAAAGTTACCTGGCAAACCTCTAAGTCGACCATTTAGTAGAATACCCCCAAAAAAACTAAATGCTTTGAATGTAGCAAAATCAGGATTCCACATGGCCACCAATCCCCCAGATCGACCACTAGCGCTGATCGTCGCCACCTGCCAACCTTTTCTTATGTTCAAAAACATATTTATAGCCTTCGACCGATTGGACATAGTCTCCTGTCCTAAAAAAACAATAGGGTTCCTGTCGTTAAAAAATTCCTTGAGGCAATGACATTTGGGGGCATCGCCCAACCCCCTTAAATTCAGTGAAATGATGTGATTCATGAGAGTGATTTCCGCGGGTGGCATGCTCTAAGCGCCCTGGTTGAGTCATCGGGACCATCATATCCAGCAATAGGAACTTCAGAAAGACCCACTTCATCATCGGTAAAGAGAGACACAGCCTTGAACTTCCCTTTATTCAACCTGCATGCCGCCTTTGCCTTCTTCTTGAGAGAACAAATAGCGGTCGATAAGCCAGAAGAATTTTTTGATGGAGTGGGGATAGGCTTATCAAATACCATTAAGGCTGCCAAGTCAATATTGGGATTGCCCAACAGCGAATCTATGTCACTTCCAATTGAGTTCCTGGGGGAGTCGTATAGATAAATGGGACCAGATTTGTTTGGAGAGTTGTGTGAAGAACCCAATTTAGCCCCATAGATCGACCTATCGTCTATCATTAGACCTGTACAAGATGATTCCCCCCTATTTAATGTCAGCTTGTACAGAGGCGGATCATTCTCAGGAGAAATCATTTCTCCAGAGTGTATAGGGACCATGGCTTGTAATGCAGCATTATAGGATCTAGACTCCGACCCAATTGGCTTCCCTAACTTACTGCAGGAGATGGTATTATTGTCTGAAAAAATGGCTTCATTTGGGGTAAAAGAAGGGCATGGGACCGGGGCATCCCTATCCTCCGGAATATTAATAGCATGTGAAGGGTTAGGATTTGGCATATTATCAGATTCAGGTTGTAGCACCCTATACAGTTTACGACCCACAGAAGGATGGCATGCAAGATTAGGTGGAACCATGGAATCGGATATGGCAGAGTCATGTTGATCTTCAACAGACTTGTAATGCTCATCATCATGGGGATCGATGGGAGACATACCTTCTGAATAACCTAAAGCCAACGCTTTTACATGGTCGAGATACAACTACCAAATTCTTGAACCAACGCCAAGTAGCCGACCCGTATGAGCTATTACAGAATTCATATGTTACAGAACCACTCGAAGAGGATGAGTTCTGATAACAGCGCTCCTGGGCTACCATGAGCCCCGAGGAAGTATAGACTACTTAAAAGATCCACTGCCAGCGTTAGTTAAAAACAGGAGCGAGGCCACCAAAAGCAACAAAATACCCATACAGGTTCCAACTAATAAACAAGAGCTATACAGAAATACAGCATCCACAAAACACTATAGCCACCATGAGCAATCAACATCGTCCAACCCAGGTTCCAGCTATGTAAACAATACCAGCTCCATAACCACAAGCCACCATTATCAAACCTTAATGGGTACCAGCTTGGTAGACCCGGATATAGCCACTGGGAGCAACAAATAAGTCCTCAAAGGTTCCAGCTAGTTGTATGAGTTGTATTACCAATAGCTCATGTAAAGCCACTTAATGGATCAATTTTGTCCATTTGGGTACCAGCTTCAGCCCCCGTCATTTAACTGTGATTTAAAAGGCTCAATCTCTGCACTCTCTTTCCTAAACCTCCAGATTTACTAACAACATACCTGCTCCGCATGACACTATGTTGCAGCAGACTACCTGCTAATTTTTGTTTAAAGCTTCCTGTATCTCTCGAGAATGAAGTTAAAGTGCTCAAGAATTTGTGTCTCCATTCCTATTTTCCACCGGCTGGCTCTGATGTTATCACATGCGTAAGGAAAATGTATTCTCTCGTGTGTTAAAATGTTTCATGTATGCTTGGACTTAGCATTTTTTTTTAAAATAAGGTGAATTAATAATTTTTGGTATTTTTTTTAGAGTAATTTAAGGGAGATTTAGGATTAATTTTTATAGTCGTCAATATAACACCAAAAATATATTCAGCGGTTTGCAAGTCAAATATACCAGATTTTATGATTTAGCAAGAGCCAAGACTTTAACGAAAAAAGGAACGTACTCCTTGAACCTAGATCATAACAAATCATATAATCAACGAAATTTGAACAAAAATCTCTTAAATTTCACCGAAATTTTTTTTCCGTCAAACCAAACATCGATGTATGGATACTTGGACATAACATTACGAGTGAAAAAAATCCTACATGATAAGACACATAATGTGCTTTACAAGAATTCGACGAAGCGATGAGAAGAACACATTACATCTAAGTAAGCTTTCGCACATTATGGTATATCTGGCTAACATCGAGAATAGAGTACCTATGTGGCTAATAATAAAAACATTTGAATTTTGAAATTTTTTTTAGAATTAGTTTGATGTGTCATTTAATATCGGTATTAAATAAGGTATAATCAATGAATAGGTAGCATGTATTATTTATATTAAATAATGTATAATTTAGGTGGTATTTAATTTTTAATGTTTAAATTAAATATTTTACACTCATTGTTCTAATTAAAACTTTATAAAAAAATTTATTTTATTATATTTAATTAATAAAATATTAAAATAATAAATTTCATAAAAATATAAAATATATATTTTTTAAAATTAGAATTAATATAAAATTTTATTACAAAACAGAAAATTATTAAAAGTCATATTGGTTTGACTAATAATTGATTATAATTACAATGTCACTCTCTTGAGCAGGTATAAAATAGGTTTGTAATTATTAAATAGTAATTTTTATTTTATTTTATGTAATTTGTCTAGATTTATTTATTATTTATTTAGAAGTAGTTTAATGTGTCAAGTAATATCTGTATTAAATAATGTACAATCTATAAATAAGTAATGAATAGGTAGCATGTATTAACTGTATTAAATAATGTATAATCTAGATTGCATTTAATATTTTTTTTTTAAAATTAAATATTTGACAGTGATCTTTCCAATTAAAACTCGATAAAAATTGTCACTCATTGTACTCCACCAATAAAAAGTTAAGAATAATGAATTATATATATATATATATATATATATATATATATATATATATATATATATATATATATATATATAAAAACTTTTGAAAACCTTAGTACAAAACAGAAAATTAGTTAAAGTCATATTAGTTTGAATAACAATTAATTACAATTACCATATAAGTGCATTGGGTAAGTATAAAAATATATTTGTAATTATTAAATAGTAAAAACTTTTTTATTCTAGATTTATTTGTTATTCAATTAGAATTTGTTTAATGTGTCCAGTAATATATGTATTAAATAATTTACAATCTATAAATAAGTAATGAATAGGTAGCATGTATTATATGTATTAAATAATGTATAATCTAAGTGGCATTTAATAATTTTTTAAATTTTTTAAATTTAAAATTAAATATTTGGCACTCCCCATTCCAATTAAAACTCTATAAAAATTGTCATTTCATTGTACTCAAACAATAAAAAATTAAGAATAATGAATTTCATAAAATACTATATATATATATATATATATATATATATAAACTAGAATTAATATAATAATTTAAAAAAAAAAAAATTGAAAACTTAATTATGAAGTTAGGAATTTTGCTTCTGTGATCCATAAATTGTGATTGAAATCTTTCGGTGGAAATCACATCAAAATAGATTTGGTCGCCAGTGTGGTTCATCATCAGGACAAGATGAACCACATTGGCTGGTTCGAAATGCGTCGACCAAATCTAATTATGAAGTTGTCTACCTAGTATATGGAATAGCCCGGACGACAACTTTTTGCCAGAATCCAGTAAAAAAAATTCAAAAAATCAAGTAATTGGAGTGTTTGAATTGCATTTTTGATAGTGGAAATGGATTCAGCACTATCAAAAACCCTAAGGGCACACAAAATACTGAAATTTAACAACCATAAACAAGATTCTGATAAATCTTTGCTGAATTTTTTCAAAATCTTTGCCAAATTCTGGGCTATTCTGTTGCTTTTTTAGACTACGGTTAAAATCAAATTATTTAAATTCATATTATTTTATTATTAAAATTCATATTAGTTTGACTAACAACTAATTACAATTACAATATAGGTTTGTAATTATTAAATACTAACCACTTTTTTTTATTGCATGTAATTTCTTCAAATTCATTTTATTCTATATTTATTTATTATTCAATTAGAATTAGTTTAATGTGTCAAGTTGATCTAAATATGGGAAAACTAGTTTTGTTGTGCTGGCTCCTTAATCAAATAAATAAAAATGTATTTAGGATCGTCTCAAGTTAGTCATTCATGTGAGGGTTTATGTCTCAAGTTATGTGTTTTTGATGAGCAATTTATGAGTTAATTAGCTTTTAAAAACTCATGTTCAACAAATAAAATGCAGAGAAATAATACCTTATTTGGCATTTACATCGACAAGCTAGAAGGTTGTTTAGAGGAAGTAGGTTGTGCTGGCACGATCTTAGCTGGAATATTCATCATCCTTCTTCTTTATACTAACGGTATTGTTCTTTTGGCAAGGTGCCCATCTGATCTTAATAAGCAACTGAGACTTTTTAATGATTTTTTCTCTATTATGGACAAAACAAAAGTTATGATTATCAAATCTAAGAATGACACTTACGCTAATTTTGTATATGACAATAGAAACTTAGAGGAAGTGTCTTCTTACAAGTACCTAGGAATTGATATTTTTCACAAGCTCAACTGGAACTATAGCATTAAGAAAAGGATTAATGGAGGGTGGAAAGCTTATTTTGGTCTTGAAAATAATTGTAAAGCAGCAAACCTTGTGATGTGGGATAAAAAGAAGCTCCTCTTTGAAACTTTAGTCACTCCTGTTATCTTGTATGGATGTGAGGTTTAGGGTTGCAGCATGAAGGCCTTAGCCCTCGGTCCGTGTTCTAACTGGAATTCACAACAAAAATTTGATAACCCTGTCCTAAGGTTACTTTATACTTACGAGGATTAAATATTAAATTTGTGTTAACTCAGTTCATAACATATATGCGGATATGGTTTTAAAGTGGTACTTTGATCCGTAAGATTGGATCTGCTCTGTCATCAAATTACAATTAAAACTCCGTCCTTGTTGATCGGTACTTTTTGACACCTGTCCACCTTGATTCTCACTCCTCCCGCCTTTCGACAAACCCCAGTCTTCGACACGGTTTCAATTCATTTCTCTCTCGGCGCTTCGGGATTTCTCTGCTCTAGTTTGTTCTTCGAGGGTTTTGTTGCTTGTGCTGCTGGTTCGATGTGTTTTTTCGCTCCACCCTTCCGTCGCTGCCGTGGGATTACTCTGCACAGGTTTGTTCGTAGGTTCCGTTGCTTGCCTCTGGTTCACTGTGTGTTCTCGTCGCGTTTGTGTTAACGTTGTCAGTCCACCTTCATTTGCTGTGTGGAAGAAGGTTTGGATTGAAAACGATAATGGTCTGGTTGGTCTTTCTTGTGATTTGGTTGCAGACTTATCAATTTGTCCGTTTAACTTTACTGTCCATGTTACAGGCTGAAACTTTCGGATTTTCTCCAACAATCTTCCCCAACTCGGCTCGTCTTCTCGCCAAGGTAAGTTTGAGTTCTGTGCTTTACTCTGTCACTCGTCTTCACCAGTTACTAATGTATGCTGCTCCTGGCGAGTAGGGTTTCTTTTCGTCCAACTTCGCCTTCTCGTTCACTGTCTCTCCTTTGTACTCAGGTAAATGCTACAGGGTTTGTTCCCTATTCTCTGTTTGAAATTTCGTTTTCGTTTGTCACTGAACCGGCATTTTCCAGGTTTTAACTCTTATTTGTTTACTCCATTTGCAGGTCAACCAATCTGTGATCTTCCGTGGGTTCGACCGGTCGGAAAGAAGACAACCCAACCAAGGAACGGGTAGGGTCGTTCTGCTCTGTGACTGGTTAACTTGGAATTTATCTGTGTCTTTTCTGGTTCCCGCTCATTCTGCGTTCTTGGTCTTTGAGGGTTGTTTCAATAAACCCTCCCTTGGCAAACTGTGCCAATATCTATAGGGTTTCTGTCTGGTTCAATTTTTAAGTTTCCACAGTCGCCGTTGAGCACTGTTCGTTCATTTATATAAACCCTACTTTGTGTTTACCGTTACAAAACAAAGGGGTTTCTGCAAAATGTATATTGAACTATTCCTGAATATTTCTATAACTGCTTTTACTCAGTTAATTTGAAAGGACTCTTAATGCATTACCTGGTTTCTTTCTGGTGTATTACTGATGGGTAACTGGTTGCTTCTCGAATATTTTTGCTGGAAAAAGAATTGGTTATTGTTTTCCATGACTCTTCATTCCTCGCCTGTGTGCTAACCCTTTTCATACGCTGTCGGATAGCTGCTCTTTGTGTTGTCACGTTCCTGTCTGCAAGGGTTTTTAACTTCCTATACTTTGTTTACCATACATATTAAAATTGACATTCAAAATGCAGTAGAATAATACATATACATGTGAGATTAGCCGTAGCTATAAGTCTGGCAGATGAGTAAATAACTCTGGTTCTTATTATGCTTTTCTTCCTGAAAATTCCAAACCTTACATATGATTTACTTTCTTGTTTAAATACTTGTCAAAAAGGAAACGTGTAACAGTTTCTTGTTTTCAGTTGAAACTGATAACTAGAATAGTTCTAACTGTCTAATTAGTTTCTCCTTTCTTTAAACGAAGACCAACGAACTTCTAATTGTCTTTAAAAGAAAACAGACAGACTCCTAATTAACAAAACAGACAGAATCCTAATTAAAAAAACAGTTAATAGTCCTGAATCCTATTGTTTCTGCCTAATTTCTGAGTAACAATAAATAAAAAGAAATTAAAATACAGGTTCCATAACCTGCCTACCAACACGTGCATAATTCTTCTTTCCTGTCGAGACAGTCAACCATCTTTTCCCTCCTCCGAGCTGGATGCTCCTGCATCAGGCTCCCGGGGTAAAAAAAAGTCATGGCTCCGTTCCATGAGATCGTCGACAGAGTAACCTGCTTTCTGTATCTGCGTCGCGTCAAGCCACGAACTGTCCTCTATTGGTCGGTTCTTCCACTTGACTAAATACTGCAGATATTCTTTCCTTCGGGTGCGCTTGGCTACCTGTGTATCGAGAATATTCTCGATCTCAAGGGGCTGTTCCGTGGGCATCTGCCTCATCCAAGAACCCTCCTCAAACTTGGTGTCCTGTTCTGGCCTTTCTGTTGCGTCATCCTCAGTACCAGCAATATAAGGAAATAAATCTGCCACATTAAATATGGGTGAAATACCTATCCCTAGTGGCAACTGCAACTCATAAGCGTTGGCGAAAAAATTGTGAATGATCTTGCAAGGGCCAATCTTCTTAAATTCAGCTTCTTATATTCCCTTCTTGGAAACCGTTCCTTGCGCAGGTGCGCGAGGACTTCATCCCCCACATTAAACTGAACTTCTCGTCTTTTCAAATCAGCCCGCTGCTTATACTTCTGACTGCTGTCCTGTAATTTCAGTTTCACTGTTTCATGCAAGTCGCTCATTGCTTGGGCGAAATCTTCCCCGTCTGCACTCTGTTTTTCAAGTTTCCCCAAGTCTCGCAGTTCATGCACTCCGCGAGGATGCATGCCATACAAGATTTGGAAGGGACTGTAACCTGAGCTGCGATTCGGTGAATCGTTATATGCGAACTCCGCCTGAGCAAGTACGCGATCCCACAATCGCGAATTCTCGCCTATTAAACTCCGCAGTAGATTTTCCAGACTCCTGTTCACCACTTCAATCTGCCCATCAGTCTGTGGGTGGTAAGCGAAGCTGAACTGTAACTGAGTGTCCAACTTTTTCCACAAGGTTCGCCAAAAAATGTCCGGTGAACTTCACATCCCTGTCGGAAATGATGGATCTCGGTAGACCATGCAGTCTAACAATCTCTGTGAAAAACAGGTGTGCTACATGAGTAGCGTCACTGGTTTTGCTGCAAGGTATAAAATGCACCATTTTTGAAAACCGATCCACTACCACCATCACTGAATCAAAACCTCGCTGCGTCTTAGGAAAACCTAAGACAAAGTCCAAGCTGACTGAGTCCCATGGTCTACTCGGAATGGGTAGCGGCATATAAAGACCTGCATTTTGGCTGTGGCCCTTCGCCAATTGACACGTTTTGCATCTGCTCACATACCTCTGCACGTCCCGTCGCAATCTTGGCCAGAAATAAAAATGCTCAACTTGTGAAAGTGTTTTGTCTACACCGAAATGTCCGGCTAGACCCCCACTGTGCTTTTCCCGGATGATGTTCTCTCTCATCGAACAATCAGGCACGCATAACTGTACTCCCCTGAACAATAACCCTTCCTGCAGATTATAGTCCAACCATGGACTATTATTTCTTAACAGAGGGTTTTGGCAGGCCTCATAGGCCTCCTTAAAATCTGCATCTTTCTGATACAGATCCTTCAGGTGATCAAAACCCAGCACCTGCACCGTACTCTCCTGCAAGAGCAAAACTCTTCTGCTTAATGCATCTGCCACCTTGTTGGATTTCCCACTGATATGTTTCAGTACGAATGTAAAGCTTTGCAGATATTCCACCCACTCTGCATGCTTGTGATTCAACTTGTGCTGCTACATAACATACTGTAAAGCAGAATTGTCAGAAAATAACACAAACTCATTACCTAACAGATAGTGCCTCCAGTGCTTCAAGGCTTGAACGACCGCATAAAATTCCTTGTCGTAAGACGAATACTTCTGCCTGCTTTCGTTCAACTTCTCACTGAAATAAGCAACTGGTCTGTCCTCCTGGCTGAGTACTGCTCCAATGGCTGTACCGCTGGCATCACAACGAACTTGAAAAAGTTTGTTGAAATCTGGTAATCGCAAGATCGGCCTCTCAGTGATCTTTCTCTTCAGAGTTTGAAAACTTTTTTCTGCTGCTTCAGTCCAGCAAAAAGGCTGATTTGCCTTCTTAATTGTGTCCAACATGGGTGCACAGATCTTGCTGAAGTTTCTGATAAACTTCCTGTAAAAGCTTGCCAAGCCATGAAAACTTCGAACCTCGAACAAACTCTTTGGGGATGGCCAGCTAACTATCGCTGCAATCTTCTCTGGATCCATCTTCAGCTCATTCTCTGCAATCACAAAACCCAAATAAACTAATTCTTTTTGAAAGAAAGTACACTTTTTAAAATTTATCAGCAGTTTGTTCTGCTGTAATCTCCTCAGTACACTTCGAACATGTCGATAGTGTTCCTCCTTTGTTCTGCTGAAGATTAGAATATCATCTAAGTACACAATCACAAATTTCCCAATAAAATCCTTCAGTGCTTCATTCATCAGGCGCATGAAAGTACTGGGAGCGTTGCTCAAACCAAATGGCATCACCAGCCATTCGTACAGTCCTTCATTCGTCTTGAAAGCTGTCTTCCACTCATCCCCCTCTCGAATTCGGATCTGGTGGTAGCCACTCTTCAAGTCAATCTTCAAAAAATAGGCTGCCCCACTCAAACAGTCCATCATGTCATCCATTCTCGGTAACGGAAACCTGTACTGAATTGTAATCTTGTTAATAGCTCTCGAATCTGTACACATCCGCCATTCGCCACCTTTCTTAGGAGCTAATACTGTTGGAACTGCACAGGGACTCATACTCTCTCTGATCAGTCCTTTATCTAGCAATTCCTGTACCTGCTTCCGAATTTCTTCATGATCTTTCGGGCTCATACGATAAGCTGCCTTGTTTGGCAAGCTAGCTCCTGGTATAAAATCAATGCAGTGGCTGATACCTCTCTCAGGGGGTAGCTCGTCTGGAAGATCATCCACTATGATGTCCCCAAATTCTTGCAACATGTCTTGAATCTCCACAGGTAAATCTATAATTGTAGTGTGCAATATCACTGTCCTTGGCCTCCTCACAACAGCAAAATTCACATCGTTGTTTTCAATCTGTTTTAAAAATTCTTTCCCACCTAACAGCAGTGCTTTTACCCCACTGGTTTCTGTTGTACCTTCCTCCTTAATGGGTACAAGCGTGTGCTTGATCCCATCTTTAACAAACTTATAGCAGTTTGTTTTTCCGTCATGCACCACTTTTCTGTCAAACTGCCAGGGTCTTCCTAACAGTATATGACAGACATCCATTGGCATAACATCGCAGATAATACTTTCCTTATACCTGCCTATCTGGAACTCCACCTCGCATTGTTCATCAACTAGCAGTTGATGTCCTTTCTGCAGCCATGACACCTTGTAAGGAGTGGGATGTTTCTGCTTTTTCAATCCCAATTTCTCCACCATTTCTGTGGCCACCAAATTATCTGTGCTTCCGCTGTCAATGATCAGTTTGCAGCACTTTCCCTGTGACTTGCAAACTGTCCGGAACAAAGCCTTTCATTGATCTGGGTCTACCACTTCCTTTGCTGGTTTTAACAATACCTTATTCAACACCAGGGCCTCACCTGTTTCTGGTGCATTTTCCACTTCTTGGGGCGGTGTTTCTGCTTCTTCTGACTGAGCAACATAAGTTCCTTTTCCACCTGCTGGTTCACCTTCAAGACATTCATACGATTTGTGCCCCCACTTTTGGCACCGATAGCACTGAACAGCTCCTCTGCCCCGACCATTTCTTCTCCCTCGCTGGGCTGGTCGTCCTCCTCTAGTGCTGTTGTCCTTTTCTGCTGTTCCTGCAGATTTAGAACTACTGCTCTCTTCAGTCGAACCTGTACCTCTGCCTCTACCAAAGGCCTTCCCCTTTCCTCGGCCAGATCCACCTCCTCTTCTGGCATTCTGCTTCCTGTTTATCTTCTCCTCTGCCTTCAAGGCGAACTGGTATGCCTCATCTAAGGTTCTGGGTGAGAGAATACCAATTTCATCCAGTATCTCTCCCCTCAGCCCATTCACGAACCTTGCTATTTTCTCTGGGGTATCTTCCATATACCCTGCCCTCAAATTTAACTTGTAAAACTCTTCAGTATATTCTTTGACCGTCATTCCCCTTTGCCTCAAGTTTTGTACTTGCCTGTACAGCATTATTTGATAATCCTTAGGCAGAAACTTCTCTTTCATCTTGGCCTCCATTCTGGTCCATTTTTTAATAGGCTGTTTATGTAGCCTTTTCCTTTCTGCCTGTACGCTGTCCCACCACAAGGACGCATGTCCTTTCAACTTGGTGGCAGCGAACTTCACCTGCTTGTCCTCACTAGTTTCTTCAAACTCAAAATATTTGTTGACTTCACTCAGCCAATCCAACAATACATCTGCCGACAAACTTCCGTCATAAGTGGAAAGCTCATGTTTCGGCTTATGACTGGACAACAGAACTGATTTCAACAATCTGAGTTCAGGTGTCACCCCTTCGAACTCATCTTCTGGTTCTGCCACATCTTCATCACTGTCATCTTCTGGGTCTCTCCTTCCCCCAGCTTCTACTGCTGCCAATCTCTGATTCAAAATACGAATCTCTTCTCGCAGTCCTTCTTCTGCTATCCTTCAAACTGCTCTCCCTCTTCCTCTTCCTCTTCTACCAACCTCCATTTTCCTTTTCTATCTCCTGCAACTCCCTCTGATACCAAAAATTGAAGGCCTTAGCCCTCGGTCCGTGTTCTAATTGGAATTCACAACAAAAATTTGATAACCCTGTCCTAAGGTTACTTTATACTTACGAGGATTAAATATTAAATTTGTGTTAACTCAGTTCATAACATATATGCGGATAAGGTTTTAAAGTGGTACTTTGATCCGTAAGATTGGATCTGCTCTGTCATCAAATTACAATTAAAACTCCGTCCTTGTTGATCGGTACTTTTTGACACCTGTCCACCTTGATTCTCGCTCCTCCCGCCTTTCGACAAACCCCAGTCTTCGACACGGTTTCAATTCATTTCTCTCTCGGCGCTTCGGGATTTCTCTGCTCTAGTTTTTTCTTCGAGGGTTTTGTTTCTTGTGATGCTGGTTCGATGTGTTTTTTCGCTCCACCCTTCCGTCGGTGCCATGGGATTACTCTGCACAAGTTTGTTCGTAGGTTCCGTTGCTTGCCTCTGGTTCACTGTGTGTTCTCATCGTGTTTGTGTTAACGCTGTCAGTCCACCTTCGTTTGCTGTGTGGAAGAAGGTTTGGATTGAAATCGATAATGGTCTGGTTGGTCTTTCTTGTGATTTGGTTGCAGACTTATCAATTTGTCCGTTTAACTTTACTGTCCATGTTACAGGCTGAAACTTCCGGATTTTCTCCAACAATCTTCCCCAACTCGGCTCGTCTTCTCGCCAAGGTAAGTTTGAGTTCTGCGCTTTACTCTCTCACTCGTCTTCACCAGTTACTAATGTATGCTGCTCCTGGCGAGCAGGGTTTCTTTTCGTCCAACTTCGCCTTCTCGTTCACCGTCTCTCCTTTGTACTCAGGTAAATGCTACAGGGTTTGTTCCCTGTTCTCTGTTTGAAATTTCGTTTTCGTTTGTCACTGAACCGGAATTTTCCAGGTTTTAACTCTTATTTGTTTACTCCATTTGCAGGTCAACCAATCTGTGATCTTCTGTGGGTTCGACCGGTCGGAAAGAAGACAACCCAACCAAGGAACGGGTAGGGTCGTTCTGCTATGTGACTGGTTAACTTGGAATTTATCTGTGTCTTTTCTGGTTCCCACTCATTCTGCGTTCTTGGTCTTTGAGGGTTGTTTCAATAAACCCTCCCTTGGAAAACTGTGCCAATAGCTATAGGGTTTCTGTTTGGTTCAATTTATAAGTTTCCACAGTCGTCGTTGAGCACTGTTCGTTCATTTATATAAACCCTACTTTGTGTTTACCGTTACAAAACAAAGGGGTTTCTGCAAAATGTATATTGAACTATTCCTGAATATTTCTATAGCTGATTTTACTCAGTTAATTTGAAAGGACTCTTAATGCATTACCTGGTTTCTTTCTGGTGTATTACTGATGGGTAACTGGTTGCTTCTCGAATCTTTTTGCTAGAAAAATAATTGGTTATTGTTTTCCATGACTCTTCATTTCTCGCCTGTGTGCTAACCCTTTTCGTACGCTGTCGGATAGCTGCTCTTTGTGCTGTCATGTTCCTGTCTGTAAGGGTTTTTAACTTCCTATACTTTGTTTACCATACATATTAAAATTGACATTCAAAATGCAGTAGAATAATACATATACATGTGAGATTAGCCATAGCTATAATTCTGGCAGATGAGTAAATAACTCTGGTTCTTATTATGCTTTTCTTCCTGAAAATTCCAAACCTTACATATGATTTACTTTCTTGTTTAAATACTTGTCAAAAAGGAAACGTGTAACAGTTTCTTGTTTTCAGTTGAAACTGATAACTGGAATAGTTCTAACTGTCTAATCAGTTTCTCCTTTCTTTAAACGAAGACCAACGAACTTCTAATTGTCTTTAAAAGAAAACAGACAGACTCCTAATTAACAAAACAGTCAGACTCCTAATTAACAAAACAGTTAATAGTCCTTAATCCTATTGTTTCTGCCTAATTTCTGAGTAACAATAAATAAAAAGAAATTAAAATACAAGTTCCATAACCTGCCTACCAACACGTGCATAAGTCTTCTTTCCTGTCGAGACAGTCAACCATCTTTTCCCTCCTCCGAGCTGGATGCTCCTGCATCACAGCATCTCTAGATAATCCTGGAGAAATATTGAGCAAATCCAGAAGCGTTTTATAATGTATAACCTCAAAATTAAAAGCAATACACTCTATCATATTATCCTTGTAGAAGTGGGTCTCTCCCCTATCGAGAGCCTAGCTATGACTAGGCTCCTTTTGTACAAGCACAAAATCAATAACATGAGAAACCATAGACTTCCTAAGCTAGCTTTAAATTCCAGTCAAAACCAACTAAGGCTCAATCGAGGTTGGTATAAAGATACCAGGGCCTGGTTAAACCATTGGGAGATCGACGAAAATGTTTCATTGCAAAATATTAATAACATTAACAATATTGTTACTTCTAAGTTTAAAGAGAAAATGTGGTGTGAGAAAGATTTAGAGGCTAAAATAAAATTAAGATATTATAAGGAGGTCACCAACCCTACTCTAGAAGATCAAAAGTATCTCTATGTTTTAACTAGCTCAAAGAAAAAAAATTGTATAGCCAATATAAGAACGAACTCTCATGAGCTCCATAGTGAAATAGGTCACACCATGGGTGGAAAGGATCTGACATCTCTGTGAGAATATGAACATTGAGGATGAAAATCACTTCCTTAGTGTGCCTTGCATACACCCACATTAGATCTAAGTTTCATAATATTTGTTGCAATACTGACCTTCCTAGCCTTTTAACATGTCAAAATTATAGTGAGCTCGGTACGCTTTTCTCCAAGATCTTTGAGCATAGGAGTACAATTTTAAAACAAACTAAATAATTCATTTCTTAAGGTCTGATAGAGAAAATTTTGGTCTCAGTGGACGTTAACCATCATCATCAGCATCATCATCAATATAATAATTTTTAAAAACTTTTGAAAACTTTATTACAAAATAGAAAATTATTAAAAGTCATATTAGTTTGACTAACAACTTATTACAATTAAAATATAACTATCTTGCACAAGTATAAAAATAGGTTTGTAATTATTAAACAGTAACTACTTTTTTTGTATTTTATGTAATTTGTCCACTTTCATTTTTATTCTAAATTTATTTGTTATTCATTTAGAATTAGTTTAATGTGTCAAATAATATATGTATTAAAAAATGTACAATCTATAAATAGGTAATGAGTAAGTAGCATGTATTATTTGTTTTAAATAATGTATAATCTAAGTGGCATTTAATATTTTTTTTTATTTTTAAAATTTTAAAATTAAATATTTGACACTCACCATTTCATTTAAAACTCTATAAAAAATTTCATTTCATTGTACTCAACCAATAAAAAATTAAGAATAATGAATTTCATAAAATTAATTATATATATATATATATATATATATATAGATATAGATATAGATATAGATATAGATATAATAACTTTTGAAAACTTTATTACAAAACAAAAAATTAGTAAAAGTCATATTAGTTTGACTAACAATTGATTACAATTACAATATAACTGCATTGGGTACCTATAAAGATAGGTTTGTAATTATTAAATAGTAACAACCTTTTTTATTTTATGTATTTTTTTTAGATTCATTTTTATTTTGGATTTATTTATTATTCAATTAGAATTAGTTTAATATGTCAAGTAATATCTATATTAAATAATGTACCATCTATAATTAGGTAATGAATAGGTAGTATGTATTATCTATATTAAATAATGTATAATCTAGGTGCCATTTAATAATTTTTTAATTTTCAAAATTTTAAATTAAATATTTGACACTCGTTGATCCAATTTGGATTGTGAAGTTTGTATCGAAATTACAAAATGACCAAGATGGTCATTTTGAAGTAATTAATCATCGATTTTGTAATAAATAGATTGAGTTGAAATTGTATTGACCAAGATGGTCTTATGAACAAGGATTCATCGACTCAATTCATCAAGCATAATCTTGTCGAAATTAGAAAGCAACCAAGATGGTCACACTCAACATTATTGCTAAGAGCAGGAACTTCAAGTTCAAATGTTCGTCGTCAACTTCGACATCAGCATCAATGACTTTGACAACAATCATCAATGTTTTTCTAAGTCAAATTGTCGTCATAAGAAAAAGTTTTCATTATGTCGACCTGTGACATTTAAACAGTAATGAGCATTAGTCATGATTGTAAAGTATTAAGTTCATGTAAAGACGTAAGGAAACAAAATCATAATTCTAAAACGTTAGCACTATAAGTCTAAGTTAGCTAAAGTTAGGAAAAAATGTTAGTCTTAAAAACATTTGACTAAAATCCTAAAAATGCTTAAGTGAATTGATATCGTGGCAAGAAGATGATGTAAAAGGTTTAAGTCCTAATTGTAAACCTAAAGTTCAAATCCCAAGGTAAAAGGACTAATTCTAAACCTAGCACTAAGTCCTAGTTCTAAAAACCTAAGTATAGAACTAAAGATGCATAGTGTTAAAAACTATGCTATAAACAAATAGCTTTCGAGCTTAAATCTTAGGACTGCAAATCAAATGTATACCTTTCGGTTGTAGGTGTTAAAACATTGTAAAAAACATTACAAATGTAATGTTTAGACTATTGACCATGCAGTCTAAACCGTAGCAGAACCATTGTGTCAAAGTTCCAAGTGATCGGGCAAACGAACTAACGAGTTTTATAAGCGGAGTTTGTAAACCATCAATTCAAACAGCAAATGCTAACTGTCGAAGGAGGAAACCATGTGAACACAGAAAAGTTAACCACAGATGTTATATGTTAAGATGCTACTGTCAGCAAGAAGATTGTATCGGGAACTATGACATGTGAACAGTTTGATGCGAATTTTTATGTAGCTGCGTAGTCTAACCGGAGCGGAACTATTTGTCATATGAAAAAATGTCAACATTGTTAAACCACGTTGTAAAGACCGTCAGAAAACATGTGACAGGTTGACAGTTGTAAAAGTCGCGAGTGATATGTGAATAGGAGTAAGTCGTGACCACCGGGGTTAAGCCGGAACCGCCGAAGTAAGTCATGACCACTGGGGAAGGCGTTGATCACATGTCGAAAATCCTTTTATCCACACCTCTTGCCAGACCACCAGCGGATTTCGATAATCCAAAGTATATTTTAGGTTTTATTTCATATGAATTGGCACTGTATTAAATTAATACCTTAGCCTGAGACACTAGGTGTCAAACAAACCCAAGAGAAAATATATCAGGTTATGATGTGGATTACTTCGAAGGAATCCATGATAAATAAGCTGCTTGGAAAGGGGTAAGGACCCATTAAATCAATGTTAAAAATGGAAAACCAATAAATCTTCGAGATGTGAAGATAGAGATAGATGTTTTAATGCCATTTTTATATGCTCTCATCTTATAAAAAGAGAAAAGAATTTTTGTAAGGATCAATGAGAGTAAGGAGAGAGGTTCCTGAGAAAACAAGAAGAGGTGTTTTTTGAAGAAGCACTAGAATACTTTGTAGAGAGAGTTTTTGGCTTTACAGGTATATTGTGGAGTAAGAAAGCTCATTTTCCTGCCTAGATACAGAACCTAAGTTCGTTGTAGAACAACGAGATCCACTTCAGTCTTCAAAAACTTAGTTCAGCTACATTGTGCCAAAGGTCCCTATGCTTCAGTCCTTCAAATAGAGTGTGCACTTCATCATCAGATTTTCTTGGTCGATTGAAGACCCATCAAAGAAAAGAGTTTGTATATATATAGCCTCATCAGGAGAATTCCATTCTGCAACATCAGTAATGCTACTTAGCACTTTTCAACTAATAGATCATTGTAGTCCTATTTCTCTTGGTTTTATCAATACAGCAGACGCACACTTCTGAAGTGAACCCGGAGACGTAGTCCAAAAGGGATGAACTCCGTCACAAATATTTGTTGTCTTTTGGTTTTATTGTTATGCATGATGTGTAATTGTTAAGCCTTAACATTAACATAATTATACCTCAAAACACTTTATGCTAAATAGTTAGAATCACTTAAAAGTGATTGTTTCAATAATTATTTCTTGCCATTCACATTTTGTCAAGAGTTAGGCAAGATCTTGTCATTCCATGTTCAGATCATATTTTGGTATCAGATCATACTAGCTCTTTTCGGGTACAAAATGGGCAAGAACTCGATACAGCAGCTAAGGTTGAGAGAACTCGAGGAGTTCAATCAACAATGTCAGCAGGAGAATACTGCATTACGAAGGATGGTGCAAGCACTGGAGAGTGACAAGAAAATATTGCAGTCTGAACTTGAAGTCTTGAGAAAGAATAAAAGAGGAAATAGCCCTCTAATAGAAGATACAGCTTCTAATGGAAAGAAGCCAACACTATATTTTCATCACGAGGATGAAGATAGTACTTCTCTTTCATCATCACCAAAGTCATCAAGAGAGGTCATTGGATATTTTTCCTCACCTGCTGAGGAAACTCCCAACATACTGATATCACAAAAAACTTATTCAGACTCTGATGAAGTTTCTAGCCAAAAGCCAAGTGCAGTTTCTGAAAGAAAAGGTTTGTCAATGATGAAGGCCATGGGATATCAGGAAGGAGAAGGCCTCGAAAAGAATGATCAAGGGAGACTTCTACCAATAGTTGTACAAGAAAGACCTAAGTATCAAGGTCTAGGCTATGGTATAATGAAGTGTGACTATTGTGAAAATATGGGCCACATTTCGAGTCAATGTTGGTCTTTGCATCCTAAGCTTATGCCAAAGAAGCTCCAGGACAAAAAGGGTAAGAAAAAAAAATCCTCTAGTAATGATTCTAGAAGTGATTTCTTTTATTAGAATTGGGCGATAGAAACTGTTAAAAGAATATATCCATGTACATTTTGTTGTAGTTCTTGGCATTGTGTAGAACATTGTTGGAAGCATAGAGCCTATAGCAAGAAAGTCGAAGCTACTAAAAGCCAATCGCTAGAAGATGATGAGACACTTTAGGTGAAGAAGCGATTAGGTAAAATCTCACTTCAATCTATCAATGAATCTGCAAAGAGGAACAGCATTCAGAAAACTCAATAAGTACAAATTCTAAGGAAAGAATTTGTCGACATTTCAAATTGTTGGGGCATGCTAAAAGAAACTGTCCAATCCTGCCACAAGAAATAGCATTGACACCAACAGCACAGCAGACATCCAATTCACCTGCTGGAGAACATTCAAATGCCAAATGGAACTAGGCAGACTTTATGCCATATGCCTAAATTGAGTCTGTAAAAAATTTTCTAGACCTAGATAAGTTTGTAACTAGGTTCTAGAGTTAATTTTCTTCAAATGCATTGTAATAAAACTTTTGGAGAACCAAAAGTTCTTTTTGTGGGAAGGTGTGATCCAATTTGGATTTTGAAGTTTGTATCAAAATTACAAAATGACCAATATGGTCATTTTGAAGTAATTAATCATCGATTTTGTAATAAACAAGTTGAGTTGAAATTGTATTGACCAAGATGGTCTTATGAACAAGGATTCATTAACTCAATTCATCAAGCAGAATCTTGTCGAAATTAGAAAGCGACCAAGATGGTCACATTCAACATTCTTGCTAAGAGTAGGAAATTCAAGTTCAAATGTTAGTCATCAACTTCGACATCAGCATCAGTGACTTCGACAACAATCATCAATGTTTTCTAAGTCAAACTGTCGTCATAAGAAAAAGTCGTCATTATGTCGACTTGTGACATTTAAATAGTAAAGGGCACTAGTCATGATTATAAAGTGTTAAGTTCATGTAAAGACTTAAGGAAACATAATCCTAAGTCTAAAATGTTAGCACTATAAGTCTAAGTCAGCTAAAGTAAGGCAAAAATGTTAGTCTTAAAAACATTTGACTAAAATCCTAAAAATGCCTAGGTGACTTGATACCATGGCAAGAAGATGATGTAAAAGGTTTAAGTCCTAATTGTAAACCTAAAGGTCAAATCCTAAGGTAAAAGGACTAATTCTAAACCTAGCGCTAAGTCTGAGTTCTAAAAACCTAAGTATAGAACTAAAAATGCATGGTGTTAAAAACTATGCTATAAACAAATAGCTTTCGGGCTTAAATCTTAGGACTACAAATCAAATGTATAGATTTCGGGTTTATATGTTAAAAAATTGTAAAAAACATTACAAATTTAATGTTTAGATAGTTGACCGTGCAGTCTAAACCGCAGCGGAACCATTGTGTCGAAGTTCCATGTGATCGAGCAAATGAACCATCGGGTTTTATAAGTGGAGTTTGTAAGCCGTCAGTTTAAACAACAAATGCTAACTGTCGGAGGAAGAAACCATGTGAACACAGAAATATTAACCGCAGATGTTTTGTGTTAAGATTCTACCGTCAGCAAGAACACTGTATCGGGAACTGTGATATGTGAAGAGTTTGATGCGAAGTTTTATGGAGCCACGCAGTCTAACAGCAGCAGAACTGTTTATCATATGAACAAACGTCAACAGTGTTAAACCGCGTTGTAAAGACCATCAGAAAACATGTGACAGGTCGACAATTGTAAAAGCCACGAGTGACATGTGAACAAGAGTAAGCTGTGACCGTCGGGGTTAAGCCGGAACTGCCGAAGTAAGCCGTGACCACTGGGGAAGGTGCTGATCACATGCCGAAAATCCTTTTATCCGCACCGCTTGCCAGACCGCCAGCAGATTTCGATAATCCAAAGTCTATTTTGGGTTTTATTTCATATGAATTGGCGTTGTATTAAATTAATACCTTAACCTAAGACATTAGGTGTCAAACAAACCTGAGAGAAAATATATCAGGTTATGATGTGGATTACTTCGAAGGACCCATTAAATCAATGTTAAAAATGGAAAACCAATAAATCTTCGAGATGTGAAGATAGAGATAGAGGTTTTAATGCCATTTTTATATGCTCTCATCTTATAAAAAGAGAAAAGAATGTTTGTAAGGATCAATGAGAGTAAGGAGAGAGGTTCTCGAGAAAACAAGAAGAGGTGTTTTTTGAAGAAGCACTATATGTTGAGAATGCAACAAGATGACAGAGCTTAGTGGAAATAAGTCGCCTTCACTAAGTGGGCCCGCAGGCTATTTTTGGCGCAAAGTCTATTTTTAGACATGTCGATCATGATTCTATGAGTTGCAGGATGTTATTTGTGGAGGGATGGTCAAGTTGGAAAAATAGATGGACTTCTATTTTTAGACATACTGGGCGGAATCTATTTTTAGATTGCCAGTCTAAAAATAGATATGTCGAATATTATTAGCTCTTAATAATATTTGGACTATAAACATTATCTTATTCTCTTAGAGCACTTCAGTTTGATGCCTGGATGTGGCACATGCAACTGACAGAAGGTACGCTATTCCTAGGGTCTAAGTGGAGCTATTGCATGATGACTTCAGTTAGAACTCATGTGAGTGAGTTTGGTAGAGTTGATTGAGGAGTTAATGGAGTTGTGTTCAGTTTAACTCAGTTAAACATAGTTGAGCTAGTTGTATCTAGTCTAACTGATTGATACACTAGTGAAAGTGATGTGAATTAATTAATAATTAATTCACTAATTAATCAACTAATGAACACATCAGTTAACTTAAGTGCATGGACAGTTTCAGTGGAGATCAGTGGTGGAGGTAGGTGAAAGAGCAGGTTGACTATCAGTTGTGACTATATTGGTGCATGAGTTTGCACCACACATTGATGGAGATGCCAATGAGGATTGCACAGTACATACTGGTGGGATTCGAACTTGGATCTCATGATTATCCATATTGGATTGCGCAGTAGAGGCAGGCTAACAGGTGGACAGAATTGGAGCATGTGACTTGCTAGATTTGAGCTTGTGTAGTGTGTAGCATGTGAGATAGTGCTGAGAGCTTGTGAGGAGCTTTGTACTATTATTGTTACATGAACTCTATCATTATAATATATAGATAGTTGGGGGTTTTCAGCTTTAAGCTTTCCCATAAATACTATGTTTATATGTGTGATTGATTATGTGGTTTTAATGTGCGCATGCGATTGTTTATTTTCCGCAATTAATGATCAATGGTAGAAGAGATTATGTATTATGCATGAAGCTCAAATAGTGTGTAATCAGGATAATCTCGGTGAATGATTTAACTATTATTCAAATTTCTACACTATAATAATTTGTAGAGAGAGTTTTTGGTTTTGCAGGTATATTGTGGAGTAAGAAAGTTAATTTTCCTGCCTAGATACAGAACCGAAGTTCGTTATAGAACAACGAGATCCACTTCAGTCTTCAGAAACTCAGTTCAGCTACATTGTGCCAAAGGTCCCTATACTTCAATCCTTTAGATAGAGTGTGCACTTCATCATCATATTTTCTTGGTCGATTGAACACCCATCAAAGAAAAGAGTTTGTATATATATATAGCCTCATCAGGAGAATTCCATTATGCAACATCAGTAGTGCTACTTGTCACTTGTCAACTGATAGATCATTGTAGTCCTATTTCTCTTGATTTTATCAATACAGTGGACGCACACTTGTGAAGCAGACCTGGAGACGTAGTCCAGGAGGGATGAACTCCATCACAAATCTTTGTTGTCTTTTGGTTTTATTGTTATGCATGATGCGTAATTGTTAAACCTTAACATTAATAGGATTATACCTCAAAACACTTTATGCTAAACAGTTAGAATCACTTAAAAGTAACTGTTTCAGCAATTATTTCTTACCATTCACATTTTGTCAAGAGTTAGGAAAGATCTTGTAATTCCGCGTTCAGATCACTCGCCATTCCAATTAAAACTCTATAAAAATTGTCATTTCACATTGTATTCAAACAATAAAAAATTAAGAATAATGAATTTCATAAAATAATTTTTTTTTTTTTTTTAATTAGAATTAATATAATAATTTTTAAAAACTTTTGAAAATTTAATTATTAAAAGTCAAATTATTTAAATTCATATCAGTATATTATTAAAAGTCATATTAGTTTGACTAACAACAAATTACAATTACAATATCACTGCCTTGGGCAGGTATAAAAATAGGTTTGTAATTATTAAATTGTAACCACCTTTTTTATTTTATGTAATTTGTCGAGATTCATTTTATTCTAGATTTATTTCTTATTCATCTAGAATTATTTTAATGTGTCAAGTTGATCTAAATATGGGAAAACTAGTTTTTTTGTGCTAGCTCCCTCATCATGTAAATAAAAATATGTTTAGGATCGTCTCAAGTTAGCCATTCATGTGAGGGTTTATGTGTCAAGTTATGTGTTTTTGATGAGAAAATTATGAGTTAATTAGCTTTTAAAAACTCATGTTCAGCAAAAAAAAATGCAGAGAAATAATACACAATATACACGTTACACAATAGTTGATAACGGAGTTCACCCCTCCTGGGCTACATCTCCATGGACCTGTTTCAACTGGTTAGGCCATGTTGGGATTAAAGGTCAAATGTCTAATTACATGCACCTACAGTGCTCAATGGATTTACAACCTACTCCATTGGCTTCAGAAGACCCAAAAACCTAAAAGATGACTATTCAATCTATGAAAATGGTTTCGAGTTTAACTAGGCTTGACCTCCTCTCCTGGTGACCCTAGGCTTCTTTAATCTTCAAAGTGGAAAAAACACTTTCAAAAGTGCTCCAACACCTTTGCAAATTGTTCCATTGTTTCAGAGCATCAAAATAATCTAAGAATGACTCTTCTTTCTCTTAATTTTCTCGAAAATTTCTTAAGATATGGTCAAAACAAATTTTCCTAGGAAATCTCCTACAAATCTGGAGAAGACTCCAGTTAAGAGTGCCAAATTTGGGGGCAGCTCCTAAAATGCAGATCCGCCAAAGATTCTACTGGTTTAACTGTTGTTTAATTAATGCTCAATTGTAATTAAGGGCGAATAAGTGTGGTTTGAATGCGCATAAGTGTGTTTAAACAAATGTGGATTAACATTTGTATTAACGCATAAACTAATGTTTAAGGGCATTAAACCCCACACTTAACCATAATCTTGTGCCCTTAACCTCTGCTCTGCACCGTGTTCTGGTGACTTGGTCTCATTGGGAGGGGTTTGGTCCCCTCCAAACCCCCGTTGGTCATTATCATTGAACTCAAATACAACTCGCACGTTATAAGGTTAAGAAATGAAATGGTGGTGTAGTGGTATGCGGGTGGGCTCGTGCGGGGGAGGTTGCGGGTTCGACCTTGACCTCCACCCAAAATTTTTTTCACCAAAAATAATTCAAATTTCTCGCCAAATTCAAATTCGGCCTTGGAGGGGGAGCACATGGCGACCTCGGGGCTTTCCACGTGTCAGCTCCCCATTAGTTCATCAAAAACCAACGAAATTGTGCCATCTTCCCAGAATTTTGGGCTAATGATAAATTGAAAAGTGTCATCTTGTCATTAGGCCTTTGAAAACCAAATTTTTTGGCTTTTGACCCTGTTTGACCATTTTTTCTAAAAAAATCTCCTGTTTGACACAACGATCTGCGAGCTCTAACTTCTTCATACGGACTCTGTTTTGAGTGAAACAAAGTGTGTTGGATTCCTGGTGACGGACCTGATTTGGTCATTCTCATTTGGTGCAATTCTGAGCACTTCGAATTTTTGGCAAATTTTTTACCCCCAATCTAGATTACGATCACTCCTTCCCACTAACAGGCTTTTGGACCCAAAAAAGATGGTTATCTCATGAGATTTTAATACTCTTCTATTTCCCAAGTTCTATCATCTTGATTCTACTTGAAAAAATCGCCATGACAACCACTCGAGTTCACTGACATGCCTTGCCTTGCAAATGGCTTGGCTCTTCCACCAATGTTCTCCTTTTGTTACCCCATCCAACACTTGTTGGTTTCTTGATGACTGATAAAACACTTTTTTGTACCAAAGCAATCTCTCGGTGCTTGGAAAACTAATTGATTTCCTTCCCACTGAGAATCATGTTCCTCCTTTGCACAAACATGCATTCGATGCAAGCTTCTCCTTGGAAACCACTTTTCCAAGTTAAGCCCATCTGAGTGAACTACAGAAATGAGTTCCAACATCAGTAATAAAAATAAAAGAACTGTTCATCCTTTTACCTCCATGGTACCAAATTCCACATCTGGAAGAATGCATTCACCACCTCTTTCTCTTCTTGGTGCCAACACAAAAAAATGGTTTACAATGGCTGCAAACTTTTTGGCCGCAAATTCTTTTACATCTTGTCCCTCTTTCCATCATCCTCTAGTTTTATATGCTTCTCATGCCATGTATTTGAGAATAAAGGCTAAACATTAGCCTCTTTCTCAAGAGTGGACCTTCCCAAAATCTTGTGACATCTTGTCACAAACATAACCATCAATCTGAAAACACATCATGTAAGAAACATAACTTGACGACATATCCTTTTGCTCCTTGAAAGCAAAAAATTTCACATCATGTTAACATTTCCATGTACTCATGCATCTTGGTGTCAAAAATCATCGACCAAACACAAGTCGACAAAATATGCCTCTTCAACAACTGACTCTCAAGTCAAGCATAAGCAGGTGTAAAAATTTGACGATTCTTTTCCCAAAACAAAAAGAATTTCACATCTCATGAAAACACTTTGTCAACATCTCCCTTTCATCTTTGGAGACAAAATCAACTCTTCCAAGTCGATATGACATGCATGTGAAAATGATCAACACTCTCAAGCTGACAACATACATGTTAAACAAAGCAATCAATCCCCCACAAGGCGATCACTCATGCATGTTCATACACACAAACTCTCATGCATGTATAAATGCTTCACCTCTCTCACAAGTACAATCATAAGTACAAGTACCCCATTTATATATAAATGTACTTAATTAAAGAGCTGAAATTAACAAATTTTGTTGCAATAATAGTGAGTCAGCATACTCCACTTTTAAACACCTTCCTGGCATAAACATGCAACATGCATTCAATTGGCAAAGAAATGCATCAAACATCAAAAGACATGCAAGGCCTCAATTGGATAAGAAATCTAACCATCTCTTACCAAATCATTTCAATGGCGCTTCGTTTAGCTGCACATCAATATGCGAATCATTTTGACCCACATCGATTATGGAATCCTCTTTTCCATTCTTGTCAATCTCTCTCTCTGCCTTCTTCAAATGTCGTGGATGACTTGTTGGATACAAAGGCCAACACTTGTCTACAAGATGATCCTGCTTATGGAAATGAGTGCAAAACAATTGCATCTTATTTTCAACATGGTTTTCTTTGTCCAATGGACCTTTAGCTTTCTGCCTCCTTTGTTTAGAAAGTTTCATGTGCATGGTTATCTTCTTCCAACATCTTGAAATGTTATGGTTATTCAAACCACAAAAGGAACATGCAAACTTTTTCCAAATCTTATGTGAGAATTTTCCATGTTTATCATAATCAAAAGAAACTTGATTAAAGGCAGATTTATACCTTGAACATTCACCTTTGTCGCCTTCTTGAGGAGGTGAATTTGACGAGGTAGTGGATCTCTTCAGAATACCAAAAATGGCTTCAATGACTTTAGAGCTTTCAACATCCTCTCATTCGACATTCTCATTAGTTGTGTGCGTATGAGCCCCTTGTTGCAAAGTGGGTGTAAAACTTTTGCATTCCTCATGAACACAATCTTCACAAGCTTGAGGTAATGAACATGAAATGAAAGTCCTTCTTGGAACACCTTCATGTGCCTCCTTGGATTTGGAGCATTCTCCATCATTTTTTCCATAACCAAGACCCAAATACCTAGGCCTTTCCTTAACAACAATTGGCTCAACTATGCCTTGTGCAAGTTTTCCCAATCATTTACCTTCATAGCCCATTTTCGTCAATAATTTGGACCCTATTCCTCTAGCATGTCTTTCAAAATAACCTACACATTCATCTTGAGAAGAATTAGAAGATAAACTTGAATTACATACATATTTTTCAAGCACATGCTTGGCTAAGGTTTCCTTGGCAATATCTCATACATCCTTGCTAGGGTTTCATTTGCAATATGGAGCTAAGTCTCCATCTCATGCATCTTTTCAAGAAGCTCTTGCTTCTCTTCCTTCATGGCAATCAAGTGCACTTGAAGTATAATGCTCTCCCTCTTATCTTCATACACCTCTTGCACCATAACATTCATGACGTAGAGCTTCTACAACATCTCTTTATCAAAGAGTTTTGCTAAGGAATATTGACTAGAAACATCACTTAATGAAGCTGCCATCACACCTGCAATGCATACAAAGCTTCTTTGATGTGATTTGAGAACTAAGCTCTCAATATTGACCTTCTCCTTCACACATAAACTTGCACACAGTTAAATTCTCCTTGCACAAATTAAAAACCAATAGCTAATTCTTCTAGCTAACCTTGGCTAAAATGAGCTAAAATTTGCTATGATACCAACTTGATCTGAATATGGGAAAACTAGTTGTGTTGTGCTAGCTCCCTCATCAGTTAAATAAAAATGTGTTCAGGATCGTCTCAAGTTAGCCATTCATGTGAGGGTTTATGTGTCAAGTTATGTGTTTTTGATGAGAATTTTATGAGTTAATTAGCTTTTAAAAACTCATGTTCAACAAATAAAATGCAGAGAAATAATACACAACATACACATTACACAATAGCTGATAATAGAGTGTACTCCTCCTGAACTACATCTCCATGGACCTGCTTCAACTAGCTAGGCCCTCTTGGGATTAATGGTCAAATGTCTGATTGCATGCACCTATAGTGCTCCAATGGATTTGAAACCTACTCCATTGGCTTCAAAATACCCATAAACCTAAAAAATGACTATTCAATCTCTAAAAATGGTTTCCAGCTGATCTAGGCTTGACCTCCTCTCGTGGTGGCCCTGGGCTTCTTTAATATTCAAAGAGTCAAAAGCACTTTCATGAGTGCTCCAATGCCTCTACAACTTGTTCCATTATTTCAGAGCATCAAAATCATCTAAGAATGACTATTCTTGCTCTCAATTTGGTCCAAAATTGGTCAAGAGATGGTTAAAACAAATTTTCCTAGGAAATCTCCTCCAAATTTGGAAAAGACTCCAGTTAAGAGTGCCAAATTTGGGGGAAACTCCTAAAATGGCGGGTCCGCCAAACATTTCGCCAATTTAACTGTTGTTTAAGTAATTATAAATTGTAATTAAGGGCGGATAAGTGTGGTTTGAATGTGCATAAGCATGTTTAAACAAATATGGATTAGCATTTGTATTAGCGCATAAACCAATTTTTAAGGGCATTAAACCCCGCACTTAACCATAATCTCATGCCCTTCAGCTCCGCTGCGTGTCGTGGTCTGGTTACTTAGTCTCATGGGGAGGGCGCTAACCCAAGGGGCTGGCCCCCTCCAAACCCCCACTGGTCATTACCATTGAACTCAAATATAACTCGCACGCTATAAGGCTAAGAAATGAAATGGTGGTGTAGTTGTATCTGGGTGCGTTGGTGAGGGGGAGATCATGGGTTTGACCCCAACCTTCGCCCAAAAATTTTTCCGCCAAAAATAATTCAAATTTCCTACCAAATTCAAGTTCAAATTTCCCACCAAATTCAAATTCGGCCTTGGAGGGAGGCACGTGGCGGCCCCCAAGCTTGCCACATGTCAACTCCCCATTGGTTCATCAAAAACCAACAAAATTGCACCATGTGCCCAGAATTTTAGGCCAATGAGAAATTGACAAGTGTCATCCTATCATTGAGCCTTTAAAAACCCAAATTTTTTTCTTTTGACCTTGTTTGACCATTTTTTTGTAAAAATTTACCTGTTTGACACAACGCTGAGCATGCTCCAACTTCCTCATACGGACTCCATTTTGAGTGAAATGAAGTGCGTCGTATTTCTGACGATGGTCCGGATCCAATTGTTCTAGTTTGGTGTTATTCTAAGCAATTTGAATTTCTGGAAAAATATAAAAATAAATAAAAAATCCCCCAATCCAGATTCCAATCACAAGTAATATTTGTATTAGATAATGTACAATCTATAAATAGGTAATGAATATGTAGCATGTATTATCTATATTAAATAATGTATAATCTAGGTGAAATTTAATACTTTTTTTATATTTTTTATTTATAAATTAAATATTTGACACTAACCATTCTAATTAAAACTCTATAAAAAATGTCATTTCATTGTACTCAACCAATAAAAAATTAAGAATAATGAATTTCATAAATTATAGAATAAATATTTCTTTTAATTAGAATTAATAAAATATTTTTTAAAAACTTTTGAAAACTTTATTACAAAACAGAAAATTATTAAAAGTATATTAGTTTGACTAACAACTAATTGCAATTACAATAGAACTCCCTTGGCAAGGCATAAAAATAAGTTTGTAATTATTAAATAGTAACCATCTTTTTTTATTTTATGTAATTTTTCCATATTCATTTTTATTCTAAATTTATTTATTATTCATTTAGAATTAGTTTAATGTGTCAAGTTGTTAGTCATCAGTGTTATTCACTTGTTGGTGATGACTAGTTATAACAGCCAAGTTTTCTAGCAGCTGATCTAAGAATTTGTCAAATTTTCCAGCTGGAAAACACCCATAAACATTTTTTTCCCTCCTACCTTTCAATCCGCCCATGACGAGATGAAACCTCATTATCAAGCCCTATCTAGCCTCAGCCATACTAGCTTGCCCATCAGCTCCAAAGAAACAATCCAAATCTGTCCAAAGGAGTTTCCCCTAAGTTAGGTATTGGCGCTTTAGGAATTTCTCCCTTGGCAAACTACCCTAAAGCCAAAGAACCTCTATCTGCTACAGCCCAGTCATAACAGACCTTCCCATTCTGAAAATAAAGTTGGTTACACCCTTAAGTCGCGCCACTAACAAACCCTGAAGTCTCAACAATGCACATGCCCTAGGTCAAAACTGATATTAGGTGGTTTTACAGTGTTTCAATGGATCTTTAAAAGAGTAGAAGTCTACCAGCATCCCAGAAGACAGTATTTGGCTCTACATGAGAAGAAAGTTGCTTCTCATGTGATTTTGAGCTTGGAATGCAGCGACAGGGCAGAGAGTTGTTTCATTAAGCTCCTGCGATCATAGTCAAAGCATGAAAAGACAGTGAAAGGAAAAATAAGACTGTTAAAAGCTGATGAAATGGCATGACTGAAAAACCTCCTTCATTTTATAAGTAGAGGGTTGAAGACTGAGAGCGCCTCCTTCATCTATAAGCAGAGGGCCAAGGATAAAGTTGGATTTTTAGAATTACAATGACTGGAAGGCAAATTGTTTGGGTATAGAGAGACAACAACTAAGGGTTTCTGAATAAAAATGGTGTTAAAGGCAGAGGAAAAGCAGTGGTTCTTTTCAAAGATTGTTTACATAAGCTCCATTGTTATTGAGTTACAATGTGAAGTTAATGGGCTGATCATCAATGAAGAAATATTATTAAGCAGATGGCCAAAAGAGCCAAACAGTCTTGGGCTCAAACTAACTTCTACAATCATGTATAAGGGAAACCACTATCAGTATGTTCATCAAACATTCTTCATTTGGTTGAGACAGAGGTTGAAATGAAACCAGGCATTTGTCAAAGTAGGCCTCCTTCATCTATAAGCAGACGGCCAGAGCAGTGATTCATTTTAGGGTTTTCACTGACTGAGAGAAAAATTGTAAGAACAGTAGGATACTGTTGAAGGCTTCTGAACAGAGCAATGATGTCAAAAACAAAGGGAAAGCATGAGTACTATAACTATCAAAGAAGCTGACTTATCTCCTATCATAGATTTCTTTCAAAGACAATCTGGAGCCAAAACATGTACAAACCTTGCTGAGGGGTGTAATTTCCTTAAAAAGTTACAAAGACCCATCTCCTTGATAAACAGGCTTGACATTTAGTCTCTGTTCCTTTAAACAAAACAAAGTTGAAAATTAGTTGAAATCAGTCATGTTAGATACAGGCCAAAGAGTGATGATTGTTTTTCAAAAAGTATTGTTCTTCCTGTTCATGAAGAATTTTCTTTCAAATTACTCATCATAGTGGACAGAAGGAAATTTGAGTTTAGCTTTCCCAAAAAGGCATTGCAACTAAACACACAGGCTCATAAATATGTAAGAAGGATTATGGCATGAGTTTCAAGATTCTGGAACAACATTCAAAGCCAATAATGCATGCCACTGTTACAAATGAAGGCATTTTCCTTATGAAAATAGGTCAAAGGTACCTTGTTGTTGCAGTTTGAGTAGAGGAGAAATTTTTAGAAGAAGTGCCCTCTTGATGGACAGATGATAGTAAAGCTCAGGTGAGTACAACTGGGTTTCACCTCACAATCAAAGAGAAAGGTCATTTGGAGAATACATCTAGAGTCACTATATGGCTTTGAGCCAGTTTTCCCTCTAACAAGTAGATATAAGCAAAGGATAGACATTTTTCCCTTTAATAAGAAAACAGTGAAAAGAGTTTGGCCCTTGAATGAGTTTCTTATAAGTAGAAAGAGTCATATCTACCAAAACTCGCCAAATAACATGCACAGCCTTTCTACCAACGTTATTTAAAATGTGGGCCCCTTATAGCACGTTCAAAGTCATTTTAGTTTTTTCATTATGAACAAAGGCATTTGTTTTCAAGAAAGAAGCTTTCAAAACCCTCACGAATCAAACTCAATGGTGATTGACCTATTCATTGTCAAAAGGATTTAAAGACCATTGCCCACATATTTTTTCATTTCAAAAACACACACAACTCCTCTTAAGTTGTTCACGGGGCAGAAGCAGGAGTTTTTGAGCTAAAATTTGCAGAGTTTAAAGCTTGGAGATTGCACAGCGCGCCTGGAAAAGTACACGGCGCGTTTAGGAGACAGTTTGCAAACATTTTGTATTGTTGCACGGTGCGCTTGTAGGCACCGGTCACGACTGCCCATCGTCGACCCGACTCCTTCTCTATTGCACAGCGCCTTCCCAGTTCAATGTCTCGCGCATAATTTAACACTCAAAACACCTTCAACGAGTCTTGAAGCTGCTCAACCCTTCACAGCAGAGGCCACCATCGATCTTCAAGGTATTTTTTTTTCCTCCTTGGTATGTTCAAATTTCTAAAAAGGGTGATCTATGTTGTGGTTTGTCAAGACTAAATGGTGGTAAAAAAATGAAGCTCTTGGTGAAAATCAAGGTCTGTTGGGGTGAATAGTTCGAAGATTTCTGACATAATGAAAGTGGAGTGTTTATGTCAAAGTCAAAAGGCCTAAAACCTACCCTCAAAACAGTGCTAAAACATAAACCTGCAAGTCAAATTATACACAGTAGTGGAGGTTTTGTCAAATTGTTGGAAGTGCCCTAGCTGTGATAGGGCAAAACCATAAACTTTGTCAGCTATATTGTAGCAGTGAAAACAGTGGTAAGAAGGGCTGAACTTTTGTTTTAGGTCTGAGATTGATGTGGCTGTCATTGTCTGACATTGACATAGTGAAAGTGGTGGGGTTTTATTGATGTCAAAAAAGGCCTAAAAAGTACCCTCAAGACAGTGTTAGAAGGTGAAGAAATGTTTGTAAGAAAAGCATAGTGATTATTTGAATAATTAAAACAGTGAAACAACTGCTGCCTCATTTATCCCATAAAACAAGTTGTGGTGAAAAATCTTTCAAACTCGGTCTGGAGGTTTTTTATCTGCCTATGAATGTCAAACAGTGAAGTACAAGAGGATTGTTTTAATTGGGAGGGGTGTTTGTCTTCTACAAGGCTGTCTTGCCTGTACCAAAAACACAGAAAAGCTTTGTGACCTTATCCACTGTTATTGCAATTCGAAGGTGTTTTGTCAAACTAAGTGTGAGAAATAGTGTATACAAGGAGGGTGCTTTTGATTGGAAGCAGTGTTTTGCCTTTGTCTAAATACAAGGCTGTCTTGTTTTTATCAAAACACAAAGGATCTTTTTAAAACATACCCAGCCACAGTAACATTTTCACTATGTGCTTGTTATTTTGATAGATTTTTGTTAATTGGCATACAAAGGGAAACAAGCGGTGATTTGTAAAGAGCAGAAAGCTGATATTAAAAGAACCATTTCACACAGCATTTGAGGCATTTCCATTGGTCAAACAGTAACTAACAAAGAAGACAGAGTTGTGTGCTTGAGAAGAACTTTCCATAAGCTCTTTGAGGTAGCTTGGTGTTGCAGAGAGCATTCAGAACAATATGCCTCCCAGGCAGGACAGTAGGAGTGGCTTGCATAAGAGATTTGAGCCTACTTCCACTGAAGAAGTGAATTCCCACCCATCAGTCTTGTTCAATTTCCATGAGGTTGGGTGTTTATATTTTTTTCAAAGAGTGTAAGAGGTGAAAATATTTTCTCCTTTGACACACCTTTGCGCTTTGAGGTTTCAAGACAAGCATTTCCAGCTGGCGGGCCTTGATTTCAAATTCTCTCCAAGGTCCATCTCCAAGGCCACTAAAATCCCCTATATTGGGGAAAAGTGGTTTAAACAAATCCATTTGGAATCAGAAGATTAAAAGCCCTTCCTAAAGCCAGAGCACAGAGATTCATGTCCTTCTACTTCCCTTTCTCATATCTTTTGGCCAGCTACGCCCCCCTCATGAAGATCATCATGAAATACTTTACTTGTGAGGGAAGATTCTCCCGAATCTATGCCTATCACATTCGACTGCTCATGCATTTCACAAGGACCAAGTTGCTAAATCTTCCTTTCTTCTTACACAAGAGCATTGAGAAAATGGCTTCCACTATTCAGAAGAAGCCTCCTTCTTAGCAAACCGCCTGCCTCTTCCATCACTCTCTCATCAAAGTCATCATGCTTCATCAGCTTGAAAAGAGGGAGGTCTCTTGGGATACTTTCATCACCCATTCAGATTTCTCCACTATCCCTCCAGTTCATACATCCCCTACACCTCCTACTCACCATCCTTCGCCTTCTTCTAGCAGACCTATTTCCAAAAAGCTCAAGTTTACTACAGAACAAACAAAGGAGCCTGAAGAAGGAGAAGAGAGTGACCATGAGGAGGAAGAAGGACATGAGTAGAAAGAGGAAATTGATGATGAGTAGCAGCAAGGGGATGAAGAAGAAGGTGTTGAACAGCAGCATCATAGTGATGATGAGCAGCAGCAAGGGGATGAAGAAGAAGGCGTTGAACAGCAGCATCACAGTGAGGCAAAACAGGAGCAACATGAAAATGTTGAACAAGGGCATGAAGGTGATGAACAGGGGCAGCCAAAGAGTGATGAACAGGGGCAGCCTGAAGATGCTGAACAGGAGAAGCCACAGCATGTTACATAGCAGCCACAGCATGAGGGACAGCAGCCTCATAATGATGAACAAAGGCAGCTACAGGATGAGGGACAGCAGCCTCATAAAAAGGGACAGCAACCTCAAGAAGAAGAGGAACAGCATGATAAACATATACAAAACAATGAGGAGGACAGCCCTCAACGGGAGATGCAAAAAGACAGCCTAGGCATCCAGGAAGAGATCCAAGACATTGGCAAAAAAGAGGAACAAGGTGACAAGGATAAAGAGCCCATGGAGCATGTGCTAGCTGCCTCTCCTAGGCAAGGGGCCATGCTCTCTTCTCCGAAAGTGGTCAAGCCCCAGACATGAAAGAAAAGGGTACCTAGAGTGGTAACTCCAAATGTGACTAGGGCCCTCCGAAGCAAGGGAAAATTTCCAAAGAAGCCCATGGTCGAATTTCCCAGGAGGAAGAGTACTAGAATAGCCACCCAAAGCAAAGGGAAGGGCAAGGAAGAAAGCGGTCATGAACAGGAAAGGGGATTCAACATCATCCAAATCCAAAGTGATGATAGTGATAATGAAGCCCGGATCCTAGAAAATCTCTTGATTCATAGAGAAAGCCAAATTGATGCCTTGAGGGCTGATCTTCATAGAGCTAGAAATTTCAATCACTTTTTGCAAGTCCAAAATAAGCAAATGAGTGTCCATATGGTTGTTTATGAGACACGGGCGATCAAATACAAGAAGGAGGCCTCCAAAGCACAAGTAAGGTTGGAAGAACTCACGGGTGAGTTCGATGAAAGTGAAGGTGAAGATCATCCTAGGCGAAAGAGGCCAAGAACCATGGGGCTAAAAAAGGCCCTTGAGAAACAAAAAGAAGAAGAAGATGCCCTCCTCCAATCTACCTCTCTCACTAAATTGTTTGAACAAGAGATAGAGAACAATCGTGAAGCATGACTTGAGAGAGTTAATGATCACTTGGAAAATATATTGGAGAGGGCAAACAGGGACTTGGACCTCCAACAGAGGATGACCGGGCATTATAAAAAGCTAAATCAGTTTTCTCGACGGAAGTTGAAGGCTGCTCAAGAAAAACTCAAGGAGGCCAAAAGGAAGCGCCCGACACAAAAATCGAGGAAATACACCTCAGGACTCCAAATTTTGGCCTATGGGCGGAAACGTGAAGCTGGGTTACACTTTTGTGAGAATCGGGGGCAAAAAAAAAATTTCGGCAATAGTTCGGCCGAACATTTTATAAAGTTCGGCCTAACTATATAATAGTTCGGCCGAACTGTCTTAGCACGTTCGGCCGAACTTTTGAGTCCGTTTAGATTGACGGCACAGTGACGGCGCAGCAAACAGAATTTTTGCCGGAGGTTTGGAAAACCGGCAATGGTAGTTCGGCCGAACTCAGTTAAAAGTTCAGCCGAACTCTGTTAAAAGTTCGGCCGAACTATGTTTTTATAAATAAATCGCCCACGAAAGGAGTAAGGTTACTGTTTTCATTGTTGGCGCGCGAGTTTTTCCGCTCTGTTGTTGATTGCGTTGGGCGAGTTGCTGGTCGAGGTTCTGCTGGTCTGATTGTGTTGGGCGAGTTGCTGGTCGAGGTTCTGCTGGTATGTTCTGTTACGTCCGCCATCGTTAGCCAGTTTTTGAATGTTTTTTTCTTGCGAGGATTTCTATTGCAAACGTTGTTGTTCTTCTATCTATCTCATGTCTGTACATCTGTTGGTGGCTTTTATATTTACGGGTTCGGTTCTTGTTACAGGTTCTTGGGCGAGTTGCTGGTCGAGGTTCTGCTGGTTGAGGTTCCGCTGGTCTGATTGCCGCAACTGGTCGAGGTTCTGTTAGTCGTTGTTACGGGCGCCATCGTTAAAATCTGCGGGGTACGTTCTGTTACGTCCGCCATCGTTAAGATCTGCCGGGTATGTTCTGTTACGTCCGCCATCGTTAGCCAGTTTTTGGATGTTTTTTGCTTGCGAGGATTTTTATTGCAAACACTGCTGTTGCTAGCCAGTTCGTCTGTCCATAGTAAAGTTCGTAATGAAAATATTCAATTTGGATAAAATTCGAAAGTATATATCGTAAATATTTAAATATATATTTTTTTTTCTTCTCATAAAAATTTCTTTGTCGTTTATTTTGAAATTCAAATAATTTTTAATGATTTTATTCAATATAAATAATTTTAAAAGTACATTTTACTTACCAAAATCACAACAGTACTTGTCTCCAAAAACTCTCTTTACTTGTATTCTTTTTTTCTTAATTATCTAAACTTTTCTTTCCTCTTATCTCAACTTTTTAAATCTTTTAAGACAACACTAAAATAAAAAACCAGAAATATTCTCCAGTCACAATTAATTTCCATTTCTTATCTGGCAGCTTTCTCAACTTTCTTTGCTATTTTAGCTTTTTAAAGCTTTGACGAGAGCACTAAAATAAAAAACCAAAATTTTTAATTTCCATTTACCTGCAATCCAATTTACCTGCAATCCATTTACCCGAATTTCCGTATTTTTTCCACTGATACGGACGAATTTGGTAGCTATGCTTCTGTCTATCTCATGTCTGTACATCTGTCTTTCCTTTTCTGGAAGTTGGTGGCTTTTATATTTTGGCCAGAAGCCAAATAAACACGCATTTCATTTTACTTTTCGAGCATTAATTTTATTGTCGTATCACCATAATTATAAAACCATAAAACACATCTTTTGACCTGGGCATTATCTATCGAGGATACAAATTCGTCACTATTTTTTAGCTGTCTTTTTAAATCTGATCATAAAAATGTTTATGGTGGAATCGATTCAATACCCTGAAAAACTTTTTGAACACTTGAAATTTTGATATTTGACCATGGTAACTCAGATTTCCCGAGATGTCTAGCAAAATTTTAAAAAAACCATGCTAAAATTTTCCTTAACCTGGGTTGTGATCTTGTTTCATGATGTTTTTACGGGGAAAATAATCAGATTTTATATTTTAAAAATGTCTGAAGAAATTATCTGAAACTCGTTTAGCATTCACCATCCTTTCCTAGTTTATGGTGATAAATCTGAGCTTCAGTGAATCGCAGATTGGCCAACTTATATAACAGACGCTTCCTTCTTTCCAACCATAGGGTATAGCATCTAGAATTATACATTTTCATAATTTTCGTAAGTTTTGAATTTTCATAAGTTGTTTATGTTTCACCTTTTGATTATATATTTTTTTCATTCTAGGTAATCCGTAATTGAAATATTCCGTATTAATATTTTTTCAACCTTAAAACTGGAAATTTATAAATATTTTTTAAGTATTTGTAGTTTTAAAATCAATTTTTTTTTTTCAATTTAAAAAAAAAATTATTTAATTTATTAAATTAGAAATAGAGTATATATATATGAAATATTTATCAAACATTTTATTATGCAAAACATTATATGATAGCATTAGTAAATTCATAGAAAATTTATGTATTCACTACAACCATAAAGATTACATGGAAATATCTATGGAGTCTATGATGACTAATTAAAAGTAGAACATTTGATTTCTTGCAACCAATTCTTCATGTTATTTCACCCTCAATCCCGTAATATTTTTCAATTATTCATATTATTTCACCCCAATAAAGCAATACATTTTAAGTATTATGTAGATGTTAAGTATATTAATATTTCATATACACAGGTAGATATCAATGAGTCCCCTATTTTTCTTCATTCATAACAACTTCCATTTCTATAGATTGTACAAAATGTTAATATTAAATATATAATAACATAAAATGAATAATTCATTACATTTTTTTAAAATGCTAACAGGGTAAGGTGTTTTATTTAAGAAGAAAATCCAGCTTACACCTCACTCCACCCATCTCTCATGCTACTTTCATATATCTATCTAGTTTTAAAATCTACTTACTTGTCCTTTAGGCCTAATTTTGGTTTTTAAACAATTTTTTTAATTTTACCTTCATAATTTATGGGCGGAAACGTGAAGTTGGGTCCACATTTATTGTTTCTACATTGCTATTGAATTAAACTTTTAATACTCTTCTTAATTGTGGACGTGTGTTGGTATATTATGGTTTTAGGAGGAAGTTTTCCTGGCTAGTTATGCCATCAAACTGAAAACACATCTTGGTATATTATGCCATCAAACTTAAAACACATCATTTTTCTCCTTCAAAGAAAAAAAATTAAATTTCAATAGGCTTTAGGAAATTTAATTTCAAGTCATTTAATTTCACTAGATTAGAATTTCTTTCAAATTCAAGAGCTTAGAATTTCTTTCAAGTTCAATAGATCAAATTCATTTCCAAGTCCAATAGAATAGGATTTACCTTTATGTTTGATAGAATCAAATTTCAAAAAGCTTTCATAGTATAGAATTAGAATAATTTGTTTCAAGTTCTGAATTCGATGCTTTGATATATGTAGTCTTTGATAAATAACGTGTTTGTGCTCATTTAGATATTTTCATTAATTGGTTTTCTTTGAGTATTGCAATCATTTCCATAGGTTAATTTCCATTTTTGATTGAGATTTAATTGCTTAGCATATATTGTGCAAGTGTACTTTAGAAGTATAAGAACCTGGATTGACATTTAATGCAAGTAATTTATCTCACAATTAATTTACCCATTAGGATGCTTTGACCTAGTAACTTGAGAGATGAAAAAGATCCTATCACATTAACGTGAGGATCCATTTTCACAATGAACATTAGGAAAAGACAATATTCATTGCAGTTGGTAATATAGTCAACTAGTAGACTATTCAATTATTAACAAAGTTGATGAAAGAGTGCAAGGAATTTAAGGTTGCATTTCAATTTTGAAAATTTTCTACAATAATTTTTGTAGGATAATTTGTTAATGCAAGTTTCCATAGTTATTTATAATTTTATTTTAGAAAGAACCTTCAACCAAAAATACCCAAGGTTAGTCCCCCGTGTGCCCTTTGAGACACATTAGGTCATCCCACCAATTCATGCCCCATGCTTCATGAGTTGAAGGGTATCCTTCATACCCCTTAAGCACCCCCATTTCTCCCCACTCCATCATGTGATTTTGCCACCTCATCACGTAATAAGGGTTTAAGAACCAACGACCTCTTGTGTATTTATGTGAAACACAAACATTATACACAACATTGTCTCAATCTCCGACGATATCAAGATGTGTTGGTCACCATACATCATGCCTCAATAGTAGCACTACCACTTACACCAACCTCATATGTTGATGATTCCTCTTCCACCATTTATTATGTCACGAACTCGGTTAATTAGTATTTGGCATGCCCTTGAGTGCTCTATGTTAAAGACACTCATCTCATCTATATGTGTCCTTTACTCATCAAATACCATCATCACTGCATGCATCAAGTGACATATCCCCCTCATCAAGATCCCAATACGCCTAATTTTGGATGCTCCTCATACACTAAGTACCTTGACCATATCAATGGAATGCCCAACTCCTAGCATGGTTCCCACCACACCAACACAACTATTGGAGATTCAAACGACCTCACCACTTAGAAAATGATAAGAAATTATTTCACCCCCTTGTACTAGAACAATACATAGAAAGAATAACATAATTAATAGAAGAGATAAAAATATGAATTAGAGAAAGGCATGGATCACATATTAAATGAAATGTAAGCCAACCTAGAAAGAAACCAACTCTTCGCTCCCACTTCAAATAATTTTTAAGAGTAAACAATGAAAACAACAAATTGATCTATGTACTAGATGTACAACATTCAACCATACCTATATAAAGAGTGTACAATGAAATTAATGTTGGTTTACTTCAAAACTTGGAAAATATCTTGTTTCTATCCCATTTGTGGAAGTTATGCAAATATGAAATAAAGATATGAGGTTAAGAAGTTCTTAAAATTTGATGAAGTAGATGACCCTACTTTTGAGGATTATCCTATAGAGTTATAAAAGATGAATCAAGAGAATAAAAATGTAATTCATAAACATTTTCATATATTCCTACTAATAAATAAAATATTATTACACAACTATATGCTAGATTTAGGAGAAACAACTGATGTAATTCCTTTGAAAGTGATGAAATAATTAGGCCTTACAACAACTAGGGCATATAGAAATGTATGTGCTATCGATCCTATGAAAATCGGGATGGGTAGAGTAATAAATACACATGTTTTGAAATTTTTTGAGGAGTAACTCAAAGCATGCATATATACAAAATGAAGTGGCTACTTTCTTCATATTCCATGAGGGACTATTGTTCTTCCTAAATACTATTCATATCATGTACCTCTGAATTATTTCTAGTGAAATTAAATGACTTGAAATTAAATTTCCTAAAGCCTGTTGAAATTTCTCCTTCAAAATAAGGATGCACTCCCATTTGATTCTCACAGATAGGTTGTAATCATGAGGCTCTCACTCAAGAGTGGACCTTCACAAAATCTTGTGACGTCTTGTTACAAACAAAACCATCAAACTGAAAACACATCATTTTCTCCTTCAAAGAAAAAAAAATTCACATCATGTGAATATGTCCATGTACTCTTACATATTGGTGTACAAAACCATCAACCAAACAAGTTGACAAAACATGCCTCTTCAAACAACTGACTCTGAAGACAAATAATAGAGCTCATATACTTTCAACATCTTGCTTCATGCAACATGCACTGGATACTTTGAATTTGCAAAGAAATTAATGAAACATCAAAATACATGCTAGGCCTTAATTGGATAAGAAATCTAACCATTTGTCAGCAAACCATTTCAATGGTGCTTCTTTTTCTTTCAACTATGTTGAATTTAGTTTTTAGTTATATTTTTAATTTTGGAGAAAATAACTATTTATTTCATGTGTAATTAGATTAGTGATTTCATGTGTTAGGGTTGTGGATTCAGGCATTGAAACAACACCATTATATTTCAAATTTAGAAATGATGGTTTAAGTCCTAGGTAGCTTAGAATCCTACTTGTTTTCAAAATAAGGATGCACTCCCATTTGATTCTCACGGATAGGTTGTAATCATGAGGCTCTCGCTAAAGAGTGGACCTTTGCAAAATCTTGTGATGTCTTGTCACAAACAAAACCATCAAACTGAAAACACATCATTTTTCTCCTTCAAAGAAAAAAATAAATTCACATCATGTGAATATGTCCATGTACTCTTACATATTGGTGTACAAAACCATCAACTAGACACAAGTTGACAAAACATGCCTCTTTAAACAACTGACTCTTAAGTCAAATAATAGAGCTCATGTACTTTCAACATCTTGCTTCATGCAGCATGCACCATACTTTGAATTTGCAAAGAAATTAATGAAACATCAAAATACATGCTAGGCCTTAATTGGATAAGAAATCTAACCATTTGTCAGCAAACCATTTCAATGGCGCTTCTTTTTCTTTCAACTATGTTGAATTGAGTTTTTAGTTATATTTTTAATTTTGGAGAAAATAACTATTTATTTCATGTGTAATTAGATCAGTGATTTCATGTGTTAGGGTTGTGGATTCAGGCATTGAAACAACACCATTATATTTCAAATTTAAAAATGATGGTTTGAGTCATAGGTAGCTTAGAATCCTACTTGTTTTCAAAATGAGGATGCACTCCCATTTGATTCTCACGGATAGGTTGTAATCATGAGGCTCTCGCTCAAGAGTGGACCTTCCCAAAATCTTGTGACGTATTGTCACAAACAAAACCATCAAATTGAAAACACATCATTTTTCTCCTTCAAAGAAAAAAAAAATTCACATCATGTGAATATGTCCATGTACTCTTACATATTGGTGTACAAAACCATCAACCAAACACAAGTTGACAAAACATGCCTTTTCAAACAACTGACTCTTAAGTCAAATAATAGAGCTCATGTACAAATTTCCATATTTGTTGCATTTATGTGTGTCTAACATAACTCTACTTTCAACATCTTGCTTCATGCAACATGCACCATACTTTGAATTTGCAAAGACCCGGGAATTCTCCACCCCCCATTAAAATGACCCTACAAGTTGATTCTTTTAGTTTTTTCACTCTATAAGCATCGACGTACGATTATGCATGATGGAGAATCTCTAGCGCTTTCCCTTGTTAATATATTTAACAAGGGAAAGCGCTAGATATTCTCCATCATGCATAATCGTACGTTGGATTTAGTGATAATTGTCTCCATATTTTGGATTTCTAACCCGAAAAACATAATTATTTTAGAAGGGAGGGAAGGAGGGATGATCACATTGACTTGCTTGATGACATGTCTATGAAGATTAACTACCTCAAGAACTATTTTTTTGCATAGGGAAAGAGACACATTCCCATGTCTGAGCATGAAAACGTTCTTTGATATTGTTAATGCTTGTAGTGTTTACTTCTACAAGTTCTATAGGCAGAGTCTGTAAAGGGCCAGGTAGCCTCTGGATCTCATCTTTTATGAAAGGTGACATATCTAGTAAATGCCCCTGCAGTCAATCTCTGGAATGGATCTAAATAGAAGTTCTTCATTTTAATATTCGTAAAACACAACAACTTTAAAGTAAACTATGTACATGTTCCATTCATCATGAACACAAACCTCACAAGCCTCCTTGGCTTTGGAGCATTTTCCATGTTTTCCATAACCAAGACCCAAATAATTAGGCCCTTCTTGAAGAACATTTGGCTCAACTATGCCATGTACATGCTTACCTTTAAAACCCTTTACTTTCATAGGAAATTTTCATCAAAAATTTGGACCTTATTCCTCTAATGTCTCTCAAAAGAACTTACACATTCATTTTAAGAGGAAATTGAAGGTACTCTAATGTCTCTAATGTCTCTCAAAAGCACGTACACATTCATTTTTAGAGGAAATTGAAGGTAGAAACCAATAGCTAATTCTTCCAACTAACCTTGACTAAAATGAGCTAAATTGTACTTTGATACGAACTTGATTTAAATTGTCCACCCCACATTAGGCACCAATGGTTATAACCTTTAATGGGCTAGCATTGGTTTGTAATCATCTCAAAATGACTTAGTAGATGAAAAATTACTATGTTTGTAGTCATCGTTTCACACCATCTACATATGACCCTTCTACAAATTATATGATTGAATTTATGGTAGGTCATCCCTTCTATCTAGACCATGATTGATTGTGACATTAGGTGAATAAAGGAAATTTGATAAGGAAGGAACACTAAGTTTATTCTCCTCCACCTACTCCATATTTAGTGATTGCCTATTTTTTCTCTTCCAACATTTTATTTTTGAAATTCATTTTGGTAGTTAATTCTACTAATAGTCACAACACCTGGAAGTCAAAGAAATTGTTATATACACTACTAAACTCAATTAACATTGTTTGTTATTGGACTTTACAATAACAAACAATGTAGAGTTCATTAATGTAGTAGTGTATATAATAATTATATGTATAGTGGTGTGGCTATCGATAATATTAGCTGCTAATGAATTTCGAGAAATTTCGAGAATAGAAAGTTGGAAGTGGAAAATTGAGAAATCACTAGCTATGGGGCGGATGGGGGAGGACAAACTAGAAACTATCTTCTGCTTATAAATTGTATTTTATTCACCTGTTGTCACAATCATTCATGGGATAGGTAGAGAGGATGACATTCCAAAAATTCATGCATATAATATGTAGAAGGGGTCATGTATGAGATGGTGTGAAGTGATGATGATTGACATGGTAAATTTTCATCTGCCAAGTCATTTTTAGATGATGATGACAAACCAATATTAGCCATTTTAAAGTTATAATCATTAACAAGAAATATGGGGAAGGAAATTCAAATGTCTCATCATGGAAATTATAAAAATTGTAAGGATGGGGTTATAAGCGTTATGGAAATTCTAAGTGCCAAATTCTAAGGAACAAGCCATATATTTGCTTCTCAAAAACTTTATTCAAGATATACTCTTAAAAAACCAAGTACAAATTTTAGTAATCCTAGAATCATGCTTTACATAAGGTAAAATTGGGGAACTTGTGACTTGTACTATAAATAAAAAAACATTTACACTTACCAAAAAATATATGATAAAATTTGACAAACTACATTTAAGCTTAAGCTTAAGGGGATATAATCATTCTTGCCTTCCATATAGATAATGAAAATGATTGTTCTAAGTCTCATGTTGCTTCTCATGTTATTTTATAAACCTTGGTTGGAAAGAAAAATAGGAGGGTTGAAATGTAAGAAATATAGAACATATTGGATTTAACATCCCCAAATTGGATTTTACTCTGAGGTATTGATTTTTTGAAATCTATTTTGTGAATGTTGACCAATAGATATACATCATGGAGGATGAAAGACGAAGATCAACCGAATCCCATATGAGTCTCGGGGATCGGAGGATGTTCAGGGTATTTAAATATAATCTTAAATCTACATACATGTGTGTACATATGGAATTGATTTTTTTACTAACTTTGTGAGTGAAATTAGTTGTTAACAAGTTTCATATTTTAATTTTTAGGAGGCAAGAGGAGAAGGCTTTCTACTCCATCCATGGAGCGTGGCCAAGGTTCAACCGGTCGAGGTATGCCTGGTAGCAGGTTAGGGGAAGGGGGTGATATTTATTCCCCCGAAGGCCAGCAATCAACAGCTGCTGGTTCTCAACAGGGGCACTGTGGGTCTGGTTCTCAGCAGCGTCATTCTAGGGTTGGTTCTCAGCAGGGTCATGTTGGAGATGATGTTAACCAACAACATCAAGGTTGCCATCAATTTCAATATTTTTTCATTAAATTTTTACAACTTTTTTTACACGTGTTTTTTCTAATATATGAAATTTTATATATATTGATGCAGAGGCTAAAAATGTTCGAGCCAGTGGTCAAAAAAGACGCAGGGCAGCGCGCTACATTGAAGAAGAAGGCTGTCAACCTAGCACAACTTATCCGGCTGAGATTACTGATATACCATGGAAAACGAACATGGCGGAATGCACCTTACAAAGGTGTCAAAGCCTTTATGCAAAATTGCAGAGAGATCTCCAGGATTTGACTCTACCTGCTGAGAGTAGACAAAGCCTAGAGATCGTTACACATTCATTGAGTGAAATGGTAAAAGTGTACAAAGATTTGGGGCCAACCACTGATTCGTTTGTAGAAGTGATGAGAAAGAGAGGATAAACAGTGATAGGTCCCGATAAATGGCAGGACATAAAAAAAAGAGTTTCAAGAAATGATGCTAGGTCAATGTTTAATTATAAGGAAGGGCTAAAAAGAAAGATGTTGAAGGTGCAGTATTTCAAGCACCCAGACAAAGCAAAATATTTGTATAGTCGACATCTTGCGGCCTTTGGAAAGCTTCCATGGAACGATGAGGTTCCTCTTTATTTTGCACGAATGTTTTATGCAGAATTTTTTTTGGGTATGAAACCCGACTACAATGATCTTCCTTCAGAATTTTTTGGCCCGGGGAGAGGTCGATTATGTCAACGTAAGGGCGCTAAGCGAGATGTAGATTTGCCTCGCCCTGAGCCGCCATTGGTGAGTCGACTGTCTCGAGTCAAAACCCTGCGATCAGAGATGGATGCGACTTCTCAAATAAGTCGTGAAGCAAGAGATGTTATGATCGAAAATGTTCATAGCGGATTGAGTGGAGTCAATATTGGCTTAAATAGACTAAGAGCACGTGAACATGCACGTGCCAATTTTGTTTATCATACAGATGAGGAGATTTACAACATGAATGTTGAATATCTCCGAACATACGCAATAAATTGTCGCAATGGTCTGCAAGACCTAATTTTTCATGAGGAAGAGGGCATCGGAACGGTATGTGTTAGTGACCTTAGGGTTTGAAATTATATTTACATATACGTGTACAATTTGTAATAAATACATGTGTATGTACACATGTATACATTTATTTGTATGTGTACATTAATCTAACAAATATGTATGATTATATGTTAAAACACCATTTGCAGTTCTCAGGCATGATGCGTGATGAAAATGTTAATATTACGTTCGGGACCTCTGGCTCAAACGATGCAGCTGGGTCTGGCCATCATGATATGTTGGCAGATGTATGTTAGTGTTTTTTAAGTGACTCTAAAATAAATAATTGTTGCCACCATGTACATGTATGTATATATATAATTCGATAAAATGTTTTAATAGGTACCGATTCCGTCTGATGTTTTTGGGATGTCGGTACCTTCTTCTTCTTTAGGAGATATACCTTCTACTTCATTGGGAGATGTACAAGTATGGACAATTTTTCACAAGTTCAAAATTTATGTTACCTCAAAAAGTTCCATTAAAAATTGAGATATATAGAGAGATCTATATTTTGAGTTATTTAAAAATTTTTGAATTTAGGTTCGTATAGAAGATTTTTTTAATCCGAGGACTTTAGCGACGGAGATAGGAACATCCACAACATTTGAAGAAGTTGTCTTTAGTTCTTTTTTTTAATATTATTGTTCAAATAAGTTTATATATGTAGACGTGCATTTTCATTTGAAAGTTTTTAATTTATATAAATTATTTATGTATATATATATATTTATATTTAACTGTACATGTATATTGTACAGGTTACCACTGGAGATGTTTCTATGGCAGATCCTATCCATCAAATGGAGAGGCAACCTTACGAGGTATTGCGTGATTTTTTTGTTATATTTTGTTTTTTACATGAAGTTCTAGATATATATATTCTCATTCATTTTTAAAACTTCAAATTTTAATGTTCAAGTACTTGTGCATTGTGTATGTAGGTTTTCCCTTTACAAGATAGCGAGCTAATCGAGACCCAGAGGCTAGATCCTCCATTTAATGGACAAGATATACAGTAGATTTGATTTTATTTCAAAATTTAAATGGTTTTAAAATTTGTTAAACTTGATACAGTTTGATACTTGAGTGAGATTTACAATTTTTGGACATATTTTATTACAATGTTTTTTGGACATATTTTTGGACATATGTTAAATGTTTTTGTTGGATAGTTGAATTATAATTGGCATGGCATGTGATATTTAATGTTAAATGTTTTGTTAGATAGTTGAATTATAATTGGCATGGCATGTGATATTTAATGTTAAATGTTTTTGTTAGATAGTTGAATTATAATTGGCATGGCATTTGAAGTTTTTAAAACTACATGAATGATGGAATGTGAACCTACATTTGCACATGTGGTAAATTGAAATGTTACTTGTAACAAGACAATCCCCATTGATTTCATTACATTATATGTTGATTTCTGATTTGATATAATTACATACATATGATGGTACATTACTTGTAAAGTCATTGGATTAATAACTTGTTCATTGATTTCAGTGTTCTTTGGATGGTTTTAGTACTTTTGGCATGTGAATGTGAAGTAATGTTGTCATTGAATTACATTTGACATTTGATATTTAATGTTAAATATTTTTGTTGGATAGTTGAATTATAATTGGCATGGCATGTGATATTTAATGTTAAATGTTTTTGTTGGATAGTTGAATTATAATTCTAATGGTATCTGAAGTTTTAAAAACTACATGAATGATATAATGTGAACCTACATTTGCACATGTGGTAAATTGAAATGTTACTTGTAACAAAACAATCCGCATTGATTTCATTATGTAGTATATGTTGATTTCTGATTTGATATAATTGCATGTATGATGGTACATTACTTGTAAAGTCATTGGATTAATAGTGTTCATTGATTTCAGTGTAAGCGCAAAAATTATTGACAATGTAGAATGATTTTTGTGTTATAATAACTAAACCTAATAATATTGGAGAGCAAGAGAGACTTGAGGTATGGTGTTTACTACAAGAGTTTGAGCTAAATATTTAAATGGTTTATCTATCTTTCATAAAATAGTTTAAGATTGATCACAAGAATTAAGAGAATGTCTCGGTCCATCATTGGTATGGTCCATCATTGGTATGGTCCATCATAGAATGATCATCCATGTCAATGACTCTTAAGTCTATCTTTCCAAACCATGACCCTACTCTCACATGTGTGCTTTTCATGACACCAGTCGTGCTACTTTTATCCTCGAGTTGACTGCCTTGAAAGCACTCAACTCTTTCTCGATGCTAGCCTTCCTCTTTCTAAGAGATGAAGTTGTCTTTCGACTTAGGAAGCTATGGGTAGCCCCCGTGTCTATCAAAGCAGAGAACTTTTTCCCATGTACGGTTGTAGACATGAATCTCAAGTCCAAGGAAATTTCATCATCATTCCTCCTCCTTGTCTTGTGCCTTACTTTCGCAATCTTCTTCAACATTTCCTCTTCCAATATGTTTTTCGAACTAGCCCTTGGCTTAACAGCATGTTTTTCACATATCTCTTCTCATGAAGCTCCATATAACAATTTGATCTTGGGCTTGCTTGAATTGGTTCAAGCTCTTTCTTTTTCGAATTTTGTCTAATTGCTCCAATACGACATATATTGACTCCTTCCAAACGAAGTGCACCAATCCTCTTAGTGTGGTCGTCTTCTTTTCCAAGTGTGCCAACACATGCATTTTCTTTCTTCAAACCAATAGGTTTCAGATCAAGAAATTCCCTCTTGATCTTATCTTCCATGTTCTTGACTTTACCCTGCAACGTGGTGCTTATTTCCTTCAAGTGAGCCCTTTCCATAAAGAGTTCCTGAAGTCTTTGTTCACCTTGTCGTATCTCCATGTCAAGCTTTTCAATTTCAGCAGTTTGTCTAGAAAGTCCATCCTTGGAATTTCTTGCGTGAAAAACCAAGTAGGTTGAACCAACGTTGGTCTAGTGCATTGGAATTCATTAAAGAATTGGTCATTGGCGTTGCTTCAAGCTAGGAGTGAGCATCGTCACCAACCTACATTGAATATTTTACACTCCCTATGGTGAATGATACTTTAATTGATTGACAGTCTAAGACTTTCGAATTTTTCCGAATGCCAAATGATCTTACAAAGTTAGTATTTATAATATTCTAGTAGGTCATTCGGTGACAACTTTTACCGAAAACTTGAAACGACTTTGGCGTGTGATATTTAATTTGTTAAATGTTTTTTTTGCATTGTTGAATTATAATTGGCATGGCTTAACAGTGCTTTTCACATATCTCTTCTCATGAAGCTCCATAGAACAATTCGATCCTGGGTCTGCTTGAATTGGTTCAAGCTCTTTCCTTTTCGAATTCTGTCTAATCGCTCCAATACGACATATATTGACTCCTTCAAAACGAAGTGCACCAATCCTCTTAGTGTGGTCGTCTTAGTGGCGTGTGATATTTAATTTGTTAAATGTTTTTGTTGGATTGTTGAATTATAATTGGCATGGCATGTGAAGTTTTTAAAACTCCAGTTTTGGATGGTTTCAATCTACATTTTTCATGTGATATTTAATGAACTTTAAATGTTAAATGTTTTAATGATGCACAATATATAATCGAAAGGGTTTTAAGACTTAAAGTTTTGGATGGTTTCAATTTACAACTTAAAGTTTTGGATGGTTTCAATTTACAACTTAAAGTTTTGGATGGTTTCAACCTACATTTGCACATATGGTAAATTGAAATTATGTTACTTGCAACTAGACAATCCCCATTGATTTCATTGTATATGTTGATTTCTAATTTGATATAATTGCATGTATGATGGTACATTACTTGTAAAGACATTGGATTAATAATGTTCATTGATTTTAGTCTAAGCGCAAAAAATTATTGACAATGTAGAACGATTTTTGTGTTATAATAATTAAACCTAATAATATTGGAGAGCAAGAGAGATGAGGTATGGTGTTTACTACAAGAGTTCGAGTAGGTCATTCGGTGACAACTTTTATTGGAAACTTGAAACAAAGAGAATCTATCTTTGGCTAGGACATCATGTAAGATGCTTGACATAAACAGTAAAAATTGTACTTAAAAGCCGAGATTCGGGCAAGTGGGGACAACCACTTGTTATCTCGTCCCTTGGAGGCTACGCCATATGGGGACCGAATCTGACTTTACAAAATAAAGTGAAATAATTTGTACCATATGGTCGGAGAACATATACAAGAACAATTAATTTCATTCTAGAATATATATATCCAATACATATTTAACATTTTTAATCAATGCACATGTATAGAAAAACTACTTTCAGTGGATACTAGAGCACGTGCTTGTACCCAAACATTTTGTAACATCTGCAAACCACAAATAACATAAGCAATTCAATTTTTAGTTGAGTACTGAAAGGTCTAAATGATAATAAATTGTTGGACACTTCACTCAAAAAAATTCTAATGGAATTCCATCCTCAATAATCCGTTCATGATCGGATTTTGACATTTTCCATTTCTTAATTTTTGATTTTTTTCTTTGATTGAACTTCTATCAACTTTATGCGTGCTGCACACACCAAGTGACTATATTGACAACTTATGGAATCAGGTTCATAGTCTTCGAAGTAAACAAAGTCTTCACTTTGACGAGTTTGTTTGAAAAAATAACCTTTCATTATAATAGACCCTTTGTCATACTGAAATCCGTGATCATTATAGTCTTGTAATAATTTCATTTTTTGTTCAGTGCAACGCATCAAATAATACTTTACATTTTCATCGTTGTCAATAGGTGCATTTACAGCAAAAACATCTCCTGCACAATAAAATAAATTTAACATTTAATTATGCATATTTAAATTTATTTGTAAATCTTTAAATCATTAAAAAGTAATTCAAATGTTACCTTCTCTAACAAGATCAGAAACTCGATCACCATCGAATGATATTGTAGTTTCATCTGATTCCATTTCTTCAAACATTGCAACAGACATTTTTCCCTTTGTATTTAGCTCTGTATGTTTCCAATCGTTCACATACATTTTGTTTTCACGGACGTCATTGGATTTTGTGTTGTCTATGCAAACATCACAAAAACAAGAATATTTTCTTTTATCCAATGCAAACACATTTGTGGACAATTTTGTTTGAATTGAATGCAATTTTCGAGTCCCTTTTATTGTTCCAACCTCATTTCCAATTGATCTATTTACATCTCCGATTCCAATATGCCAGAAAAACCTTTATATGGAAAATTAGAAAAAGAATTTGTAAATATGATATCAAAATACAATTAAAAATAATCATTGCATGATAAATGTACAATGTTTAAAATTGGATTACCAATATAAATTAAATTGAATGTACCTTTGCACTTCTCGTGATGGGTTAATCTCATGGCTTAGAGCATTTTTGCACCATTGAACAACTTCTTCAGCGTTCGCAAGTCGGCGTGCAAAGTGGTTCATTTGATATCTTCGAAGTACTCGTTTTATGCATGCTCCTGCACCGTCATGTTCCCCTTTTCCATGGCCAATCTCAAAGAAATTCCAACAATGTTTAATGGAGGTTTTCTTATGAAGACGACACAACCAAAAAAATGATCGTGCAGATTTGAATTGACCTGCGCATCCGTCTGACCATATCCAATGTTCATTGAATGTTATTCCACGATTTTCAATGAATCATAAATTTTTCCAAAACAATGTTGTACAAAACATGTATCATGTGTACGATCGTCACTGATATAAAAGTGATATTCTTTAATGATATGTCGATTTTCACTCGTGCTTTCTATATGATCGACATTTTGTTCAGCATGTCTATATAGAATATGGACGAGAATGGAGACTTGGTCAGAATGATAGTATTCACTCTGAATTTCTTTTTGTGGAACAAATGTGTAGTTTTCTGCAAAATCAATCACTGACAAAATGGTCCCTGGTGGAAAAACTTCACGAGATTTTTTGAATTGCAAGTCTTTCCATCGAGCTCTATGGGAATGCATGGTGTATTTGTAAATTTCTGCTTCAAACTTTTTCAAAAAGTCTATTAGAAAAATTTCGTCTTCTCGTAATTCGATTCTTTTAACACTATCTGCACTTTGAATCGATGTACTGGTATATTCATATCTCTTCCATTTCACTTTCATGTTGGACAATGATTGATCATTTATATCAATACGATATTTGTTTTGAAATTTAGTCAAATTTCCACAATCATTGCATTTTTTACCACCAACACATTTCTTTTGTAAAATAGTTCATCGCTTTCTCTTTCACATAGAATTTGAGATATGAATTCACGGATAGTGGAAGGAGGAGGTGAATCCTTCCATAATGTTCTACCGAAATCAAGGAATGTGTCATAATATAACTCAAATTGCACATGATAACGGCAACAACAAGTGTCGCGTACGGTGATAGGTTTTACATACCATGGTTTTTGTTGAACAAAAGCACTGAGTGAAACTTGAATTTGACGATTCTCTTCTTTGAAGTTGTTGAATAACTCTATTTGAGTGGTTTCCAAGAGATGTTTTTCATGTTCTTCGTATTGATTTCGTGCTATTCTTCTTCGCATCACATGTCTTGCAGTGGGTGAAACACGTGAATTGTTCTTCCAATATTCATATATTATTTTTTAACATCTTCTCCAAGTCTATCTTTGTATGGTTGCCTACAAATAGCTCTCCAACAAGCGAGTTCATCATTTACGTCTATTTGCAGTCGAAATTTTCGATGTTTGTGCAGAGTTTTTCGCGAGGTTCCCAGTGCTCGTGCCATAGATGTTAGATTCAAACGATTCTCTTGAGTACTTGGTGAAGCCATTGCTATTTGTATTCCTCTACGTATATTTGAAACCTCTTTATCTCTAGATCTCCTAATTGACTCTATAGCACTACTCATATTTTTTATCACCTCTTCTTTCATTTTTTTATCTTTGGTTGATTTTCGAATACCCAATAGTGTCGTCGCTTCTTTTAATTTCCTTGATGATAGGAGACCTTTCAACATTTGAGCTTGAGCTGTCACTTGCTCAGTTTTGAAAAACATTTCCAAAATTTTATCCACACGATATAGTATAACATAGTCAGGTTTTTTATCTCCATATGTGTGAGTGTCGACATTTTCTAACATCTCATTATCGATAGTGATTTCATCTGTACATATTCGAAAAAATAGTACATATTCAATAAATAACTAAATTAATAAATATGTCAATAAATATTAAGAAAATTTTAAATATATCAATAGATCATAATATTTACATTTACATACCCGATTCAATTTCTGCTTGAGGTTGATTTTCTTCTTCAATATTTTGAGGAGTATCTCTGTCTGTTTACATTAAACAAAATAATTTTCAAACTAGTTCATCAAATAAAAATTAAGCTTCACATTCTACATTGGGAAAACTTTAAAAATATATCAATAGATCATAATATTTACATTTACATACCTGCTTCAGTTTCTGCTTGAGGTTGATTTTCTTCTTCAATATTTTGAGGAATATCTCTGTCTGTTTACATCAAACAAAATATTTTTCAAACTAGTTCATCAAATAAAAATTAAGCTTCATATTTTACATTAGGGAAATTTTAAATATATATCAATAGATCATGTAATATTTACATTTACATACCTGCTTCAATTTCTGCTTGAGGTTGATTTTCCTCTTCAATATTTGAGAGAGCTTCTAACTTTCTTTTGCGATATTGTCTCGTCTCTTCTCTACGTTCTTCAGGCTTTCTTTTTCTATCATATTTTCTCACACAAGTTCTTCGATTTCCCATGATAATAGAGTATGAGGTTCAAAAAATTTCCTTTAAAAATTAGACAATAACTCAATTACAAACAATATCACAAAAGATTTAATTTAAAAAAATCTTTTCTAAAAAATACGTAATCCTTGATCCAAAACACGTACATACCTCTAAGAAAAATCACACTGCCTCTAAAATGTGAAGAAAAATTTTTGAACAAAGAAGCTCAAAAGATTTATTTCAACACAAAACACTTACATACCTCCAAGAAAAATCAAGTCGCCTCCAAAAAAATGTCTTCCCAAAAAGTTCTTTAAACTCAAACTTTGAACCTCCAAGAAAAATCACGCCGCCTCCAAAAAATGTCTTCCAAAAAAAATTTTCAAACCCAAACTTTGAAGAAAATTTTTTGAATTCAAACCAAGTTGTAGAATGAAATGAAGTGCGAAATGTGCGAAAATTGTGACTCATTTCGCGGCAATTTATATTGACGCGAAATGTGTGTTTTGTAGGGGGCTCCACAAAAATTTCCGGCCGACGGAGAATTGCACAATAGTTCGGCCGAACTTTTTATCAACAGTTCGGCCGAACTATTAAGCCGTTAGTTTTAGCGGCCCGTAAGCGGAAAACATAGTTCGGCCGAACTGTTGCTAATAGTTCGGCCGAACTAACGCGTCACTAATTACGCAGAGCCAAGCTCTGAAAACGGTTCTGCAACTTTGGACTGATTAAACTCCATGAAAACTTGTTAATTAACTGTCGGAACCAAGACAAGCATTTTCAGAATTGAATCTACTTTCAGGAAATATAAATTTTATGGAATTTCGTAAACGTTTATTAATTTTAATTACTTTTCTAATAAAATGAGTGCAAACAATTTTTGAGGGTCATCGTGATTCAGTGAAATCAAAATTTTGTATCTCCCAAAATACATTGTAAAAAAAATTGAAAAAATTATGGGGCATTACATTGGTCCGTTGACTGTAATGGGTAGCTTTTATATTTTTAGTTTATAACTTGTATGTTAAGAAATTTGTTGCCACGCGAAACATATCAAAAATACGCAGTTTTTCGTATTGGACCAGTTCAGAAAATTCTAGTAATTATGATATGCATCCATTTGCTTTGTAAATATGACGAAACCAAAGTAGACTCTGTCTAGATTGTTGTAACACATATTTTTTTTTCAAAAACACAAATTTTCAATGAATACAACGTTGCCACATAACATGACTTCTTATGAATTCTTTGATTGTTAAGAAACACACACTCAAAGAAACGCTAAGTTGACATATCAAATCTGCATTAAAAAATTTCAAAAAATAAGTAATAGAAAGCTAACAAAATTTCTCACAACTTTTATTTTTACCGCAAAATGAAATTCTACACAGAAAAATTGTTATAGTTTGCAGAAAGTTGAAGAACCGAAAAAAATGAAAAATTTTTCTCAAAAAAGGGAAAAAAGTGTAACCCAGCTTCACATTTTCACCCCTATGCTTCACAACATGTTGCTAAAAACCCTTGAGGGTCATGCTCGCCAAGTTTGGGCGAAATTCGACATATTTTGGTTTTTTATCATTTTTGGGTTTTTGGCCAAAACTCATGGGCATCTCCATTTCAGTTTGGGGCATCATCAAAGGATGAGAATGGTATCATTGGATGCCATAATTTCAGGAGCACATACTCAGAAATTTTCAAGACATTTGAAGATCATTTGCTCCCCCAAAATGGCGAAAAATGCTTGATTTTTCTACACTCTGCCTGGTTTATCAGCAAGGCTTATTTTTTGGGTTTTTACACACAGGCCTATTTTTGGAGGACTTATAGTGGTTAGTTGGAATAAAAATAAACATTTTCAGAAATTAGACACTTAGAGATTTCCAACGAGCTATCATGAGCCTCATTTAGACATCGGGAAGGCTTCCAAACGTTTCCGACAAGTCAGGGGACCTTTTGCTAATGTATTTTTTGAGTAATTTTGTAAAAATTGAACCTTTCAAAACTACTTTTTCCTCATGTGTGTTTAGCTATTTTTGCACATGAGAAGTTTTGAAAAGTCAATTTATTTCCCTCTTTTAGCATTTTTTAGATATTTTATGAGATATTTTGTGCCTTGGGCTTTGCAAAGCCTCAAAGACAAAATAAGATATTTTGGATAGGCCAATGAGATTGCAAGTTGAACTAAGAGGTTTTCCTCACTTGGGCCTATATATTCGAAAGGCTTTCATTGTAAACAAGGCTGAACTTGATGAATAGAAGCAATATATGGTCATATAATCTTTGGAAGAAATACTTGTCTCATGCTTTTGGATAGTCTCTTGGATGTTCTTGGATGGTGAAAGAGGATTGTTGTTGGATTCCATGACTTGGTAGAATGGTATAGTGTCTCTCTCTGTTTTGTTTCCTTGTTTTCATTCATAAATCCATGTTCTTGCTTGCTATAGAACAGTAGAGAACAAATTTGAGACATGCCCTTCGAGGCACCTCAAATTTCTTGTTTCTTCATAGCTTTCATGTTTTCTTCATTCTTAGTCACATTAAAGAATTCTTGATTGCTCTTTAATAACTTGAGAATATTGTTTGCTTGTTTCATTCATGGTTTTATGAGTGCTAAGTATGATTTACGGTATGCCCTACTTACTCATGGCTAGCCATAGCTCCATTTATGAAACTTCTTTTTGACTGATTAGATTCTCATTTGTTGAACAGGAGGTCTTGTTCTGATCTTGCCCTTTGCCTAAGACTATGCAATATTGTTTTCAAAGTTCCCAATAGCTTGAAGTATTGTGTTTAGGCATTCTGGCATAGTGATTTGAGTTGTTTGTCTGTCTTAAGTGTATTTCCCCAAAGTCTGATAGCCATTTCCTAAAGTTAGAGAGTTATATATCTCTATGCATGGCTTGAATGTTTATTTCTATGCATTGATTAGCTTAAAAGTTACATTTCTCATGATTAATGGTTTTCCCTACCATTTTATGTCAGCTATTAAACTATTTGTGCTTGAAATCCTTTGTTATTCACAAACTTTATGTCCATATTACTCCATTTTTCCCAAATATCCATTTTACCTTGAATCAAATCGGCCCTTCAAAAACCTTGTATCACCATCAGAAAGATTTTTTGACCTCTTCGACCCCATGGCCCAGTTGATCTGACATCTTTTAACCTATCTTATATCGTTGATCAGTTCGTCCCTCACAACCTAAAAACCAAAACTAAAAACCTACTTCATAACTAGCCTAAAATCATAATACAATAAGAAAACACACATATATCCCTTACACAAATAGAAAGAGCCCTCTCTGAGTCCAGGAAGGCTAGGTCCTTAGGCTCCAAACACTGGTTTGATGTTACATTTTCATTTGGCTTGCCAATCAGCCAAATCACGGGACCCTAACATAATGGCGATCACGGTGGGACTCTGAGTAATAAACAAACTTAGTTTCCTTAAACCTTTAGAGACCTTTGAAAATACTATCTGGTTGACTTATCCCCATCGCTCACTAACATAATGGCAATCACTATGGGACTCTGAGTAATAAACAAACTTAGTTTCCTTAAACCTTTAGAGACCTTTGAAAATACTATCTGATTGACTTATCCCCACCGCTCACTAACATAATGGCGATCACGGTGAGACATTGAGTCAAAACATCCTAGGTATCCCTTAGGAACTCTCAAAATCTTAGTCAAACTTAGAAGAGTAGAATCTGGTTGTCTCACCATCCTAGAAAAATGATGACTCAACTGTAGGACACTCTTACAAACCTTAGGACTACTTAAAGAACTCGGAAAAACCCCAAAAAACTCCCTTAGATTGGTTTTTGTCAGTACTGGTGGTGGACCATACCAATATCCCCTAAAAACAACTAAAAATCCACCTGGCAACTCCACTAGCCTCCAGTAGGCCTTACTACTTTACTAAACTCTAGGCTACTATCCGATTGAGCCACCTCATCGCCACACTAACATAATGGCGATCACGGTGGGACAAACTGAGTACATAACAGTCTAGCAAACTCTTGTAGATTCATTAGTCTTTAAAACTTAAACAGGCAAGCAGTCCATAGATTCATTTAGAGTGAACTCTTTTTGTTATCGCCACTCTAGCAAAGTGATGAAACAAGTTTAGAATACTTCAATAAACCATAGATTGCACATAAAACTCAAAAAACCCCAAAACATTCCCAAATTGGCTTTTCCCTAGTTACTAGTGGTGGACCATAGCTACCTCTTTACAAAAACAACCAAGTTTCCACCTGGCGACTCCACTAGCCTCCAGTAGGCCTAAAAACTCCATAAAAGACCCAAAAATTCATAAGCCATACCTTCTTGCTAACTCATCCTTCCAAAAACTTAAGCTCAGGGTAGAAGCTCTGTAATCAGTGACAAACTAAGTATGACTTAGCGATTCAGAAAACCTCACCTAAATCATAGGAGATAAGCAGAAGTCTTCTTGCCAAGAGAACCATTATCTTGTCCATACAGCCTAGCAAACTGTTAAAACCAAGTGAATCACTCTTCTTTGCAAGTTTTCCATCTCAAAGTGTGCTATAAAACTATCTCCCATAAGCATCTTTGATAAGTGTTGGTGGTGGACCATAGTTCTCATAGAAATCCAACTGGCGACTCCACTAGTCCATCCTTTTTGTTTTTGACCATCCTTCACATTAGTAAAACCCTAGAGAGGCCATTCATCCGAAGCATTCACAAATACTATTCTCTCTAAACTCTAGATTCGAAATCTGGCTTCATGAAGAATCAACACCAGATCTCATCCAGACCCAAATCCCCCTATCATAGTAGATAACCTGGAGAAGATTCTGTGGCAAGCTTTCGAAACTAGAAATTTAGCTATCAATAGGTCCATTTGTAAAGCAAGATCAGTACCTGAACATCTCACAACCTTGCAGGATTCCCCCCTTGACTTAAAATCAGCAAAAACCCTTTTTAGAAGCAAGTCACAAAGTAAGATAGACTTTAACGATCTTGAGCCCCTAGATCTGCCACAGAGTCCTAGTAGAAAAGCCTCACCTACTACACCTCCTGACTTTTAGCTTCTCCATCACTTTGGTTCCTACCATCCCAGATCTGCTCAAAATCAGATCACTAGTCCAAGTACATCTACCACACCTATCCAAACCACTACTGTTCAAACCACCTCAGTTCATCCCACAAGCCCTCATCTTGTACATCATCCATTAGCTCCTGTCATGGTAGCCTGGTACGCACCTTTGGTGTTGCCACAACCTTTGGCTCCCTTACAAAATGACTATCAATCGAAAATCCCACACTTACTAGAATTGAGGCTACCACAGCTCAACATGATGTAGATAGGATTAGCGATGCCTTTGAATACATGGAAATAGAAGACAAGACCATCAGAATGAGGATGTTTGCCCAAAGCCTTGGCGGAGAACCTAAAAAATGGTTTAAGAACTTAACTCCAAACAGCATCCACAATCTCCCAGAACTCTACCAAGTCTTCATAAACAAGTGGGAAATCTGAAAGAACCCCATTCAAATCATGTTAGAGTATAACAATCTAAAACGGGAAAATGGGAAAAGTGTCCAGGGATACTGCACTAGGTTCAACAGTGTGTATAACGCCCTCCCACCTCACTTCAAACCCCCACTTGGCTCAGCCTTGGCAAAATTCCCAGAGGGTTTTGACCCAGACATGACTTATCAGCTAAGAGACAAGGACCCCCTTACCTTAGAGGAAATGCAAAAAGTAGCCATAAGGGCAGAAGCCAACTTAGCAGAAAAAAGAGCTAGGACTAGATCAGAAAGTAAAGTCACATATCGGGATGAGGTCTCCACTTCATCCCCTTCCCTAGATCCTAAGATAGATGACTTGGTTAGGTCCATGGCCAAAATGTGAGAAAAGATAAGTGAAAAGAACCCCCTTAGGGACGACCAGCCAAACCCTCCAAACAGAAATCAGAACCAAAATTTTAGGAGAGAACAGCCTCAAAACAAACCAAGGGAAAATGACCAACAAATTAGGCCACCATTTAATGAAAATTATGTGGAAGAGGATGATAGGGATATGGAACCCATTGATGAAAATCATTTGAACCTCATAGGGTCTGATAATGAGAGTGAGGTGTACCTCACAGAAGAAGAACAAGCATTCTTCTCTCCAAATCAGGATGAAACCAAGTATGAAGATCTCGAGGATCCTGCCATAGATTTTCAAAATTCCATAATAGAATCTCACAGGCAGTATGACCTTAGAAGTAGAAAAAACCAAGACAACTCCAAGAAAGACAGCTCAGATACTGCTAAAACCCCTGATACCATCCTCAGAAAAGCAATGGATAGCAACAAAATCATGGTCAGGAAAAATAACCAAAATAAAAATAAAGTTACCCAAACAAGTATTGGCTCAGATGCTCCTAGTACTTCCACAAAGATTCCCAAGGTGGTTGTGTCAAACAAGATCCCAAAACAAAGCCAACAAACTCAGAACATAGAGAAAGTCATGGCTGAAAAAGCTGAAGCGAACCTATCCAAACTACAAGTACCCTTCAGTTTTTAGGGAGAAATTTCCAAAATAAAGATCACCATACATCTCACTAAACTTATCACCCAAGGCTCTTATAAATCCCGAGTGTTAAAGGTCCTTAATATAGGAAATGATGCGAACACCCTTAATCTATCTGATGACACTCCTGAAGTGTTGTTTGGTCCGAAAATAGAAGGAAAATTCCAAGAAGGAACCACTCTTCCCTTTTACATCAGTCATGAGTATCCATGACCAAATCCTTCACAATGCCATGCTAGACTCCGAAGCCTCGCATAATCTCATGCTGAAGGTTGTAATGGAAATATTAGGCCTAGAAATCACAAGACCATACAAAGACTTATATTCATTCGATTCAAGTAGAGTCAAATGCCTAGGTTTGATCAAAGACCTTTGTTTCAGTTTGGCCCAAGTACCTACAAAACATCTAATCATGGACATAGTGGTAGCAGACATCCCTCCCAAGTACGGAATGCTTCTATCCAGATCTTGGGGAGCCAAGCTCCAAGGAAATATTCAACTGGATATTTCCTACGCCCTATTCCTGTGTTTGACCAAACAAGAATACTCTATCGAGAGTCACACATGAAATACATGATCAGTAGCCAAGAGAGGCCAGATAACATCCCAATGTATTCTTTGCATTCCGACCTGAACTCTTTTATTCTACACACTGATGAGGACTTTGAAGAGCAATCAGAAGAATTTGAAACAAACTTAGACCCACCACATCAGCTGCCCCTAGTTCTCTATGACGAACTAGACACTCAAAACTACCATGATCATGAATAGATATGTTTTGAGGAAATTAAATGTGTTCCTTTTGAAACAGAGATAGAGCAAGAAGCACAAACCATTATGTACTATCAAGCAAATCACTTAAACCTTAGGCAAACATCAGCAGTAACATCAGGAAACTTTTTCAGAATAGAGGCATTAGAAGACTTACATATCGCAGACCTCTTTGGAACTCAGAAGCAGGGAAGATTAATGTTTTTACCATACCTTAAAGGTTTACCATCACATAACTCTTCCACTGCAAATGAAACCTTGACTGTAGCCATAATAGCTCAAAATCCAGAAAAAACGCCTGATAAACTTCTTATGAGCAAAGACAATAACTGCAGTCCAAGTATACAAAAGTTACTTGAGCTGGCTAATATTCTGTCATTCCACCAAAGACTTAGAACTGCTAGAATTGGCAATCTCATGCAGAATACTACTTCATACAGAGAAAACAGTGAGAAACATTATGCCACTACCATCACTCCAAGAAACAACTTCGACAAAGGAAAATACAAGAATTTGAACCAATCAGTAATAGTCAAAGATAAAATAACTGATCATAGGATATGTTTTGATTTTAGAAACACTAATACACATCCTAGTGACAGAAATTTTATCCTTCCTACCCAAGACCATGATACATCGATGATAAGTGCTTTTAATCATATGTCTTTGCAAGATGATGTTTCAGGGTATAGCAAATTGATTCCATTACATAGTAGACAGCTCAAGGATTTTTTCCAGTATACTGGAAGTAGTCCCAGTGTCAAATTCAGAACTGCAAAACCACCGTATATCAAAAATATGTTCCTAAAAGCCATGTTTCCAGTCATGAATTTCTGCATGTTGACATACCTTGATGATGTCATTATTTATTTCAAAAATGACAAAGAATATATGCATTACTTAAAGAAGATGTATAGTAAAGGAAGGAGCGGAAATCAGAGGTATAAAGAGGTACATCGGGAAGATACAGGTTTGTTCAGAGATTCATGCATGAATCCTTATGTCATGCTTACGAGAGAAAACTTTCTCAATTTCTCTTTTCAAGAGCTGGATGGACCAAGAGTGGTAGGAGATCCTTATGAGGATAAAATGCTTAAGTTTCGCCATTTCCAAGATTTCTGAGTTCAAAACATTTCAATCATTGTATATACCATGGTTTGAAAAATAGATAAAAACAGAAAATTCAAAAACAATAGAAAAATAGAAAAGAGGGCAGTTTTGAAAAATAGAAAGAAAGCCCCATGTTAAAAAAAAAAAGTCATTCAGAAAGCGCACAAGTCTAAATGCCGCTACTAGTGCTCAAATGTCTTGTTCAGTTATCTAGCCTAATCATAGCTGAACATGTTTTAAATTTATTTGCTGATAAGTTAATGAGTGGAAAAGATGGTCAACATTGTGTAAGCTTGACTTATCAAAGAGAGTAGATTAGGAAAAGATATTGGTTCTGCATGCTCAAAACAGAACCAAAGAGAGAAGCGGGGATGAAAAACAAATTGTGCATCTTAGCCCCATTTTTCTAAGATTTCACTTTTTGCAAAATAATATTTGTGTGCAGCTTGTCCTTCATGCCGCAAGTACATGACAATCAGACTGTCTAACCCTGATTTGATCATTTTAAATTTCATGTTTTAGATTAGAGAACAAAATCTTGTCAAACAACTTAACCTTGACAGTTGATCTAGCATATGTAGAGTAATGAAGGAGTTCATCAGCTTAATCTAAACTCCCAGCAGATATAAGTGTAGAACTAGATAGGTTCATTTTTCAAAAAAAAAAAAAATGTTGTCAAAAGGGTTGCTAGTCCAAATGCACCCAAAGGAAGAAAAAATGTTAGGAAAGATAGTGGGGTAGGTAGAAATATCATTGATTTTAATCATGCTATCATTTTTCAGAAGTAGCATCAAGGAAGAATGAAATTTTGCACCAATGGATAAGGCACTGGTCTCCATAAGCCAAAGATCTGAAATTCTGGAGACCTCCTGAAAAAAGAGTTGTCCTCCCCAAATGGAGCCACTATTAGTTATCAGTATTTTTCACTTGTTGGTGACGACTAGTTATAACAGCCAATTTTTCTAGCAGCTGATCTAAAAATTTGTTAAATTTGCCAGCTGGAAAACACCCATAAACATTTTTTGCCCTCCTCCCTTTCAATCCGCCCATGATGAGATGAAACCTCATTATCAAACCCTATCTAGCCTCAGCCATACTAGCTTTCCCATCAGCTCCAAAGAAATAATCCAAATTTGTCCAAAGGAGTTTCCCCTAAGTTAGGTAGTGGTGCTTTAGGAATTTCTCCCTTGGCAAACTACCCTAAAGCCAAAGAACCTCTATCTGCTACAGCCCAGTCATAACAGACCTTCCCATTCTGCAAATAAAGTTGGTTACACCCTTAAGTCGTGCCACTAACAAACCCTGAAGTCTCAGCAATGCACATGCCCTAGGTCAAAACTGATATTAGGTGGTTTTACAGTGTTTCAATGGATCTTTCAAAGAGTAGAAGTGTACCAGCATCCCAAAAGACAATATTTGGCTCCACATGAGAAGACAGCTGCTTCTCATGTGATTTTGAGCCTGGAATGCAGCTACAGGGCAGAGAGTTGTTTCATTAAGCTCCTGCGATCACAGTCAAAGCATGAAAAGACAGTGAAAGGAAAAATAACACTGTTAAAAGCTGATGAAATGGCATGACTGAAAAACCTCCTTCATTTTATAAGTAGAGGGTTGAAGACTGAGAGCGTCTCTTTCATCTATAATCAGAGTGCCAAGGATAAAGTTGGATTTTTAGAATTACAATGACTGTAAGGCAAATTTTTTGGGTACAGAGAGACAACGACTAAGGGTTTATGAATAAAAATGATGTTAAAGGCAAAGGAAAAGCAGTGGTGCTTTTCAAATATTGTTTGCATAAGCTCCACTGTTATTGAGTTACAATGTGAAGCTAATGGGCTGATCATCAATGAAGAAATATTATTAAGTAGATGGCCAAAAGAGCCAAACAGTCTTGGTTTCAAACTAACTTCTGCCATCATGTATAAGGGAAACCATTATCAATATGTGCATCAAACATTCTTCATTTGGTTGAGACAGAGGTTGAAAGGAAACCAGGCATTTGTCAAAGTAGGCCTCCTTCATCTATAAGCACAGGGCCAGAGCAGTGATTCATTTTAGGGTTTTCACTGACTGAGAGACAAATTGTAAGAACAGTAGGAGACAGTTGAAGGCTTCTGAATAGAGCAATGATGTCAAAAACAAAGGGAAAGCATGAGTAATATAACTATCAAAGAAGCTGACTTATCTCCTATCATAGATTTCTTTCAAAGACAGTCTGGAGCCAAAAAATGTACAAACCTTGCTAAGGGGTGTAATTTCCTTAAAAAGTTACAAAGACCCATCTCCTTGATAAAGAGGCTTGACATTTAGTCTCTGTTCCTTTAAACAAAACAGAGTTGAAAAGTATTTGAAATCAGCTGGGTTAGACACAGGCCAAAGAGTGATGATTGTTTTTCAAAAGGTATTGTTCTTCCTGTTCATGAAGAATTTTCTTTCAAATTACTCATCATAGTGGACAAAAGGCAATTTGAGTTTAGTTTTCCCAAAAATGCATTGCAACTAAACACACAGGCTCATAAATATGTAAGAAGGATTATGGCATGAGTTTCAAGATTCTGGAACAACATTCAAAGCCAATAATGCATGCCACTGTTACAAATGAAGGCATTTTCCTTATGAAAATAGGTCAAAGGTACCTTGTTGTTACAGTTTGAGTAGAGGAGAAGTTTTTAGAAGAAGTGCCCTCTTGATGGACAGATGATAGTAAAGCTCAGGTGAGTACAACTAGGTTTCACCTCACAATCAAAGAGAAAGGTCATTTGGAGAATACATCTAGAGTCACTATATGGCTTTGAGCCAGTTTTCCCTCTAACAAGTAGATATAAGCAAAGGATAGACATTTTTCCCTTTAATAGGCAAACAGTGAAAAGAGTTTGGCCCTTGAATGATTTTCTTATAAGTAGAAAGAGTCATATCTACCAAAACTCACCAAATAACATGCACAGCCTTTCTACCAACGTTATTTAAAATGTGGGCCCCTTATAGCACGTTCAAAGTCATTTTAGTTTTTTCATTATGAACAAAGGCATTTGTTTTCAAGAAAGAAGCTTTCAAAACCCTCACGAATCAAACTCAATGGTGATTGACCTGTTCACTGTCAAAAGGAGTTAAAGACCGTTGCCCACATCTTTTTGCATTTCAAAAACACACACAACTCCTCTTAAGTTGTTCACGGGGCCGAAGCTGGAGTTTTTGAGCTAAAATTTGCAGAGTTTAAAGCCTGGAGATTGCGCGGCGCGCTTGGAAAAGCGTGCGGCGCATTCAGGAGACAGTTTGCGAACAGTTTGTATTGTTGCGCCGCGCGCCTGTAGGCGCCAGTCACGACTGCCCATCGTCGACCCGACTCCTTCTCTATTGCGCGGCGCCTTCCCAGTTCAATGTGTCGCGCATAATTTAACACTCAAAACGCCTTCGACGAGTCTTGAAGCTGCTCAACCCTTCAAAACAGAGGCCACCATCGATCTTCGAGGTATTTTGTTTGCCTCCTTGGTATGTTCAACTTTCTAAAAAGGGTGATCTATGCTGTGGTTTGTCAAGACTAAATGGTGGCAAAAAAATGAAGCTCTTGGTGAAAATCAAGGTCTGTTGGGGTGAATAGTTCGAAGATTTTTGACATAATGAAAGTGGAGTGTTTATGTCAAGGTCAAAAGGCCTAAAACCTGCCCTCAAAACAGTGCTAAAACATAAACCTGCAAGTCAAATTATACACAGTAGTGGAGGTTTTGTCAAATTGTTGGAAGTTCCCTAGCTGTGATAGGGAAAAACCATAAACTCTGTCAGCTATATTGTAGTGGTGAAATCAGTGGTAAGAAGGGTTGAACTTTTGTTTTAGGTCCGAGATTGTTGTGTTTGTCATTGCCTTACATTGACATAGTGAAAGTGGTGGGGTTTTATTGATGTCAAAAAAGGCCTAAAAAGTACCCTCAAGACAGTGTTAGAGGGTGAAGAAATGTTTGTAAGAAAAGCATAGTGATTATTTGAATAATTAAAACTGTGAAACAATTGCTGCCTCATTTATCCCATAAAACAAGTTGTGGTGAAAAATCTTTCAAACTCAGTGTGGAGGTTTTTTATCTGCCTATGAATGTCAAACAGTGAAGTACAAGAGGAGTGTTTTAATTGGGAGGGGTGTTTGTCTTTTACAAGGCTTTCTTGCTTGTACCAAAAACACAGAAAAGCTTTGTGACCTTACCCACTGTTATTGCAATTCGAAAGTGTTTTGTCAAACTAAGTGTGAGAAATAGTGTATACAAGGAGGGTGTTTTTGATTGGAAGCGGTGTTTTGCCTCTGTCTAAATACAAGGTTGTCTTGTTTTTATCAAAACATAAAGGATCTTTTTAAAACATACCCAGCCACAGTAACATTTTCACTATGTGCTTGTTATTTTGATAGCTTTTTGTTAATTGGCATACAAAGGGAAACAAGCAGTGATTTGTAAAGAGCAGAAAGCTTATATTAAAAGAACCATTTCACACAGCATTTGAGGCATTTCCATTGGTCAAACAGTAACTAACAAAGAAGACAGAGTTGTGTGCTTGAGAAGAACTTTCCATAGGCTCTTTGAGGTAGCTTGGTGTTGCAAAGAGCATTCAGAACAAGATGCCTCCCAAGCAGGACAGTAGGAGTGGCTTGCATAAGAGATTTGAACCTACTTCCACTGAAGAAGTGAATGCCCACCCATCAGTGTTGTTCAATTTCCATGAGGTTGGGTGTTTAGATTTTTGTCAAAGAGTGCAAGAGGTGAAGAGATTTTCTCCTTTGACACACCTTTGCGCTTTGAGGTTTCAAGACAAGCATTTCCAACTGGTGGGCCTTGATTTCAAATTCTCTCCAAGGCCCATCTCCAAGGCCACTAAAATCCCCTATATTGGGGAAAAGTGGTTTAAACAAATCCATTTGGACTCAGAAGATTACAAGCCCTTCCTAAAGCTTGAGCACAGAGATTCATGTCCTATTTTCCATTTCTCATATCTTTTAGCCAGCTATGCCCCTCTCATGAAGATCATCATGAAATACTTCACTTATGAGGGAATATTCTCCCGAATCTATGCCTATCACATTCGACTGCTCATGCATTTAACAAAGACCAAGTTGCTAAATCTTTCTTTCTTCTTACACAAGAGCATTGAGAAAATGGCTTCCACTGTTCAGAAGAAGCCTCTTTCATAGTAAACTGCCTGCCTCTTCCATCACTCTCTCATCAAATTCATCATCCTTCATCAGCTTGAAAAGAGGGAGGTCTCTTGGGATACTTTCATCACCCATTCGTATTTCTCCATTGTCCCTCCAGTTCATACATCCCCTACACCTCCTACTCACCATCCTTCGCCTTCTTCTAGTAGACTTATTCCCAAAAAGCTCAAGTTTACTACAGAACAAACAAAGGAGCCTGAAGAAGGAGAAGAGAGTGACCATGAGGAGGAAAAAGGACATGAACAGAAAAAGGAAAGTGATGATGAGCAGGAGCAAGGGGATGAAGAAGAAGGTGCTGAACAGCAGCATCACAGTGATGATGAGCAGCAGCAAGGGGATGAAGAAGAAGGCACTGAAAAACAGCATCACAATGAGGCAGAACATGAGCAGCATGAAAATGTTGAACAAGGGCATGAAGGTGATGAACAGGGGCAGCCAAAGAGTGACGAATAGGGGCAGCCTGAAGATGTTGAACAGGAGCAGCCACAACATGTTACACAGCAACCACAGCATGAGGGACAACAGCCTCATAATGATGAACAAAGGCAGCTACAGGATGAGGGACAACAACCTCATAAAAAGGGACAACAACCTCAAGAAGAAGAGGAACAGCATGATAAACATATACAAAACAATGAGGAGAATAGCCCTCAAAGGGAGATGCAAAAAGACAGCCTAGGCATCCAGGAAGAGATCCAAGACATTGGCAAAAAAGAGGAACAAGGTGACAAGGATAAAGAGCCCATGGAGCATGTGCTCGCTGTCTCTCCTAGGCAAGGGGCTATGCTCTCTTCTCCGAAAGTGGCCAAGCCCCGGACATCAAAGAAAAGGGTACCTAGAGTGGTAACTCCAAATGTGACTAGGGCCCTTCGAAGCAAGGGAAAATTTCCAAAGAAGCCCATGGTCGAATTGCCCAGGAGGAAGAGTACTAGAATAGCCACCCAAAGCAAAGGGAAGGGCAAGGAAGAAAGCAGTCATGAACAGGAAAGGGGATTCGACATCATCCAAATCCAAACTGATGATAGTGATAATGAAGCCCGGATCCTAGAAAATCTCTTGATCCATAGAGAAAGCCAAATTGATGCCTTGAGGGCTGATCTTCATAGAGCTAGAAATTTCAATCACTTTTTGCAAGTCCAAAACAAGTAATTGAGTGTCCATATGGCTATTTATGAGACACGGGCGATCAAATACAAGGAGGCCTCCAAAGCACAAGTAAGGTTGGAAGAACTCATGGGTGAGTTCGAGGAAAGTGAAGGTGAAGATCAGCCTAGGCGAAAGAGACCAAGAACCATGGGGCTAAAAAAATTCCTTGAGAAACAAAAAGAAGAAGATGCCCTTCTCCAATATACCCCTCTCACTGCATTGTTCGAACAAGAGATAGAGAACAATCGCGAAGTATGGCTTGAGAGATTTAATGATCACTTGGAAAAGAAATTGGAGAGGGCAAACAGGGACTTGGACCTCCAACGGAGGATGACCGAGCATTATAAAAAGCTAAATCAGTTTGCCCGACGGAAGTTGAAGGCTGCACAAGAAAAACTCAAGGAGGCTAAAAGGAAGCGTCCGGCACAAAAATTGAGGAAAGACACCTCAGGACTCCAAATTTTGGCCTCTGCTTCACAACATGTTGCTGAAAACCCTTGAGGGTCATGCTCGCCAAGTTTGGGCGAAATTCGACATATTTTGGTTTTTTGTCATTTTTGGGTTTTTGGCCAAAACTCATGGGCATCGCCATTTCAGTTTGGGGCATCATCAAAGGATGAGAATGTTATCATTAGATGCCATAATTTCAAGAGCACATACTCAGCGATTTTCAGGACATTTTAAGATCGTTTTCTCACCCAAAATGGCGAAAAATGCTCGCTTTTTCTACACTCTGCCCGGTTTATCAGCAAGGCTTATTTTTTGGGTTTTTTACACACATGTCTGTTTTTGGAGGACTTCCATTGGTCAGTTAGGAACAAACTAAACATTTTCAGAAAGTAGACACTCAGAGCTTTCCAACGATCTATCATGAGCCTCATTTTGACATTGGGAAGGTTTCCAAAAGTTGCCGACAAGTCAGGGGACCTTTTGCTGATGTATTTTTTGAGTATTTTTGTAAAAATTGAACCTTTCAAAACTGCTTTTTCCTCATGTGCGTTTAGCTATTTTTGCACATGAGAAGTTATGAAAAGTCAATTTATTTCCCTCTTTTAGCACTTTTTAGATATTTTATGAGATATTTTGTGCATTGGGCTTTGCAAAGCCTCAAGGACAAAATAAGATATTTTGGATAGGCCAATGAGATTGCAAGTTGAACTAAGAGGTTTTCCTCACTTGGGCCTATATATTCCAAATGATTTCATTGTAAACAAGACTGAACTTGATGAATAGAAGCAATATATAGTCATATAAGCTTTAGAAGAAATACTTGTCTCATGCTTTTGGATAGTCTCTTGGATGTTCTTGGATGATGAAAGAGGATTGTTGTTGGATTCCATGACTTGGTAGAATGGTATAGTGTCTCTCTCTCTGTTTTATTTCCTTGTTTTCATTCATAAATCCATGTTCTTGCTTGCTATAGAACAGTAGAGAACAAATTTGAGACATGCCCTTGGAGGCACCTCAAATTTCTTGTTTCTTCATAGCTTTCATGTTTTTTTCATTCTTAGTCATATTAAAGAACTCTTGATTGCTCTTTAATAACTTGAGAATATTGTTTGCTTGTTTAATTCATGGTTTTATGCGTGCTAAGTATGATTTACGGTATGCCCTACTTACTCATGGCTAGCCATAGCTCCATTTATGAAACTTCTCTTTGACTGATTAGATTATCATTTGTTGAACCAAGAAGGTCTTGTTCTGATCTTGCCCTTTGCCTAAGACTATGCAATCTTGTTTTCAAAGTACCCAATAGCTTGAAGTACTGTGTTTAGGCGTTCCGGCATAGTGATTTGAGTTGTTTGTCTGTATTAAGTGTATTTCCCCGAAGTCTGATAGCCATTTCCTAAAGTTAGAGAGTTATATATCTCTATGCATGGCTTGAATGTTTATTTTTATGCATTGATTAGCTTAAAAGTTACATTTCTCATGATTAATGGTTTTCCCTACCATGTTTATGTCAGCTATTAAACTATTTGTGCTTGAAATCCTTTGTTATTCACAAATTTGATGTCCATCTTACTCAATTTTGCCCAAAGATCCATTTTACCTAGAATCAAATCGGCCCTTCAACAACCTTGTATCACCATCTGAAAGCTTTCTTGACCTCTTCGACCCCATAGCCCAGTTGATCTGACATCTTTTTACCTATCTTATATCTTTGATCAGTTCATCCCTCACAACCTAAAAACCAAAACCAAAAACTTACTTCATAACTAGCCTAAAATCAGAATACAATAAGCAAACACACATATATCCCTTACACAAATAGAGAGAGCCATCTCTAAGTCCAAGAAGGCTAGGTCATTGGGTTCCAAAGACTAGTTTGATGTTACACTGTCATTTGGCCTGCCAATCAGCCAAATCACGAGACCCTAACACAAGTACTATATATAAATAACATACAATTTATAAATAGGTAATGGGTAGTAGCATATATTATCTGTATTAAATAATGTATAATCTAGGTGGCATTTAATAAAATAAAATCTTAAAATTAAATGTTTGACTCTATTCATTCTCCTTAAAACTCTATAAAAATTGTCATTTCATTGTACTCAACCAATAAAAAAATTAAGAATAATGAATTTCATAAAATACAAAATATATATATTTTTAAATTATAATTTTTAAAAACTTTTGAAAACTTTATTACAAAACAAAACAGAAAATTATTGAAAGTTAGTTTGACTAACAACCGATTACAATTACAATATAAATGCCTTGGGCAGGTATAAAAATAAGTTTGTAATTATTAAATAGTAACTGATTTATTTTAATGTAAAGATTCATTTTTATTCTATATTTATTTATTAGGTTAAGATGATCAAAATTCTAAAGATACAAAGTTTTATTTAATTTTTTTTAGTTTAAAAATAATTTTTAAATAAATGCATTATCTCCTCAAAGACATGATAAATCCAGAAATATAACATATTTAAGATATTTTTTTATATACACATACACATGTCAATGTCAATTGAGCCTTGAGTACACATTCAAATATTTAAAACAAGATCAATTTAACTTCAATTATATTATAGATTGAGAAAAATTGATTCCCTTTTAATGTAATCAAAATTAAACTAATTCTTCTTATATCTATGCTACTTATCAAACTAAACAATTTTTTAAAAAAAATTATAATCAATAGATCTATATCTATGTATAAATAAAATTGATACAAAAAACTTTAAATTGGTGGTGGATGGTATAAATCGCTGCATTAATTCGGTGGATCCGGAGTTTCAAGGGTGGTCTTAACGAGCAAATCAGTCATGGATCAGATTGAAAAGGCCGCTCATTAAACATATTTTCAGAGAGCACAATACTTGGGCTGATGGTTTGTTGAAAAAAGGCACCAGGGCTATTTTTGGTAATATGCAGGTTCAACATATCAAAGACGGATCAATGGTTTGGGAAAACAGCATCCCTCTTCCCTAATTGCATTAATCATTTTTATCAAGCGAACCTGATTCCGGGGGCACAAATTTTGTAAGAGCTCTTTTTCAAGCGAGCCTGACCACAGGAGGTTGATAAAATCTTCATCAAGCGAGCTTGCTACAGATGCTTCGGCCTGTTCTTTAATTTACAAATTTCTGTGCCAAGAGATAGGTTATGAATTGAATACATGGTAGGGGCACAAATTTTGCTACCACTACATCTTTTCTTCTTATAAAAGGAGGTTCAGGGGAGCTAAGTTCAGGGATCGATTGGGAAATGGGATATTGAACAACGGGAGAGATATTTGTGAATTGATTTGGCACATAATATCCATACATCTTTTTTGGACTTTTCTCAACCTACTATCAAGCGAGCCTATGCGTCTAATCTACTATATCAAATGAGCTTGAGGATAGACTATACATATTATCAAGCGAGCCAGTTTTTCCCCAAGCGAGCTTGATCATGTTGATGCTCATCATATCTTTCGGTCATTGATGTTACAAGTATTGCTACCATTTCATCAAATAGTGCCCTCTTATAATGATCTGGTTTCGTTTTTGTATGTTTACAGGGGTGGAGACTACTCAAATTTTGTTGAGTTATATATGTAATGAGTGGTTTCCGCACTCTGAAATTCGACTTGCCAATCCACTGTGATCCTCTTTCTTTCTCATAATGGTGATCTGGTTTCAATTGTGGCAATGATGTCTTGAGATTTTCTCACTGTAACACAGCTGAGAACGAAATTGATGTTTAATTGTACTGACATATATAATATATCAATATATCAGTGTTTTTTTTTCCGTAAAGAAAAAAAAATAAAAATAAAATAAATAAATAAAATAAATTGATACAAAATATTAACTTGAAATTTGTACCAATTACGTTATAGTAAGAGCGTTATAACGCCGGTCGCTCTTACAAAGAACCGTGTTACAGATTAGCCGGCAGCCTTCACTTTTGGGTGCGTTACCCGACTAACGCGGAACCGTAGTGTCCAGCTGTGCGTGGACCTAACGGAGCAACAACGCGTTAGTATTCGGAGGTTTGAATATTCAAACAAAAAAAAGGGTCAACGAGGAGTTTTAAAGCCATATGAAAAGGTTTTTAACAATACGTAAGAGTGTGTTTTTTGGGTGTATTAAAGACTTTGGAAAGGGCTTTAAAAATATTTTTTTATTGAAAAGGGGTATTTCAAAAGGAATTTTGAAAAAGGTTTTTGTGGAGTTTTATAATTAGGTTTTTTTAAAAGGAGTTTGAATCTTACGAATGATTTAAAGGGCTTTTTAAGTTTTGAAAAAAGTGAGAATTTTTAAAAAAGAGCTTATTATATAAGAATTTTCTTTATATAAAAATAAAATTTAGAGTTTTATTATAAAGTTATTTTTTTTAGTTTTGCAAAACATATCAAAGAGGATTTTAGGGTTTTATTGAAAAATAAATAAATAAATAATATGAAGAAATAAGCAGTTTCTAGTCAAAATTTCATTTTTTCACTGGGAAGGATTATGATGTGTAGGTTATTAAGATGGAGACCATGTTAAAAGCGCATGATGTTTGGGATCATGTCAAGTTTGGGTTTGTAGAACCTCAAAATGATGCAGAAGAATGAGCCTTCAATAATGTAGAGAGGGAACAATGGAAAAAATATAAAAGAAAGAATGCACACGCGTTGCTTCCTATCCAACAAGGAGTGGACCGAGTAGTATTCAAGAAGATAATAATCATGTTTTCAACAAAGGAAGCATGGGAAAATTTGGCAACAAGCTATCAAGGTATGGAAAAAGTCAATATTATTAAATTGCAGAATACTAGGAGTGATTTTGAAAGTCTACAGATGAAGGAGATAAAGGACATTGATTCTTTCATGAATAGGGTCATGTCTGTCATAAATCAGTTAAAAATTTATGGTGAAGAAATTAAAAATCGAACAGTGATTGAGAATGTCCTTAGATCTTTGTCTACCAAGTTTGATGTTGCGGTAGCAGACATAGAAGAAGCAAAGAATTTGGAAATGTTGAGATTCAACGACAAAATTTCAGCACCCACACCTAGTGCATTAAGCACCTACACTAGGGTGGGGCCCACAGTGTTATTTTTTGTGCATGTATATTTTAGTTATTCCTTAATTAAGATGGACAATAAACTGTAATCTATTCTCAATGATAACTTGTAATAATTAACTGAGAATGATAAACTCAGTTAGCTAGTGGATTTCGAGTTAGAGGTAGTTGGTGAGGCATGCTGAGTAACTATAGTTGTAACAGAGTTCAAAGTGCAATGGTGCATTAGTTAATGCAAGTTGTAATCAGTTTAACTTAGTTAAGTGAGTTAAACTCAGTTGTGCTAGTTGTAACTGAAGATACACTAGTGAGAGATCAAGTGAATTAAATATTAATTAATTCACAATCAGTGATCTCACATGCAACTAAGGAGTTACTATTATTAGTTACATGCATGACAGATCCAATGGAGACCCAATTGAGATCTAGGTGAAAGGGAAGTTGATTATCAGTTGTAGGATTATTGGGTTGCACACATGCAACCAAACACCCTTTGGAGTGCCCATGATAATTGCGCAGTCAAGAAATGCCATAATCCCTATCTTTTAGGGATTGCATCCATCATGGATTGCGTAACCAAGGCAGGCTATCTGGAGGCAGTAAATTGGCTAAGTATTGGTCAGTTTTATTTATGACAGTGTGAGACAATTAGCTGAGTACTGGAGGGCTCTTGTGAGAAGAGTTTTGTGTGTAATTGTTTCGTGATCCATGTTGAATATACAATAGAAGATAGTTGGGTTTTGAGTAGCAAGCTTTCCCCGGGAAATTATCTGTGTTGTGTGTGATTTGATTCTTCTTTACTTCATGTGATTAGCGATTGTGTTTTTAATTCCGCAAAATATCTATAGAAGCAATTTAGTATTTAACTTTAGTACATTGTTAGATCGAGTGAATCCAAGATATACATGCATGTTGTATAATTTCTACATGGTATCGGAGCACAGGAAATTGCAGAAGTGAAGTAGGAGCTGAGTTTGTGACTGGATAGAATTCGAATTTGCAGAAAGATTTTCTTGGTGCTACAGCTGATTCAAGATCGAAACGGCTTTCAATGGCTTGAGGTTGGAGTATGCACTCGAGGGAAACTCAAACTATATTTCTTGGAAGGACGGGATGGAGGCAGTACTCGAAGACAATGGCTTGAAGGAATTCATTGACAATGATGTTCCTAAACCCATTGTGACAGATGTTGCAAATCTTGATGCATGGAAAAAGAAAGTGGTAAATGTGAGGAGGATCATGTTGGAGGGAGTACGAGGCCACATTGTCTCAATCTTGGCAAAGCCACACCATATGCAATGTGGAAGGCTTTAACGGATCTATTATAGAGCAGCAGCGACCATAGGAAATTGGCGCTCAAAGATAAACTCAGGAAGATCAAGATGGAAAAGGGTGACACAATTCCAAAATATCTAAAAAAGTTTCTCCAATGTCGAGATGAACTGGGGAGCATTGGAATAACAGTCGTTGATGATGATTTGGTGAGCTTGGCTCTCCTAGGACTTCCTAAGAGTTGGCACAGTTATTAATACTATGTCAATGGACGAGAAAATTTGCCAGATTGGGAACGAATTTGGTCGGATTTGGTGCAGGAGGAATTCAGACAGAACAACAGAGATGGATCTTCATCTAAGCATGAGGATGAAGAATATTTTTCTTTGGCTGCCAAGGTGGAGAAGGGGAAGGGGAAGAAATTCCATTCCAAATCCGAGTCCAAGAATGGCAAGAAGCAGGACATGTCTAGGTGAAGTGTTTTCACTGTCATGAACATAGGCATTTTTCTACTAACTATCCACAAAAGAAGAAGAACAAGAAGGTTCTTGGATCTGCAGTTGGTAAGGCTCTTTCCTCACAATTTGAGCTTTACTTCTCATTGATCACATGCATGGTGTTAAGTGCATTGGGATCTTTGTGGTATTTGGATAGTGGCGCTTCCTTTCACATGAAAAGAGACAAGGAAATTTTCAGTGACTTTGAGGAGAAAGATCTCCAGATGCATATTGAAATGGGCGATGACGGGCGGTACAGTGCTACCGGGATTGGTACCATTACCTTCCATAAGCAGTCAGGTAAATCGTTTCAATTAAAAGATGTAATGCATGTACCAGGTTTGAAGAAAAAATTAGTCTCAGTTGAAATGTTGGAGGATAGAGGCTATGATGTTGTTTTTAGTGAAGGAAAAGCCTTCTTGCGACACAAAACAATAGGCCAAGCTAAGAGGATAGGGATTCAAGTTAAGAATATCTACAAGCTGGAGGTAGATGGTTGCGCAGCAATGATGGGCAAAGCAGATCAAGTGGTGAGCCAGGATGAGGGTGAATTATGGCACAGGAGATTGGCTCATCTTCACCATGGAGCCTTGAAATTCATGTAGGAGATCTCTACTGGTCTTCCCAGCGGTACACTTACGCAATTAGACACATGCAAGGGATGTACTATGGGAAAATATGTAAAAACCACCTTTCATGAGAAGGAAAACCAAGCTTCGATTATCCTTGAGAGAGTTCACACAAACGTGTGTGGACCATTCTCTATTGCTTCGATAGCAAAACATAAGCACTATGTAATATTTGTTGATGAATTTTCTCGTAAGTGATAAATCTTCTTCATGCAGAAGAAAGATCAGATATTCTCTAAGTATCTTGAGTTTAAGGCACTGGTGGAGAAAGATTCGAGGAAGCAAGTGAAGGCCCTTACGAGTGATAATGATGGAGAATACATCTCTAACGAATTCAAGAACTTTTGCAGCAAAGAAGGAATTCGAAGAGAACTGATAATGTCTCATAACCCACAGCAGAATGGGGTAGCGGAAAGAAATAATTGAACGATCGTGGGTGTAGCAAGAGTGATGTTGCATGATCAAGGCCTGCGGATGTATCTGTGGGCGAAAGCATGCAACACTGCGTATTTGTGCAGAATCGTTGTCCTCATAGGATACTTGGCATGAGTATACCTGAAGAGGCTTTCACTGGTAAGAAACCTGATGTTTCACACTTTAATATTTTTGGCTCATTTTTTTTATGTGCATGTGACCAAGGACGCCAGGAAGAAGCTGGAACCAATAGCTAAGGTTGGAATTTTTGTGGGGTACACTGAAACACCTTATAATTATCGTGTGTATTTACCAAACAATAGAATGACTATTGTGTGACGAGATATAAAATTTGATGAGGAGAATGCCATGTTGTTGTCCCTTGAGAGGGAGTTGGACTTGCATGCAGAGGAGAAACTGTTGGTTCCCAAGGATGAGCCTCAAGATATGGATCAGCCACATGTGGAGGATCATGGAGTGGAGGAAAAAACTCATGCAAAGCCATCCATTAGAAATGACAGAAGGCACACCACGGAAGTTGATAGATTGAGACTTGATGCTCCTGAGAATGTAGGAGCCCCTACTTCACAGCGCAGATAGAAACGGATTCCTAACCAATTTGATGGATACATGGCTCTTATGAGAAAATGTATTGTGACTAAACCATATTCCTTTCAGGAAGCAGTGCAGCAACCAACTTGGGTTGATGCAATGGTGGAGGAGTATGAATCCATTGTCAAGAATAGTGCATGGGAGATTGTCCCAAGACCAGTTGACAAATCAGTGGTTGGATCGAGATGGATCTACAAGGTAAAGCAAGTTGTTGATGGGAGTGTGGAGAAATACAAGGCCAAATTTGTGGCTCGGGGATTCTCACAGATCGAGGGGATCGATTATGATGAGACTTTTGCACCAGTTGTAAGGTATTGTTCTATTAGATCCATCCTTGCACTCTCATCGCAGATGGGCTGGCACATTCATCATATGGATGTGAAAATTGTGTTTCTCAATGGGATCATTGAGGAAGAGGTGTACATAGAGTAGCCTGAAGGTTTCTAGATATTCAACAGTGATTCGCATGTGTGCCAACTCAAAATAGCACTATATGGGTTGAAGCAAGAACCCCGTGCTTGGTACACTCAGATAGACAACTATTTCACCGGACTGGGCTTCACCAAAAGTGAAGCAGATGCAAACCTGTACCAGATTGTGGTTGAGGGTAAGCTATTTATTATTGTTCTTTATGTTGATGATCTAATTTTGACTGGTGATGAGCTGCTGATACACTCATGCAAGGAGTATCTTGCAAGGGTGTTCTAAATGAAGGAAATGGGACTCCTTCATTATTTCCTTGGATTGGAAATATGGCAGTGGGATGGTGAATTTTTGTGTCTCAAGGCAAGTATGCAAAGGAGATACTAGGTAAGTTTCACATGGAGAGATGAAAGCCCATGGATACTCCTCTTCTAGGAAATTGGAGGAAAGAGGATGCTACTTCTCGAGAGGTAGTGGATGCTACTATCTACAAGTAGTTAGTTGGTTCACTAATGTATTTGGTGAACACGAGAGCAGACATTTGCTACGCAGTTAACCAGCTGAGTCAAGCTATGGTTAAGCCTACCAAGCTCTTCTAGAAGGCGGGGAAGCATGTCCTGAGATACCTAAGGGGCACGTCAGAGTATGGTTTATGGTACAGATGGACAGAGGGAGTGAAGCTTCAAGGCTTCACAGATGCAGATTGGGCAGGCATTCCATCAGACAGAAATAACACATCATGAGGGATATTTATCATTGGATTGACAACATTTGCTTGGTACAGCAGGAAGCAACGATTCGTGGCACTCAGTTCAGCAGAAGCGGAATACATGGCAGCAAGTCAAATTGCATGTGAGGTTATTTGGATGAGAAAGATTTAGGTTAGTTTGTTCGGTTCTTAGATGGATCTGACAGTGATTCATTGTGATAATCAGAGTTGCATTAAACTCTCGATTAATCATGTGTTTCATGATAGGTCCAAGAAGATCAATATCTGGTACCATCATCTCAGAGATTGTGTGCAAAGAAGGATAACATTTCTTCAGTACATTCCCATGGAAGATCAGGATGCATATATTCTGATGAAGGCCCTCACCAGGAGCAAATTCGAATACCATAGAGATAGGATCGGGGTGAAGGATAATCCCTTCTTATTGAGAGGGAGTGTTGAGATTCAACAATAAAATTTCAACACCCACTCCTAGTGCATTAAGCCCCTACACTAGGTTAGGGCCCACGGTGTTATTTTTGGTGTGTGTCTATTTTAGTTATCCCTTAATTAATATGGACAATAAATTGTAATTTATTCTCAATGATAACTTGAAATAGTTAATTAAGAGTGATAAAATCAGTTAGCTAGTGGATTTTAAGTTAGAGGTAGTTGGTGAGGCATGCAGAGTAATTCTAGTTGTAATAGAGTTTGAAGTGAAGTGGTGCATTAGTTGATGCAAGTTGTAATCACTTTAACTCAGTTAAGTGATTTAAACTCAGTTGTGTTAGTTGTAACTGAAGATACACTAGTGAGAGATCAATTGAATTAAATATTAATTAATTCACAATCAGTGATCTCACATGCAACTGAGGATTTACTATTATTAGATGCATGCATGTCAGATCCAGTGGAGACCTAGTTGAGATCTAGATGAAAGAAAAGTTGACTATAAGTTGTAGGATTATTGGGCTGCACACATGAAACCAAACACCCATTGGAGTTCCCATGTTACTTGCGCAATAAAGTAAGGCCATAATTCCTATCTTTTAGGGATTGCATCCATCAGGGATTGCGCAAGCAAGGAAGGTTGTCTGGAAGTAGTAAATTGGCTAAGTATTGGTCAATTTTATGTATGACAGTGTGAGACAATTAGCTGAGTACTGGAGGGATCTTGTGAGAAGAGTTTTGTATGTAATTGTTTCATGATCCATGTTGAATATACAATAGAATATAGTGGGCTTTTTTTGTGTGAAATAACTGTCGAATTAATTCACCAATATTTGTATATCAATCCAGGCTCGTAAACACAAGTTGTACTGCGCTCTCAAGGTTCATCTTTTAGAGTCGAAGTTTATATGATTCCTTATGATATTTGATTCAAGAATTGAGGCACACATAAACACACACTGTCGGAAAGAAATCAATTCATTTCATCATAAAAACAGGATCAATCAGCAAACTCTGGATTAAACACTGGAAACCCTTATTTAATATATCTCAACATTAAATATAAAATCAAAACCATTACCAAATCAACAACAATTGTAATTCAATAACTCATTATTTTCAGAAAATCTCAAAAACCCTAATTCTGATCTTTGGAGGTCACACTTAAAAGGAATTACCTAATCTGAGTTAACCTATGAACTGATTCCACACTCACACAGTGAACTTGCAATTACTAATGGTATCCCTAATTAACTCTGATGACAACACTTCATGCCAATTTCACTATACTGGTGTCAAGAAAAAAGGTGCACTATCACACTAGTTTGAATATCGATTTTACACACATACTTCAGTCATGATAGCCATTGATCTTTCATACCTAGCCGACCCAACTGTATATGTATTACCCACTTCGGATAGCTTTAATCCTCCAACTGCTACTTTTCAAACCAAATTGAAATAAACTCAAGCTATCAAAATGTAAAACCGTACTATGGAGATCATATTTTAATTACAGTTGTCTTTCATCAAACTTCCAACCATACTTCAGCAAATTTACTCAAACTTCTACAGCAATCGACACTCTGGTTTCTGCAATAAGATAATGTTATCAATTCAATCAACACACGTTGCATTAAGACACAAAAATAGAAATGAATTAAGTCTCGAAACTAAAAGTTGACAAGTTCACATAAATTACCACTAACAGTCATCTAATCATCCTCTGAAACTTGCAATAAAATGTTTCAATCTTCAACGAATAATTTCTTTCGAACCAAGTTGCAGCGGTTAAATCACTTCATCACTGCTATTCTCATGGGCTAGAATTGTGAGACTTGCACCAAACTATGAACCCTAACACACAATTTCAAGCATCGATCCAGAAGGAATGCTGGTTAAAATTTTGCCATGATCGCTATGTCCTTAAGGAATATGCATTCACTCAAAATAATATTTCCAATTCAACTTGACCTAGATGCTACAACAGTCTTTGTAAATGACCTTCCACTCCAAACCCTAATCTTATGGAAAACGAAACAAGATTGTAAACTTCTATTTAATCACACCAAAAGAATGAAGAAAACTTGCTCAGAACTCTTCTATGAATCATCTACTTTCTCCTACCTAATCAACACACGGTTCTCCTAGTGACTTGTCGGATAAGACCCCAAAAGAACCTATATCTATCACTCTTCAATGAAAAAAACTTCACACTCATATTATACCTCAAGCAATGATAAATCTCAAGCCAAAAATCCAATTCAAACGAAAATATGCTTCTTCAAACCAAATGCATGGAATTCAAACAGAGTTATTCAATCAAAAAAATGACATGCATCTGCTACGAGAAATTGAACTATGTTTACCAATCTGAGCTACACACACATGAAATGAGATGCAGATTACTTTAACGCACAGGACCAATTAACACACAGAACCAATTAATCATTAAATCTATTTGCAAATTCGAGCTATGCTCTCCTACTGAAATCGATTCTAGCAATTCCACACGCACTCTAGTCCTATCTACTTATCTCACAAAAGATTTAATTAAATGCATATAACCATGCTCTGTTCATTCACACTGGAACGCATTCAAAAAATTCGTTTATCCAGAGAGATGAAAGAGTATATGCTTAATTTTGTTTCTAAGCAAATCTTCAATTCATAATGATGCGTATGGGATTAGAAATGGGAAGCAATCCTTATGGAAAGAACCAGGCACACTTATAGCTACAGTCATAGAGCTTTTGACATAACGTTCTCAAACTGATCCTTGAGATATGAAATTACCTCTGCTACAGCAACGTAAATCAAATGCTAGAAACAAAATTGATTTTCAAAAGCAATTAATTATGCAATCCAGAATTTAATCAAACTATACTTACGAATTCCCTCTATTACAGCAACATAAATCGAATGCCAAGAAACGAAATCGACTTTCAAAAATGAATAATAATGCAATCATAATTGAATCAAACTAATACTTACGAATTACCTCTAGCTACATCTACGGGGTTGAACCAGTTGTGGTTGGCCCTTGCCACACCCGGGAAAGTGTTGGATTACAGTCCTAACTACACCTACAACAACTTAACTCAAAAGTTCATCAAATCCACAACATTCCAGATCAAATTAAGAACACATCAGAATACTTGCAATTCGACTTTCACCAACAAAACATGAAATCACAGTTTAGTATTGATAGCTAAGAAACGAAAATACACTAACCTCCCCATCAAACCAGATGTCTTTGCCTTTATAGGCATCCTTACTTACATAAATAGTAGCAATTCTATTACAGAGCAGGACATTGGAAACCATGGATATGGTAATCCACGAAATCAGCACTTAACTATCCTAAATTTACTCTATCAGTTCCTTATCAAAACCGCATGCTGCTATAGGAAAAAGGTTCCTAATTCTTGTCAACTAAACTCCATTATACAGATAGTGGCCAGCTAGTCCTTCGCCGATCTTTGAATTTGTTGAAGTGCTGGAAGGGGCATTGAACTTGCTGAGCTGGAGCTTCTATCTTGAGGCATGCTGGATTATCAACTGAAAGATGGTTGAAGGAACATAGTTTTCCTCCAAGTCAATGAGCCGACCCAACAGGTCCTACAAGAAATCCATCATTCTACCCATAATAGTAAATTAACAAATAATCATGCTACTAAAAATGCCTAAACTAGCCATAGAATAGTATAAACAATTATGCTTGTACTGCCTTTTACCTTTAATGAGAATTGATGGAAGTTTGGCCATATTAGGGATAAAGAGAGGAAAAAGGAAGTATATATGTGTCAAAACTGGGCCAAAAGAGGCAAAGAAGGTAAGGAAGAAAAGACAAAAAGTAGCCTCAACATCTCCCCCACACTTGATCTTAGGCATGTCCTCATGCCTCCAAGTCATCACTGTCCAATCAAAAATCAGTTGCTTGGGCCAGCTTCTCCAAACTTTTCCTAAATGAGGTTGAGCATTTTGTGAACTGTGTAGCCAATGCTCTAGCACTTGTCTTCTTTGCAAACTAAAATTTATATATCTTCCATGATTTCAGCCTTTGATCCTTCCTTCGAAGCTCATCATTCTGTACATATAACCAGAGGTTCTCTTCTCTTAACTGATCATTTGCCTTACTTACATATTGGAATAGTGTCTTAAACCTATGAGCTTTGTTCCTTAATTTAGAGATTTTATGCTGAAGTCTTACTGATCTAATATTGAAATTTTATTCTTCATTAGGGACTGATATCTTTGTTGAAACTGTTGACTGTTGGGGGTGACTCTCATCTGGCATGTAGCCCATACCCTGCTTGGGAAAAGGACCCTGTTGTTCTGGGCTTATGGAAGGGGGAGCAGGGGTAAAAGCATGTACATTTTGGGCAATATCATCTGGAATATGAAACTGATGGGAAGATGAGGGAGATGAAGGAAATTAGGGAGAAGATGATGGAGAGGGAGTACCGGAATGCGGGGATGAGGTCCCAAAAATGTGCTGGGAATCAATAATGGTGCAAGGGGACTTACCCATGCTTCTAGTCCTTCTTTTCTCTAGTATGACAATATCGAAAGTGGGAACTGGAGATTTACTAGCATGAATTGAGTTTTTCCCCAATCTGGGCTTGTGACCTTGTTGAGTTGGGGTATTTTCAAATTCTTCACGAGGGGACAAGGCTTTTCTTCTTCGTTTTCCTAACTGCCTTTTTGAAGGTCCAGCTTCATGACTAAAGGAAGGATCTGGCCTTGTATCATTTCTTGTTGGAAGTGCAGCAGATTGGATGGGTGAAGTGGGTGCAGCAGGGATGTTTACTTTTGATTTTGCAAATTGACTTATAGACCTCTGTCTCCATTTCACCTGAGTTTCTTCACCTGGAAAATTCTCTATGAGGAAATCCTCCCATGACTTTTTCCTTTTGCTCAGTTCAAACACAACCAGGATCTTGATCAAGCTATGATGATACAATGTAGTCCCTGTCTTTTGATTATCCTATTGAACTCCTCTATCCATCTTATGCAAACTTAATTTCAAGAAATGGGGAATATCTACAGAACAATCCTCAATTAGATGCATTAGCAATTTGATCTAATATAGAAATATGATTTCATACCTGCCTTCATAAGTTAGAAAGCGTTGGATCATGGTTAGCAGTGACTGCCATTGATCTTGAATGCAACTCCTTAGCATTCCCTTTTGCCAACTCAGTGACAGATATGTTGGTTTTAAGAATTTCGTGCAATTTGTTATGCTTAATTTCCCCCCTTTGAATAATTTCTCACCTCCAGTGGGTAATCCGATTGCTCTACTTAATGATTTTTCTGTGACTTCGAGACAAAGGTTCCCGATATTTCCTCTCTTTCCATCGAATGTTTAGGAAAATTCCAAAGCCACAGCGTCATTGTATCCTTGGAGTTTTTGAAGAAAAACACCCCATCCCTTTCGTTTGATGGCCTCCTTGCATAATTGATAATCTGCAGTTCGAGAAAATTGGGCAAATGTGGGTTCGTGTCTATCGGTTCCCATGATCTAAGCAGATTCATACATCTCTGCACTCAGCTTGTGGCATGTAATCGCACATGTCATGACCCACTGTGAGACGGATATGTAAGCAGGAAGTCAATTTGGAAATAAACGCAGCACAGAAACATTTATTCCTTGGCTCTGGAAAATCGATGACTGGCATCCGCTATGGCTCACAAGAAGAACATTTGCAGGTGCCCACCCTTTATGAAAACAACCCATACTCCAACGTTCCCTCATTTTATCAAAATTCAACTTAGCCTACACAGAGACGCTGCATTTTTTATCGTGGAGATGGATAAAGACACAATCATGACTTACGGTGGAGACATTATCCGGTAGTCGGATCATGAGGACTGTTGAGTCTCGAAAGCATTTTCCATATTCATACATATTTCCATTATGTCATAACCATTTAGCTCTTATTTCATAGCCATCTGACCTAAAACCCTACATCAAGTAACCATTTTCATAAATATATGGGTTAGGATCCTTGTTTTCCAAAATTATTTATTTTATGTATTTAAAGTGAATTTATGATTAGAAACTAGAAAATTAACATAGTTTCATATATCTATATATGTGTTATGAGTTTTGTGACATGTGTAGGTCAAAAGGAGACTTCTAGAAGACCCTTATGTGGCACTCTAAGGCCAAATTCTAATTTGGTTGGAGAAGATCATGGGATCATGAGAACATGTGTCTCACTTCCTTGTTGTATTGAAACTCTAAGAGGATATGTGTCTCATTCCTTAGTTGTGTTGAAACCCTAGAAAGACATGTGTCTTATCATTTCCTATTTTGATTGTAACTCTAGAGATGGAGGGAGAGATTCATGGACTCCCATTAATGAGATAACTTCTCATATTTTGTATAAATAGGAGAAGCTTTCTCCTATCAAGGGTAATGAAAAAGTAGTGAAAAGTAGGAGAAGGAGAGAAAGGAATAGAGAGTCTTTTGTAACAAAGTTTAAGATGGAATGAGATGTAGATTAGTGAGTTTTTTTTAACAAAGAAATTTAGTTCTTTGATGTTGTTTTGATTACAACTTTAAAGGAGCTGAAGGATTTCACCAAATTGGTAGCAGAGGGCCCCTGCTATCCAAGGAGGCTTCTACATGCTTTCTAGATAAGTAGCTTTTAATTCATGTCTTGCATTATTTGTTTAACTAAAAGATCCTCATTATCTTACAATTATTCTTTTTCTTAAAATGCTCTTCCAAAATATCATTATTAGATGGAAAAGATTTGGTTGTATTATATTGAGTTAATTAACATTTTCTGTTTTGCAATTAGATTAAAAGATCTTCATTATCTTACAATCATTCTTTTTCTTAAAATGCTCTTCCAAAATATCATTATTAGATGGAAAAGATTTGGTTGTATTATATTGAGTTAATTAGCATTCTCTGTTTTGCAATTAGATTAAAAGATCCTCATTATCTTACACTCATTCTTTTTCTTAAAATGCTCTTCCAAAATATCATTATTAGATGGAAAATATCTTAAAAGATCTTCATTATCTTACAATCATTCTTTTTCTTAAAATGCTCTTCCAAAATATCATTATTAGATGGAAAATATTTGGTTGTATTATATTGAGTTAATTAGCATTTTCTGTTTTGCAATTAGATTAAAAGATCCCCATTATCTTACAATCATTCTTTTTCTTAAAATGCTCTTCCAAAATATCATTATTAGATGGAAAAGATTTGGTTATATTATATTGAGTTAATTAGCATTCTCTGTTTTGCAATTAGATTAAAAAGATCCTCATTATTTTACAGTCATTCTTTTTCTTAAAATGCTCTTCCAAAATATCATTATTAGATGAAAGAGATTTTGTTGTATTATGTTGAGTTAATTAGCATTTTTTGTTGCAATACATTTTGTTAATTATCACAGTTAAACTTATTCTAATAAACTCTTCCAAAATATCATTATGATGAATAAGGCATAATTGTGGTATTGTAGGTTTTAGTTGCTTGTTTACACTAAGTGGCATAGTCATTCTTACTCTTACAAAGCTCTTCCAAAATATCATAACAATGAGTAAGAAATCGTTGTGGTGTCTTAGATTTTAATTGTATTTACTTTCATTTTTACGTTTGTGTTCAATTGCATTGGATAATACAGCCATGACTGTTTTACAAACTCTTCCAAAATATCATTCATCATGAACAAGATGGGCTGTAGAATTCCATAGATTAGTTGCATGTTAATTTAGTTATAGCACTTCGGAGGTAGATTACATTTAGTTTAGAATGTTCTGTTCCCAAAAACAATAAGAAAAACACATACAACGAAGTAAGGAAGAGGTCACTTAAGCACATATAGTGCACCACACTTCATCAGTTTACTAGCCCTGGTTGATAATTTATGTTAGCAATTTAGGACACTAAATTGACTACAAATTTTGGCGCCGTTGCCGGGGAAGTGTAATTAGGAGACCTTATTTCTTACATCTAAAAAAAAAATTATTAATAATTCTTGAGTATGCTCTCCTCCTGCACTTTGTGTGATCTGGAGGATCAGAAAAATGATTGTTATATATATATATATATATATATATATATATATATATATAATTCTTGAGTATGCTCTCCTCTTGCACTTTGTGTGATCTGGAGGATCAGAAAAAGAATTGTTATGTAAAAAAAAAAAAAAGAGACAAAATAAACTTCATAATTTCAATTGATTCAATAAAAAAAAAAATGAAAAAAAATTCCAATACATTGTTTTGCTTAATGAAATATATATGTGTATTTTTAAATTTTTGAAAATATAACATACATAATTTTATTAACAAATCAATTAAAAAAAAATTAATTTAAAAAAAAAAAAAAAAAAAACTCATGGAAATAAGACCCATGCATACGCATGAGGCCATTCTTTGGCTTGGCTTTACGCATATATGCAGACTTTCAATCCACACAAAGACCCATGCACTGCAATTTAAAAAAAAAAATAACCTTCTCTTTTTCATATTCATTTTTCTTCAAACAACAGTTATTAGAAATCATTTTAAAAAAAAATTGCACACAATAAATGTATATCACATGAAGAAACTGTTGATGAGGAAAAGATTGCAAATTGTTAATAAGAAGAAGATTGCAAATTGCTGATGAAGAGAAGATTATAAATTCAAATGTAGGGACATACAATGGAAGTGTATCATATGAAGAAATTGCTGATGAAGAGAAGATTTCAGACTGTTGATGAAGAGAAGATTGTAGATTCTATTGCAAGTAATTGGAATGAGGAAGATCAATCTGAACTTCTCTGTGAGATACAAGCCATTACACTTCAAAACCTGCAAAATAAAAACAAATCAAACCACAAATAATTGCCAGAAAACGAAATGCGTAATTGTCAAAAACACCCGATTTTAAAACGAATTTTCTGAGCAAACCAGGACGAATTAGAAAAAACTAAAACATGGGTTTTTTCGGGAACGGGGTGAATTAGGTAATTTTATGAGAACTTTCTGAAATTCACAGCCATTTGGGAGAAATTCAGGGTTCTTCGGAGCACTAATTTGCAGTGTGCGTGAGAGAAAAATGTTTTTTTTTTATTATGAAAACAGTCACGGTTTTGAGAAATAATCAAGGAACTAATTTCCTTATTTGAGGGAAAATGTGACAGAATTCATGTGTGGTGGCACATGATGAATGACAAATGGATTATTTGAGGCAAACACATTATCACATGTGCATCAAATGCAAGTTGTATAAATTGAAAAGGACTCTGTCTTCATCTCCTTCATAGTTAGGAATTTGACTTTAGAAATTTCAAGCTTTTTATTTTTATTTTGCATGAAAGAGGCATTGGCATGACTTTGTTTAAAAAATATTCATAAGGACAATTATTTCATCCATGCTTTATTTCATTTAAAAAATAAAAATAAAAGTAAAAATAAAAAAATTCAAAAAAAAATTTAAAAAATAAAAAATAAAAAAAATTGAATCAATGAAATGAATAAGTTATTTGTTCACTTTTCTGAAGGTATTGATTAATTTTGGACTGATGATGAAAGATGAATGGCTAACTTTTTATTCAAGATTTTTAGCAGCTGAAAAACCTCATTGTTCAAATCAGCCTAACTTTCTCATACAAAATCAGATTTTGATGATTCAAGTATCGTTGGAAAGGTCTCAACAAGATTTACACAGTGATAAATCTATCATTAGAGTTTGAAATGGTAAATAATGAAATAAATTGCTGAAAAGAAGCAACATTCAACTTGAGGCACTAATTCCAAAACATGTATAAATTCTTTTGATTTTTCCTTTGAGAACTTGTTTCATTAATACAAATTCTTAGTTTTGTGTGTAAATATCATAACTAGAGAGATTGATCACCTCTCTCATTTGATAATCTTACATTCCATTGCAGAAGAAGTATTAGTTTTTTTTGCAGGTTCCAGGAGGAAGGACAAATGACTACAAGAGAATGGTGTCTCTCTAAGAAACCAATTTGTTTCATAAGAGGATGATCAGCAACAAAGAGGAAATATGCTGATGCAAAATCAGATCCAAACACTTGAAAAACTTTCAAATACTATTGTCTCCATCACATCCATACCTCATAATAAACCATTCACCTCATTTCACTTCATATTTTCCATTTACATTCACATCCACTTTCCATTTCCTTTTGTCCATTCATAACCCACAAATAAAAGCAAGAGGCTCATTCACATGCTTATTGCTCATTGCCATTTCTACTCTCCATTGCCATCTTCCATTTTCATTTTCCATTTCTTGTCATTTTCATTCCGCAAATAAGCCCTACTTCAATGCAAATTATTGAGTCCATAGTCCTTTGAGTCTAAGTTCTTTGTAAAAACACCTTGAGGCTTGCATGCCTTAATGGCAAGTTCTCATGCTGACAAATAATGGGAATACATTAATGTCTCTTGTTTGTCAGATTTTCTAGGTGACTCGACATCAGCAAAATCATTCGTACCTAGCAAGATGTGTTTGGGCATCTTGACTCTCATTGTCATCAATGGTGAGAGTTCTCGTGTTGACTAGTGGCATCCATTAATGGCCACTAAGTCAACAATTTCCTACTATGGTCGACATCAGAACATCTTTTCACATAGTAGGAATTGTGCCAATGAGTTTTGAAGACATGAAGACTATTATTTTCAGCATTTTGGAGCAGATTCATCAAGTTTTAGTAGAAGCAATAAAAAGTTATCTTATTTCTTTATCCATGACTCCTCTTATTCAGCCACTTGAAGAAGAATATGATCAGAATTTTGCAGCCACCACACATACACAACTCATCCACATTTAAGGTAAGTGAAGGTATGTTGTTTTCTAATTTTTAGTCATGTAATTCATTAGAATGCTAAAATTGTAACTTTGGAAAAATTCTTCACTCTCTTTTTCACATTGTCATATCTTTAGTTGGGGGGAAGAGACATCATTTCATATCCACATGTCATACACTATCACACATTTTCATTTCATTTCCACCCACATATACTTCCCAACCAACTATTGTTGCAACATGATCCAAAAGATTATATGCCTTGCAAATGATCAATTCATTGATGAATTAATTGATTCTAAATGTTTTCATGAACTTTGATGCAACAAAGAAAATAAAGCATTGTTACACAAGAACCATTGCTCAAAAAAACTGGTTGTCACACAAGAACCAACCATTCAAAAAAATGTTGCAATCAAATGTATTATACTTTGCCAAAAAGAAAATATCAAGAAACAAAGTTTGGAACGTATCTATATGATTCAAAGATCAACTCATGGACAAATGAATCATTGCAATAGTTGCATGAGGACATGCAACAACTTCAGTTGGGGGGTATGTTGAGTCTCGAAAGCGTTTTCCATATTCATACATATTTTCATTATGTCATAACCATTTAGCTCTTATTTCATAGCCATCTGACCTAAAACCCTACATCAAGTAACCATTTTCATAAATATATGGGTTAGGATCCTTGTTTTCCAAAATTATTTATTTTATGTATTTAAAGTGAATTTATGATTAGAAACTAGAAAATTAACATAGTTTCATATATCTATATATGTGTTATGAGTTTTGTGACATGTATAGGTCAAAAGGAGACTTCTAGAAGACCCTTATGTGGCACTCTAAGGCCAAATTCGAATTTGGTTGGAGAAGATCATGGGATCATGAGAACATGTGTCTCACTTTCTTGTTGTATTGAAACTCTAAGAGGATATGTGTCTCACTTCCTTGTTGTATTGAAACTCTAAGATGATATGTGTCTCCTTTCTTAAGTTGTGTTGAAATTCTAGAAAGACATGTGTCTTATCATTTCCTATTTTGATTGTAACTCTAGAGTTGGAGGGAGAGATTCATGGACTCTCATTAATGAGATGACTCCTCATATTTTGTATAAATAGGAGAAGCTTTCTCCTATCATGGTTAATGAAGAAGTAGGAGAAAATAGGAGTCTTTTGTAACAAAGTTAAAGATGAAATGAGATGTAGATTTGTGAGATTTTCAATAGAGAAATTCAGTTCTTTGATGATGTTTTGATTACAACATTAAGGAGCTGAAGGACTTCACCAAATTGGTAGCAGAGGGCCCCTGCTATCCAAGGAGTTTTCTACATGTTTTCTAGATAAGTAGCTTTTAATTCATGTCTTGCATTATTTGTTTAACTGAAAGATCATTATCATCTTACAATCATTCTTTTTCTTAAAACGCTCTTCCAAAATATCATTATTAGATGAAAAAGATTTGGTTGTATTATGTTGAGTTAATTAGCATTTTCTGTTTTGCAATTAGATTAAAAGATCTTCATTATCTTACAATCATTCTTTTTCTTAAAACGCTCTTCCAACATATCAATATTAGATGAAAGAGATTTGGTTGTATCATGTTGAGTTAATTAACATTTTCTGTTTTGCAATTAGATTAAAAGATCATCATTATCTTACAATCATTATTTTTCTTAAAATGCTCTTCCAACATATCAATATTAGATGAAAGAGATTTGGTTGTATCATGTTGAGTTAATTAGCATTTTCTGTTTTGCAATTAGATTAAAAGATCATCATTATCTTACAATCATTCTTTTTCTTAAAATGCTCTTCCAAAATATCATTATTAGATGGAAAAGATTTGGTTGTATTATATTGAGTTAATTAGCATTCTCTGTTTTGCAATTAGATTAAAAAGATCCTCATTATCTTACAATCATTCTTTTTCTTAAAATTCTCTTCCAAAATATCATTATTAGATGAAAGAGATTTGGTTGTATTATGTTGAGTTAATTAGCATTTTTTGTTGCAATACCTTTTGTTAATTATCATAGTTAAACTTATTCTAATAAACTCTTCCAAAATATCATTATGATGAATAAGGCATAACTGTGGTATTGTAGGTTTTAGTTGTTTGTTTACACTAAGTGGCATAGCCATTCTTACTCTTACAAAGCTCTTCCAAAATATCATAACAATGAGTAAGAAATAGCTGTGGTGTCTTAGATTTTAATTGTATTTACTTTCATTTTTACGTTTGTGTTCAATTGCATTGGATAATACAGCCATGACTGTTTTACAAACTCTTCCAAAATATCATTCATCATGAACAAGATGGGCTGTAGAATTCCATAGATTAGTTGCATGTTAATTTAGTTATAGCACTCCGAAGGTAGATTACATTTAGTTTAGAATGTTCTGTTCCCAAAAACAATAAGAAAAACACATACAACGAAGTAAGGAAGAGGTCACTTAAGCACATATAGTGCACCACACTTCATCAGTTTACTAGCCCTGGTTGATAATTTATGTTAGCAATTTAGGACGCTAAATTGACTATACAAGGACGATTCTGAGTTTAAACGAAAATGGCACATAAGCTTATGATGGAAGCTTGGTCTGCATGAAAGGCTTGGCCCCTGTCGTGTCATTATGCCCGAAATCATATTCCCGTGTGGATGGTGCCTTCCCTTGTCATCATGTGATTTTCTTCCATCATGCGTCCTCATCAACAGCCCTTATCATCACCTGTAATCATATGAAGTTTGGACATGGGTGGACGGGATTTTGAAGGGAATGGGTGATTCTGGGATGTAGAATTTTAATTGTTTTGAAAGGAAAAAATGAAGGTAGATGCATAGTGAACATGGTAGACAGCATGTACTTGTAATAATCATTTAAACTAGCTATAACTAAATTAAGAAAATTGAGCACATACCTTTGTCACTTAAATGATATTGGGAATGGAAATAGCATCATATCTTATCATTATAGGAGCAGGTCTGTTGTTCGAGATGTAGCTTCTGCTGCAATGAAGATCATGGTCAACAGTAAAATTTGCAACAAGTAGTGATATCCAGATCAATCAGACTTTTAGGCCTAGGCTGCAATTCCAGGATTGTATTGTTGTTTAAAAAAAAATAGAGCTTTGCACAGTTCATTGGTACCACAGATCATTCATGACCATGTTGTAGCTTCTAGACAACGGATTGTTGAAAGATGATTTTGTTCCAGTATTAACTATATAGGTACAAATATGACAAATTCAGAGTAACTCAAGCATGGAGCTGGTTTTTGTGAAGAAAAGAACATAGAATCTCCAATTTCTCTGACAAAGTGCAACTCAGTTTTTTGAGGTGGCGCTGGAACCTGTCCACCATCTCATGGATTTTAACTAGCCCTGAGATGATAACTGCTTGGGGAATTTCTGTTTAGGGAGCTTGAAATGTCCTGAAAGAAGGCTCCAGGGGGCTTCTTTTCCATAGTTATTCCAGTGGGCCCGGAAAAGAATAATTCATACCCATTGGATCCCTAGGCTACCACCACCTTATTGTTTTATTGAGCCTAAGGTAGTTCCTACTCGGGGCATTCATATTTAGAGATTCTGAGTTGCCCACAGAATACTCCAAGGGGTTTCTTTTCCGTTGTTATTTCCTTGGGCATGGAAAAGAATAATTCTATGCCCAAGAAATCCCTAAACTTCCACTGGTCCATAAATTTTACAAGCCTGGATCAGTAACTGCGAGAGCTTCATTTTTCAAGATTCTGAAGACATCTAAAGAAGACTCCAACTGTTCCTTTTCCATAGATAATCCGCCAGGCCTGGATAAAGGAATAAACCCACTCCTGCTGAATTTCTCCTTTATTCTACATGCACTGTGGGGAGAACCACCTGTAGATATGGAATGTTGACAGTCCACTGGTTAATATATGTATATGTATATATGTATATATATATATATATATGAAAACTATATAAGAAAAATCAATTGACCGATATATATATATATATATATATATATATATATATATCGGTCAATTGATTTTTCTTATATATATATATATATATATGAAAAATATATAAGAAAAATCAATTGACCGATCCAACAAGAGGCTGGTCGTTTCCATGAACCAGCTCTAGTCTTGGATCCTTCTGAATGTCCTGCAAAAATAAATCATGTGAGAGTGGTTTATGGTAAACTTTTAGCCGATGGCCAATCACCACGAAGGAACTCTTCTCATCATCAATGGTTCTAATACAAACTGAACCATTGTCAAAAACTTCAACTACCTCATAGCGTCCCAACCAATGAGTAGAGAACTTACCTTTGAAGTGTTTGAACTTACTGTCGTACAACAGGGCCCAGTCGCCTACACGGAAGACTTTCTTTTTGATGAACTTATCGTGCCATCGAGCTCTTTGATCCTGTACCAGCAAGGTCTTGTGATATGCGTCCTGTCGGATCTCATCGAGCTCATTCAACTGCATCAACCTCTGCTCTTGGGCTTTAGTCAGATTCATTCCCAATTGGGCGGCCTTCCTAAATGTCTTCACTTGGAACTCGATGGGAAAAAGTACTTGTTTCCCGTAGACTAGCTCGTACGGGGTGTGTCCCGTCACGTTTCTCCAAGTAATCCTATAAGCCCATAATGCTTCCAATAACTTGTTCGCCCAGTCCTTATGGTGTAGCTAAACGGTTTTTGTGAGGATGGACTCCAAGATTTTGTTCAGGGATTCCACTTGCCCATTAGCTTGAGGGTGGTAAGGGGTAGATTTATGGTGTTTAATATGATACTACTCAGTGAGTGCCTTGACCAATTTTGATGTGAATTGCGTACCTTGGTCTGTGACAATCTCACGTGGTACACCGAATCTCTTGAAGATGTCTTCAAACCAAAACTTTACTACCGCCTTTTTCGTGGCAGTAAATAATGCATTCGCCTCCACCCACTTGGTGACGTAATCAGTGCATACTAAAATATACTTCTTATTTTTCGACATAGGGGAGATGGGCCCTAAAAAATACAATGCCCACTTTTCAAATGGTTCAATGGCTATCTGAAGGCATCTCATCGGAGGAAATTGGTCTCCCCATCCACTGGCAAGCATCACAACTGGAGACAAACTTCTTGGCATCTTTAAAGAGCGAGGGCCAATAATACCCAGTATGAAGAACCTTGTATGCGGTTCACTTGTCAGCAAAATGCCCCCCATAAGGCTCATTGTGGGAGGCTCTCAAAATATCATACATTTCATCTTCCCACACACACTGCCTCATGATCAGGTCTGGCCCTGTGTAAAACAAGTCTCCCTCGATCCAGGAGTAATTAGCATTGCGCTGCACAATGTTATGTTTTTCCTGGGCAGACATGCTCTGAGGTAATTTTCCTGACACCAAATAATTTGCAACATCGGTGAACCAAGGAGTGATGGCGGAAATGGCGAATAGTACTTCATCTAGGAATTCATCAGGTACTGGAGTTGTCGTGCTTCCCTGTCCAATATTCAAACGAGATAAAAATTCAGCTACTATATTATCACTTCCAGGCCTATCAATTACAGTTATATTAAATTCTTGTAAAAGCAATAGCCATCTAGTTATTCTACCATTAGTAATTGGTTTATTCATTAAAAACCTAATGGCAGAATGATCGGTATGGACGAAAGTCTCATAACCAATAATGTAATGTCTAAACTTCCCGATAGCATGCACAACTGCTAACAATTATTTCTCAGTGACTATATAATTTAATTCAATGGGAGAAATATTTTTTCTAATAAAATAAATAGCATAAGGATAGTGATCTTCCCTTTTTCCCAAAATTGCTCCTATTGCAGTGTCTGAAGCATCAGTACATATGTGAAATGGTAAGGACCAGTTCGGTCCTCTTAACACCAGAGCGGTAGACAATCTGTCCTTTAGTATTTGAAAGGCCTATTGACAATTGACATTCCATACAAAGTCAGCATCTTTAGTCAATAACTTAAATAATGGTGTTGCAATCTTAGTAAAATTTCCGATAAAACGACGATAATAACTTGCATGGCCCAGGAAAATTCTTACCTCTTTTTGCGAACTGGGAATAGTAATATGTGATATTACCTCAATATTTGTCGGATCCACTTTAATTCCTTCTAATGACACATGATGACCCAGAACGATTCCCTTAGTTTGCATCATTCTGAATTTATCACTACTAAGGGCCAGGTTTGCTTCTTTGAGGCATTACAAAGACCAAAGTGGAGTACTCTATATGCATAGGTGCTCGAAGGGCATCTAAATGTAGTCTTTTCTTGATCTTCTTTAGCTATCTGGATTTGATTATATCCATTGTACCCATCTAGAAAAGAGAAGTATTTCTTACCTAAGAGCGTGTCGATTACCTGATCAATGAAGGGCAGGGGAAAGTAGTCGTGCAATGTGGTCTTGTTCAGTTCTCTATAGTCAACGCAGATACGCCACTTGCCGTTCTTTTTTGGCACCACCACCAGAGGTGATACCCACCTACTATCTGAAATGGGATAGATGAATTCTGCAGCCAGGAGTTTCTGAAGCTCTTCTTTGACAATATCCTTTAATGCTGGGTTCATTCGTCTTTGTGGCTGTCGGATGGGTCTCATCTCTTCATTAGTGTAAATATGGTGGATGCAGGTGTCTAGATGGATGCCCCGCATGTCCAAAAATCCCAAGAAAATGCCCCAGATTGCTCATGAATCATACCCATCAACTGTTGCTTTTGTTCCGTGGTCAATTCTGTTCTGATGTGTAATGTTTTTCCTTTGGTGATTTCTACAGACTCTATGGCGAGTTCATGGCTTCCCTCTATTGTTGCAAAAGATTCAAACATGGTTGGATGGTAGGCTTCCTGGAAATCATCACTGAAAACATGATGGTAACCATTAAAAGAAATAGGATAATCAATACAAGAACTGTGAGATAAAAATTGGTGCAAGATATATCCATCGAACTGTTCCTGGAGACCTCTAGACTGTTCTAATGTCAACAAAGGAAACATACAATCTTCATCTCCGTAGGGGCTCTCGAGCCATAATGGTACTTTAGCAACTGTCTGAGTAGGGGGGAAAATAGACAAGATTTGGTTATGGGAACCATTGTAAATGATCATTTCTCTGTTTCTGCACCCTATGACGTCATCAGCAGTTGCTAACCAAGGGCGTCCCAGAACTACAGGATGTCCAGGTCTCGAGGTTTTTGGGGAAATGATGATAAATTCTATAAAATATTTCGAGGAAGTTGTAGGTGACCACTATGTCTTCTAGGGTTTCTATTGGTTTGACGATGGATTTTTCTGCCATTTCTAGAATGATGGGGGTGGGTTTAAGCCCAGGTAACTGCAAATATGTCATAGTCTCGTACGTCATGGCATTTATTTCTGCCCCCAAGTCTACAAGCATGTTTGGAAGAAGTAATCTGCTTATTTCAATGGTGACAATGGGATTCCCAGGGTCATGGTACTTCACAGGCAAGTCAGAAATCATGGTGGACATTTGGCTCATGATCTTTACACTTTGGTTCTTATGCCCCTTCCTACCTGGCTTCTTGATGCAGAGATCCTTGAAAATTTTGGTGTAAATAGGGATGTCTCTAATAGCTTGCAAGAGTGGAATTTTAATGCAGACATTCCTTAGTTCATCTTCTAGGTTGTATTCAAGAGGAATCTCTTCTTTTTTTACAAGGAGTCTTTCCGGGTAGGGTGGTTCATTTGATTCTTCTTCTTGTGTTTGTTTTTGTTTCTCATTTTGTATATGATTTTTGGATAATGTGGATGGAACCTCTTCCTCTATGACAACAGTTGATTTCCCTTTATTAACTATCTTCCCTGATCGTAACTGAATTTCGTTCATGGGAATGGTAGTGATCATGTATGTAGGGAAAGGCTGGATGTTTATGTTCTATGCAGGTTGAGGTGGTCTATTGTGATTTGGGTTAGGTACGGGTTGTGCTGGCAATAATCTAGGGTGAGGTGGATTTTGAGGTGCCTGCGAAGATGATGATGGGTCAGATGGTGCAGGTAAAAGTTGATGCAAGGGAGGGGATGGCAGCAATGGTTGTTGATATGTGTGAGGGTTATACCCTTGCTGATAGGATTGCATGGTTGGGTTGTACCCTTGATAGGTGTGAGGGTTATACCCTTGCTGATATGTTGAGGTGCTTGGAATATTTGGGTAGGGCACATAGAACTGGCTCTGGGGCTGATAAGGGTTGGTATAAGGGTTTTCCCTCCAGTTCTGGTTCCATGGAGTGTTTTGGGTTTGAGGAGCAGCCCAAGGAGGATAAGCCGACTGGAAATTCCAGGGTTGAGTTTGACTATATCCTTGGGGACTAGGTTCTGGGAACATTTTCTAAGTGGGGCCCCTCCAAAAGGGCTTTTTACTTGCTTGTGATGGATCATTTGCTTCAGCATTCCCTTTATAGATGTCCTGCAGACTGGGAAGAGATGGGAATTTACCCGTGGCATGTTCTAAGGCGCAAATTCCACAAACCTCAACAAAATTGATGGGACACTCTCTTTCCATATGCTTTTGTCTACATCTGGGAGAAAATATTTCCATAGCAGCCCTTTAGTCTTCTTGTTTCTTCTTATGTTTCATTGTGTCGAGATGGTTGCCAATGGTGTTTAAAATATCAGTTTTGAAGTCTTCCAGCAGGTTCCCTAGTTTGACCCTAGTGACAGCAGTAGAAGCAATTTTTTGGTTTCTAGATGCAGTACCTCGAATATTATCACGCAGCTTCCTACCTACTTTAGCCTGACTTCTAGAATAGGTTCGACAAAGTTCAGCTATTTCAACAAAACACTTTTTGTAAATGTCCCCACCACTTAAAAGGTTTAGAGTCTTGATGCATTCATCTCTTAATCCTTTTAGAAAGACTATTTTGACCATTTTCTCCTCTAGATGGGCTCCTCAGGATTTGTGAAAATGATACAGGAAGCGCTCAAGATATTCTTCCAGGCTCTCGTCATCTAGTTGTTGCATTCTCAGAATATCATTGAGGTCCCTATTTTTGCAGAAATCCTGGTATTTCTTTAGGAATATAGATTTCATGTCATCCCAAGTGTATATGGTGTTTTCCCCTAAGCTCATAAACCATCGAAGTGCAGCGTCTTTCAGGGTGGCTAGGAATAGTTTCAGTTTGTGTGCATCATCGTAGTAATTATAGCTTCTGCACATAATATCAAATTCGAAAAGAAAAGCATTAGGATCCTCGAAGGAATTACCATAAAAGAGCGGCAGGGAGGTCATTGGAATGCTCTTCATTGTGATGTTCCTGGTGATGTCGAGGATAGGAAACCCGAAGGTAGTTTCTTCGTCATCATCATCTAGTCCCCCTCGTGGTCCATCAGTGTTTTCTCTCCTTGGCCCATCAATGTTTTCTCCCCTTCAGCCATTCTTGTTTCCTCTAAAGATAGTTGGTCCTTCCTCTTCTTCAGGATTCCCCTCATTTTTTTTGTTCTCACCTTCATTGTTCACCATATTGGTGCTGATGTTGGTGGAGAAGGAGCCAATGGACAACCTAACTTCTTCTTGAAGTGCAAGTTCCCCTTCCAAAATCTCCTTCCCACTGGTACTCCCTTTTTCGTATTTAGTACCTGCGTAACGATCAGTAGGGTTAGTTAATGGAGTTTTTACCAAACCAAAATTTTTAGGAAATTGAGAACTTGAAATAAATCTACCTTTATTATTCCTAGGTCTACTTCTATGCATATGGAAATAAGAATAAAGTTGAGAACAAACAGTAATCGATTAGACTTTGGAGCAACCCCACAAAAGTGGATGTGTGGCTCTTCACTCACGTCTTACCGTACTCTCTCTACCCTTTGAAAGCCTTGCAAGATCTCTGAAACTCAAACAATAATGATTACCTGAATCTTGAAATTACAACTCCCGGCAACGACGTCAAAATGTTGTGTGAAATAACTGTCGAATTAATTCACCAATATTTGTATATCAATCCGGGCTTGTAAACACGAGTTGTACTGCGCTCTCAAGGTTCAGCTTTTAGATTCGAAGTTTATATGATTCCTTATGATATTTGATTCAAGAATTGAGGCACACATAAACACACACTGTCAGAAAGAAATCAATTCATCTCGTCATAAAAATAGGAACAATTAGCAAACTCTGGTTTGAACACTAGAAACCCTTATTCAATCTATCTCAACATTAAATCTAAAATCAAAACCATTACCAAATCAACAACAACTGTAATTCAATAACTCATTGTTTGCAGAAAATCTCAAAAACCCTAATTTTGATCTTTGGAGGTCACACTTAAAAGGAATTACCTAATTTGAGTAAACCTATGAACTGATTCCACACTCACACAGTGAACTTGAAATTACTAATGGTATCCCTAATTAACTCTGATGACAACACTTCATGCCAATTTCACTATACTGGTGTCAAGAAAAAAGGTGCACTATCACACTGGTCTGAATATCGATTTTACACACATACTTCAGTTATGATAGCCATTGATCTTTCATACCTAGCCGACCCAACTGTATATGTATTACCTACTTCAGATAGTTTTAATCCTCCAACTGCTACTTTTCAAACCAAACTGAAATAAACTCAAGCTATCAAAATGCACAACTGTACTCTAGAGATCAGCTTTTAATTACAGTTGTCTTTCATCGAACTTCCAACCATACTTTGGCAAAGTTACTCAAACTTCTACAGCAATTGACACTCTGGTTTCTGCAATAAGATAATGCTATCAATTCAATCAACACACACTACATTAAGACATAGAAATAGAAATGAATTAAGTCTCGAAACTAAAATTTGACAAGTTCACATAAATTACCACTGGCAGTCATCTAATCATCCTCTCAAACTTGCAATAAAATGTTTCAATCTTCAACGAATAATTTCTTTCGAACCAAGTTGCACGGGTTAAATCACTTCATCACTCAGCTATTCTCATGGGCTGGAATTGTGAGACTTGCACCAAACTATGAACCCTAACACACAATTTCAAGCATCGATCCAGAAGGAATGTTGGTTAATATTCTGCCATGATCGATCTATCCTTAAGGAATATTCATTCACTCAAAATAATCTTTCCAATTCAACTCGACCTAGATGCTACAACAGTCTTTGTAAATGACCTTCCACTCCAAACCCTAATCTTATGGAAAACGAAACAAGACTGTAAACTTCTATTTAATCACACCAAAAGAATGAAGAAAATTTGCTCAGAACTCTTCTATGAATCATCTACTTTCTCCTACCTGATCAACACACGGGTCTCCTAGCGACTTGTCGGCTAAGACACCAAAAGAACCTATTTCTGTCACTCTTCAATGAACAAAAAATCACACTCCTATTATACCTCAAGCAATGATAAATATCAAGCCAAAACTCCAATTCAAATGAAAAGCTGCTTCTTCAAACCAAATGCATGGAATTCAAACAAAATTATTCAATAAAAAAAATGACATGCATTTGCTACAAGCAATTGAAGTATGTTTACCAATCTGAGCTACGCACACATGAAATGAGATGCGGATTACTTACACATAACCAATTAATCATTAAATCTGTTTCGAAATTCGAGCTATGCTCTCCTACTGAAATCGATTCTAGTAATTCCACGCATAATCTAGTCCTATCTACTTATCTCACAAAAGATTTAATTAAATGCATATAACCATGCTCTATTCATTCACACAAGAACGCATTCAAAAAATTCGTTTATCCAGAGAGATGAAAGAGTATATTCTTAACTTTTTTTCTAAGCAAATCTTCAATTCAGAATGATGCGTATGGGATTAAAAGTGGGAAGAAATCCTTATGGAAAGAACCAAACACACTTATAGCTACAATCACAGAGATTTTAACATAACGTTCTCAAAATTATCCTTGAGATACGAAATTACCTCTGCTACAGCAACGTAAATCAAATGATAGAAACGAAATTGATTTTCAAAAGCAATTAATTATGCAATCCAAAATTTAATCAAACTATACTTACGAATTCCCTCTATCACAGCAACATAAATCGAATGCCAAGAAACGAAATCGACTTTCAAAAACGAATAGTTATGCAATCAAAATTGAATCAAACTAATACTTATGAATTACCTCTAGCTATGTCTATGGGGTTGAACCAGTTGTGGTGGGCCCTTTCCACACCCGGGAAAGCGTTGGGTTACAGTCCTAACTACATCTACAACAACTCAACTCAGAAGTTCATCAAATCCACAGCACTCCACAGCAAATTAAGAATCCATCAGAATAATTGCAATTTGGCTTTCACCAATAGAACATGAAACCGTAGTTTAGCATTGATAGCTGAGAAACGAAAATACATTAACCTCCCCATCAAGCCAGATGTCTTTTCCTTTATAGGCATCCTTACTTACATAATTAGTAGCAATTCTATTATAGAGCAGGAAGTTGGAAACCATGAATATGGTAATCCACGAAATCAACACTTAATTGTCCTAAATTTACACTATCAGTTCCTTATCAAAAATTGCATGTTGTTATAGGAAAAAGGTTCCTAATTCTTGTCAACTGGACTCCATTATACAGATAGTGGCCAGCTGGTCCTTCACCGATCTTTGAATTTGTCGAAGTGCTAGAAGGGGCATCGAACTTGCTGAGTTGGATCTTCTATCTTGAGGCATGCTGGATTATTAACTGAAAGATGGTTGAAGGAATATAGTTTTCCTCCAAGTCAAAGAGCCAACCAAACAGGTCCTACAAGAAATCCATCATTCTACCCATAATAGTAAGTTAACAATTAAGCATGCTACTAAAAATGCCTAAACTAGCTATAGAATAGTAGAAACAATTATACTTGTACTGCCTTTTACCTTTAACAAGAATTGATGGGATTTTGGCCATATTAGGGATAAAGAGATGAAAAAGGAAGTATATATGTGTCAAAAATAGGCCAAAAGAGGCAAAGAAGGTAAGGAAGAAAAGACAAAAAGTAGCCTCAATAGGTTTTGAGCAGCAAGCTTTACTAGGGAAATTATCTGTGTTGTGTGTGATTTGATTCTTATTTACTTCATGTGATTAGCAATTTTGTTTTTAAATCTGCAAAATATTTGTAGAAGCGATTCAGTATTTAACTTTAATACATTGTTAGATCGAGTGAATCCAATATATGCATGCATGTTGTATAATTTCTACAGGAAAAATTGACAGTTGATGAGTAGATGGTATCACTTCTATCGAGCGAGGCACGGATATATAGAAATAAGGATTCCAATTTAGAAACTGCTTTCAAAATTCAAGTTTCTATTTCAAGAGGTCGAGGCAGAGGTCGGTCGAGAGGTAGAGGATGAGGCAAAATGTATGGTGGTCAGAGAGATGGCCGAGAAGAGCATGAACATGAAAGTGGAAGCAATAGCAGCAGAAGCTTCAACAATAATTACAGATCAGAAAAATCAAAGGTGAGATGTTATTATTGTAATAAATTTGGTCATTATGCTCGTAATTGCAGGAAGAAGCTAGCTTATCAAGGAAACCACATAGCTAATTTTAGTACAAACAATACTAACTCCATGTTCCTAGCATGCAACAACATGCATGAACTGTCTGATAAGGTGTGGATATTAGACAGTGGTTGCAACAACCACATGACAAGCAACAATAATTTGGTTGCAAATTTGGATCAATATGTGAAGACAGAGGTAAAGTTGGGTACTGAAAAGACTGTGCATGTAGATGGAAAAGGAGTGGTCAACATTGTGACCAAGCAGGGGGCGTCAAAGATAATCTAAGAGGTATATTATGTTCCTAGTCTCAAACATAATTTGATAAGTGTTGGACAATTAACGCAGAAAGGATACCGAGTTATCTTTCATGGGAAAGAATGTGTTATTTATGAAAAACCCTGAAGCAAGCATCTGATAACAAAGGTGTAGATGACGAGGAACATAATCTTTCCTCTAATTATGAACTACAATGATCAGGTTAGTTCTTTTACAGTTGCATGTTCTAATGATTACTGGCTATTGCACTTTCGGTTTGTACACTTGCATTTTTCCGGTTTAATGTTGTTGCAGCAGAAACATATGGGCAAATGATTACCTCCCATCAAAGAACCTGCTAGTACTTATGAGTGTTGTATCTTGGGAAAGAACCACTGTGAAAATTTTCCGAAGGGAGTTTCATACAGAGAAAAGAAACCACTTGAGTTGGTGCATACAGACTTGTGTGTACCTTTGAGGACAGATTCAATTGGTGGAAGTTGTTACTTCCTCACTTTTATTGATGATTATAGCAGAAAGACTTGGGTTTACTTCTTGAAGCAAAAGTCTGAAACTTTTGCAAATTTCAAAGAGTTAAAAGCCTTAGCAGAGAACCAAAGTGATCGACAGATCAAGGTATTGAGATCGGATCATGGTGGAGAATATGATTCAAAAGAATTCCATGAGTACTACAAACAACACAGAATCAGAAGACAATTTACAACCAGGTACACCTTGCAACATAATGGTGTAGCAGAGAGAAAGAACATAACAATTATGAACATGACAAGGAGCATGTTGAAAGCAAGAAACTTATCTAATGAGTATTGGGAAAAAGCAGTTTCATGTGATTTTTATGTGATAAACAGATCTCCTACAAAGAGTGTGATGAACAGAGTTTCAGAAAGCATGGTCAGGTATGTCATGCAACGGATCTCATTTCAGATTTTTTGGATGTGTAGCCTATGCACATGTGCCTAAGAATATAAGAGGTAAATTGGATGATCAAAGTGAAAAATGCATATTTATTGGTTATAGTGAGAAGTCAAAAGCTTACAAATTGTATTACCCTGTCACCAGGAAGACAATAATCAGCAGAGATGTTGTTTTCAAATAACAAGAGTCATGGAATGGGACTGTAGACAAAAAAATCGATGCACAAGCACCATTGATGGAAGAGGATGATGTATTGGAAAAGGAGCAACAAGAATTAAAATATCAGACACCAAACAGAGTCACACCAGTAAGGACTCCAAGATTTTCAGAGCAGCATGGATCTTCAAGCAGGTCAACATACCAGAATTCTCCAAGCAGCCAATCAGGTAATGAATCAATCAATGGTAAGAGAAAGATGAGAAGTCTAGAAGATATTTATGATGATTTCGATGTTATTTCAAATTTTTTATTGTTGTCATTCCAACCTTCGTCGTTTGAAGAAGCAATCAGAGATGAAAAATGGGTGCAACGCATGGATGAAGAGATTAATTCTATTGAAAATAATGATATTTTGGGATTTGGTAAATTTACCAAACGATAAAAACCTCATTGGTGTGAAGTGGGTGTACAAGACTAAGTTGAATGAGAAAGGTGAAATTGATAGATTTAAAGAAAGACTTGTAGCAAAAGGATTCTCGCAGCAACCGAGAATATACTTTGGGGAAACATTTTCTCCGGTAGCCAAATTGGATACTGTAAGAGCAGTTCTAGCCACAACAGCTCATAACAAGTGGAAAGTATATCAAATGGATGTCAAATCAGCCTTCTTGAATGGTATTCTAGAAGAAGAAATTTATGTGCATCAGCCTCCAGGTTATGAATTTGAAGGTAAAGAAGATAAGTTTACAAGTTGACGAAAGCGCTCTATGGACTGAAGCAAGCACCTAGAGCATGGTATAGAAAAATTGACAGTTACATGATTAAGAATGGATTTTTCAGAAGCAACATTGAGCCTACATTATAGAGGAAGGTAAATGAGCATGGACATATTTTGATTGTTTTCTTATATGTTGATTACACAATTTTTACAGGTGATCTTGAGTTAGATGAATTTAAAGCAGCCATGATGAAAGAATTTGAGATGACATATCTTGGTCTCATGAAGTGTTTTCTTGGCATAGAAGTTGAGAAATCTAAAAAAGGAATTTTTATTTTCCAAAATAAATATGCCAAAGATTTGTTGAAAATATTCAGGATGGATAATTGCAAACATGTACCTACACCAGTTGCAACAGGTGCAAAGTTAAGTAAGGAAGATGAAGGATTCGATGTCAATCCAACTCTATTCAAAAGATTGGTTGGAAGCCTCATGTATCTCATAGCTACAAGACCGGATATTATGAAAGGAGTGAGTTTGATTTCTATATTTATGGAGTTTCCAAAGGACACATATTGGAGTGTAGAAAAAATAATTCTGAGATACATAGCATGAACTAGAGATTGTGGCATAATGTATGCAAGTATAGAAAAGAATGATTTGATTGGATTTACAGATATTGGTTTTACAGGTAGTGTGGATGATAGGAAGAGCACTTCTGGTTATGTTTTTCATCTTGGTTCAGGTGTGATAGCATGGGCATCTAAGAAGCAACCCATTGTGACATTATCATCAGCAGAAGCAGAATGTGTAGCAGCAACTTCAGCAACATGTCAAGTAGTATGGTTAAGACAAGTATTGGATGGACTCAAGCAGAAACAACAAGGATCAACAACAATATATTGTGAAAACACCTCAGCGATTTCATTATCTAAGAATAGTGTGTTTCATCAAAAGAGAAATCATATTGATACTAAATATCATTTTATTAGAGAACTTTTGATCAATGGAGAAGTTCACTTGAAGCCTTGTAAACCTACAAATCAATTGGCTGATATATTTACAAGGAAATTAGCAACATATGTGTTTGAGTTTCACAAAAGAAACTTTGGTGTTGTAAGCCTAGCTGAGACATAGACCAACAGGCATGTTTGAGTTGTCATGAGTTATGATTTAGTTTAGCACTCGTAATTAAGGGGGAGTGTTAAAATAGTTAATTAACTCCTGCATGCAGAGTTAGACAATCAGTTAAGTAAGTGTGAGTTGTGTGATAGATGAATTTGGTGAGTGAGTTAGAAAGTCATTTAAGTGAGCGTTGAGAAAGTCAAGTTATGTGATAGATGAGTTTGGTAAGTGTGTGCATGTCAAGCGAGTCAGGATAAATATCCTTCGTCGGGTTCATTGTATTCAGCGAGTTTGATTAAAGATTAATAGAAGAGCAGCAGCTCGTTTGTGTTTCGTGTGTGAAATATTTATGTTATTTGTGCCTTTACTCTTATGCCTTTCCAACACAAGTTGTGTGATAAATTTTCTCAACTCATGTTATTGTGTGCTAAGTTTTGTGCCTTTCCTCCTCTACTTTTCCAACAAAACTCGTGAGCTATGTGTGTCAAAACTGATGTGTTGTGAGTAAATCACCTTATGAGCAATGTGAAGATTGAATTGTGAAAATTGTGTGAGGATGTTATTGTGTGTGTGTTAAATTTTCTGCCTTTCCTTCTCTGCTTTCCAACAAAACCCGTGAGCTCTGTGTGTCAAAACTGATGTGTTGTGAGTAAATCACAGTGTGAGCAGTGTGAAGATTGAATTGTGAGAACTGTGTGAGGATATGAGATTCATCACCGATCTGTTTTCCTGGTAAATTGTTGTTGCTTATTGTTGTGTGCAGTTATTGAAGAAAGGACAAAACACAACGAATCTCTGATTACGTTTTATTTTTCACGTTTTTTTCTTTCAGCCATAATATGGTATAGACCACAGTTACTAAGTTCGGTTCTATTGGCCAAAAAAAAAATAAGGAAATTAAAAATTCGCTAATTAGCTTTGGTGCGGATGATAATTCGGTCAATTCAAATTCAGTATAGTAATGAGAAGTTTGCTTTGGAAATTAAAAATTCGCTAATTAGCTTTGGTACAGATAATAATTCGGTCAATTCGAATTCAATACAGTAATGAGAAGTTTTCTTTTGAAATATTATTGTTGGCCAGATGAAGAATACAAGTTTCAACTTGTGCAATGTGTTTTGGGGTCTTCAAACATGAACGGGAAGAACTCTTAAATGAAGCTCATGAAGAAATAACTAGTGTGAATAATGCATAGAAGCGAATCAATAAATAGCTATAGTCAGTAAAGTAATAATGCATAGATGTGCATGAAGAAATAGCTACAGTCAGTAAATTTTTGGGTAAAACTTTGGTAACCCTAACCCTTCACTCCATCTTGCAAACAATGTGACTAGGATCTTTCCATTCAATAGGTACATGGTACAAGGAAAACCCAAAGAGATCTCATAGGAGGCCACAATGAAGGTTTTATTCAATCTAAAAGGTTATAAAAATACAAATTACAGTTGCAAATTAGAAATTTTATAAAACAAAAACAAAAAATAATTTCTATATTTGAAGAAAATTATAAAATGGAAAATTACAGTATAAAAAATGAAAATTAGTACATTGAAAAAAATTATAAACAACAAATTGTAGTTGTAAATTAGTAATTTCTATATAAAAAAATAAAATAATAGTAACTCTTATATTGAAAAAAATTATAAAATTGTAAATTAAAGTTTCAAATAGATAATTCCAATTAAAAAAAAAAAAAAAAACTCTTATTACATTGTTTTAACTATAATATACAATGAGCATGAAGTAAATGCTAAGTTCTGAATATAAGGATTAATAACTGTTCATTTAAACTTTCAAAAATTTATAGACACAATAATATATTTAGATAAATTTGTAATATATATATACTATCGATTTTTTTTTCGTATTAGATTTTATACTGTTGATTTTTTTTCGTACCGAATCAAATTCAAATTCAAATTTGGTAACTATGATATAGAATATGACCTAAGGTTTTGTTGGAGTTTTTGTTTCCAATAAAGGAGCTTGCAATTTTCACTTGATATCCATGGTTTGTTCAGAAGAATTTACCCTATTAAATAGTAAATGCATCCACGTGAGCATGGAAGATTTTTTGTGAGATCCAGGTTTGATCATGTCCTCTAGAGGAAATGATTTATGCTTGGATTCTTGGCATTGTGAGGCCCACATTCTCTTTTTCTTCATGGTCATTATACTTCAGTAATTTGTGAATTATTTATCACTCCGTTGGTGTTGCAATTCTTGTTGAGAAATTGGAATATTCATATAAGGAGACGCACAAAAATTGCCAGAGAGTCATTTTTATCCATGAAGAGAGGGAACCCATAAGTTTTTTTGGTTTGGATAGTCTGCTGAGCCGAAGCACTGATCAATCATTTAGACATCAAGAACCAGCATCATGTGCCAAAAATTTCTCCATACATGAGTGATTTCCTTCAAAAGATAGAAAGAGTTGACTTCAATGACGAACATGTATGTAACATTGTGTGGAACATATTCCCTATGGAGTGGTCACCGTCTAAGAAGTTAGTGAGGAGAAAATTTCCTCTGGTGTGAAATTTGTTGCAGGATTATTCTTACATTTTTTATGTAAAATTATGATGAATATAACAAAGAAAAAGAGGGTTTATTGCGCCTATGATGAAGATAACGAAGACAAATAGGGTTTATAAAGGCACCATCCGTGCATAATTTCAAAGAAGATGAGGTAAAGTAGAAACTAACGTATTGGGATGAAACCTAAATAGGTTTATATGTTTGGCAAGATACTTAAGTATAGGAATATTATTAATTGTACCTCTCTAAATAGGAGGTTTATATGTTTGGGTAGATAATTAAATATAGGAATATTATTAATTGTACCTCACTTGAGATTATTGTAATGAGGCATTTGTGTTGTAAGGGTGCATGATTGTATCCAACACCCAAAATTTGATTTCCCTAAATATGGTGTAAGCCTTATTGAGTAAGAAAAGTAGTTTGTATCCCTCTTAGGTACAAAGAGGATGTGATATCAAGTTGTGGAATTTACCACTAGACAGATACAGAGGGTGAGGGTGTACTCGTATCTAAGCTTGATGTGTAATTGCTCAGTCAGAAATGTAGCGTTTATCCCTCTTCGATACAGAGAGGATGTGACATCAAGATGTGGAAGTAACCACTAGGTATATACGAGGGTGGTAGGTGTACTCGTATCTATGCTTGATGTGTAATCGAGGAAGTTAAAATGTGAGATGGAATAATAATTTAAGGGACCAAGCCAGCAAGTGTTTAACATGATTGATGAACCATGTAGGTGAAACGTATTCCTATAGAACTAGAGAGTACAATGGATGGTACCCATGTACCTCAGTACATGGATTTATTTTTATATGGACATTGGTGATCAATTGTATGCAGGTACGAAAGAGAAAAGAAGAATTCCCACTATGAAGAATCCAAAGAGAAGATAATAACAACTTGTGTAGATCACAAGATCAGTTTGTAGACATATTTAGAAAATCCTCGACAAATTATTTTGGTTAGATAATTAAGGGGGATAATGTTAGATATATAATTATCTCAGAGACTTCATCACTGCACGCCACTTCTATTGCATCCACCACCTTAGTCTTCACCACCTCAACCCAACAATTTTGAAGGGCCAACACCGTTTGGAGTGATCAAAACTCGAAGAGGCAAAACTAATCTATGTAATCGACTCAAATTTTGTATAAATATAGGTGCTCAGTTGAGTCGTAAATCCCACTCTTTGTTTGAGATTTATTTGTTTTATTCGGCAGTCATAGTTTCGTTTTGGTATGTATTGTTTCTTTCAACACTTTTTGCAATGGTTTAGAAGGTTTAATGATTTTGTTTTAGTAGTTCATATTGATCAGATGAACAATGAAAAACTTAAAACCAATTCTATGAGTGTTAGTTTCATTAATTGAATAGTGTACTTGGTTGGCGATAGCCAGGGATCAAATTCCATGGGTTGCAAACATATCAATCATAGAGTGTACCTTATTTCTCAAATCCACAGTGTAATTCTAGAGTGCAAGGACAGGCAGTGGGGAGAAAGAACACAATTTCATAGAGAAAATTAGATTAAAAAAATAATTTGCATGAATGAAATGAACATAGACAAATAAATAAAAATATTGCAGGATGAAACTATTTCTTACATTATTTACCTAAGTCCACCCCATATCACGAAGGTTGGGCATCAAAACGAATATTACTTATATACTTTACCTAAGTTCACCCCATATCATGAAGGATGGACATAAAAAAAAATATTTCTTATGGACTAGATTGAGAACACATATAGCTTCCACCTAATTACCACCTTTACATTGTGATAATAGTCAAACTCATGCTTACTTATCAAAAAGTTGGAAATTATTTCACTAGCTACAAACCCAGCGAGTAACAGAAACGATAAATAAACAACAATTTGTGCATGCATACTACAAATGAACCATGATAAATTCTTATTTCATTCCATGGATGGTATCCCCAAGCTAAAAAATTATAAGAAACAAATAATAAGCAGAAAATAAGATATCATGATTCATCTTACAAGGACATGAAAATGGAATAATGTATTCCTACAAACCAAGCCATTAACTAAATATTAAAATATAATTACAATCACAAAAAATGTACTTTCTGCATTAGCATATCATTCTTCGATTCATTTCTAGCAAGCTCAGTGTTTGTAGTATCTTTTGAGGACCTATTTGTACTAGCCTTTTTGTTTTTGTGGTGTATTATTCCATCTTCTTCCTCTTATTTAAATTGCATTAAAATGTCCCTGTTAGGGTCCCATGATTTGGAAGATTGGTATACCAAATGACAAGGCAACATGGAACTAGTCTTTGGAGTCCTAGTACCTAGACTTCTTGGACTCAGAGAGGGATCTCTCTATTAGATGCAAAGGATGTGTTCTTGTTTGTTTTAGATGGTTGATTTTACGCTAGTTGTTAAGTGTAGGGTTTGTTGATTGTTTTGGTTGGGTAAGATGGTCAAGTGAAATAGGTGGAGTGAGAGGTATTTAAATCATTGGGCTATGGAGTCAATGAAAGTCATGAGTGTCTCAATGATGAATCAAAGTGTGTTGTAGGGCCAATCTAGCAAGTTTAATGGATCCTTAAGGTAATGTATGAGTTGGGGTGGACATTGAGTTTGGGAAAAACAAGGTAGGGAAAAGGGCAGTGAAGTATCCTTTGTCATTTACCCATGAACAAGAAGGTCTTATATGTGATAAGAAAAAGATAATAAGCATGAGATAGGGAAAACCATTTACTCAATGATAATACTTAAACAAATAAATATCAAAGATAAACAATACAGTGAAACATAGAAAGCATAAGAACTTCTAACTTTAGTAAATTCGCCTTCAGAATTAGAAAACATATAAGATGGCACAATAACTTTCATCAATCAAAGAGGGAGCTCCTAAACATCGTTAATTAAGCTACAAAGAACTTTAAGGCAAGCTGATAGGCATGGACAAAGAGAAATATTGGAATGAGACCTCTTTGACTTAACCTAGCAAGAAATACTTCAAAGAAAGGTTCCAAGACAGAGTTTAGATAGTCTCAAATAAGCAGGGCTTACCATGAATCATATTTTTTAACCAGCATATTAATCCATAAATGAAACAAACAAGCATAAAGAGGCTTGAGGAGCAGTTAATAATTCCTCAAACACACCCAGTAGAGGAAAAAATCAAGGCCATAGCAAACAGGGGGACTAAAGTGCTTCAAGGAGCATTTCTCAACCTATACTTTTCTGTTCTATAGCAACAAATAAGAATGAAACATAATGATAACAAGAAAACATAAACAAATTAAGAAGACATCACCATTAACCAAGCTTAGGAATCCTACAAACAAGCTTCTCCATCCTCAATCCAAGCAAGCCATTCATCAACTTCACAAAACCAATTTCTTCTCCAAGCTCATAAAAACCATGTATTTCTCTCAAAGCTCATCAAATGCCAACATTTACAATGAATTACTCATGCTCTACTTATCTAGAAAATGAGGAGGTGGAAACCATAAGAGGCTTCTAGAAACCCTAAAAAAACCTCATAAATGTCATAAATGTCCAAGAGACCATGCAAGGCCCAAGGCACATAATATCCTATGAAATAAATGCCAAAATAACTTCTTACACATAATTCAAGAGTGATTTGTTTCAAAAAAACACTTAAAAATGATTTTGTAATAAATGAGTGTGTTTTGTTAACTTTTAGTTCAAAACACATTAAACAGTCCATTTGCGCAGCACCACTTTCAGCAGAAAATAGGGTCTTTTGCAACCGAGTTTTGGACCCCTTCCCGATGTCAGATTTGGCTCTGTGATGGCTCATTAGAAAGCCTGATGAGTCTAATTTCCAAAAACTCTTTTAGTTTCTAGATCTAGCTCCTGTAGCTTAATCAAAAATTCAAAAATCTCTGAACTATCATGTGCACAACGCCAGGCCCAAAACAGTGGCAAAAAGGTGAAAAAGGTGAGGTTTTTCTACCTTTAGAGGGGTCAAACCTACTCCAAATCATCTGAAATTTGGTGAGCATGATGTGAAGGTTGAGAGAAATCCAAAAATTTCAATTTCTTCTATTGGGGATGCTCCATGTGTTAGCGTAGCGCCAAGGGCAATGCGCTAATGAGGCTTAAAAATCTCAAAAAACAAAATTTGCTCCAAATCTTCTCAAAATTGGTGGAGACCTTACTTAAGGGGTCTTGGACAACTTCTGAGAAGATTTAGCTAAAAATCCAAGTTTTTCATGCTCTTTTGCCTCCTTTTTGGTTTGGGCCTCATGGAGGGCTTCCTTCATTTTGGTACAAACAAGCTTGTGTTTCTTTGCATAATACTTTTGTCAAATTTCTTTGTAGGTCCAAGCCTTCATTTTCCTTCTTCAGCTTGGCCTCTAGGTGCATGTTTTCCCTCTCAAGCCATGATTCCCAATCATGCTCAATTTCCATGGCAAGGAGTTCAATGAGGGAAAGTTGCTCTGCTAAGGTTGATTCCTCTTCTTTCTGTTTTGCCAATGCTTTCCTTAATCCCATGGTTTTTGGCCTCTTCCTAGGCTATTCCTCTGCACCTTCACTTTCTTCATATGGGACCATGTATTCTTCTAGTTTGACTTGTGCTCTTTGGGCTTCTCTCCAGGTTTTGAGTGCTCTAGCCTCATAAATGGCTTGCTGGGCATTCATTTTCTTGTTTTTCATTTGATAGAAGTGAATGGCATCCTTTGCACTCTCCAACTCAGCTTCTAGGTCTTCTATTTGTGCATTCTTGTTTTGGAGGAGGGAGTTTGAAATTCTTGTTTCATTTTCTTCATCACTTTCTATATGGATAAGTTCGAATTCCCTTTCTACCTCAGGATCCTAATCTTCCACCTTTACCTGTTTCCCTTGCCCTTGTCAAGCCTTGGAATTGATGCAGATGGCAAGGCCCCTTGCCTTTTGGAGGCAACAAACACTTTCCTTGGCCCTCTATGGTATGTGCATGTGAGAGAAGTAATGGTGGTTTTGGAAGTGTTTTCATCATGGTTGTGGCCCCTGGTGTTGTCATCGTCTTCCTCATCTTTATCATCATATTTATCAATCAGCCCATGCTCAGTTTGATCATTTTCTCTTTGACCTTCAACATCATCATCATTATCCTCCTGCCCTTCCTCATTAATCTTTTTCTCTTCCTCACTAATTTCTTCATCTCCACTGTCATCTTCTTATTCTTTATTGCCACTGTTATCCTCTTCATTTGATGCATCAATAGAAGGGGAAAGAGGGATATTTTATTGGGGTAAGGGTACTTATTCATATGGGGAGGGAAAATTTGGTTGAGGAGGAGGTTGTGGATTTGTGAAGACTTCATGTGCCATGAATACCTCCCAAGGGACACCTTGCTGCTCCAACTGATGTAATACCACCATCTTGATCAGGGAATGGTGGAACAAGCTATGCATTTGTTGTGTGGGATTCCTCCTTCGACAACAGAAGGCATTTTTTCAATGCTCCTATAGAGATAGTAAGGCAAGTTTAGCACCTTAACCCCTGTGAAATGCATGAGGAGTCTGACATGATAGGTATAGAGTCTGGAGTACCTCCCTTATAGGTGAAGTACTTCATGATAACCAACATCAAGGAGGCATATCTATGTTTGAGGTGTGAGAAAGGGAAAAAAAAATTGCTGCCTCCTCTATACCTTGTTTTGATAAATGGCTCTAAAAAGTCTTTTCCCAACTTTCCCTTTTTTAAACCACTTTTCACGCATAGCTAGGATACCTGTGGCCTCAAAGATGGCACCTGCTAAGATATCAAAATCCACTCCTGCAAGGTTTGAGTGCTTGTTATGTAGGTTGAGAATGAGGAGCTTTGTGAGCTTAGGGTGGCTCTTCACCTGTTTGACCTTCTCACAAAACTGAAAGCATGACAGGATCCTAGAACAGGAGGTGATGGCCACAGTGCTTTGAGGCTCCAATCTATTGACTTTTCCTCCGTTATGTTTTGGCCTCAAAGGCCTTTGACTACTTTCACTACCACTATTGTTTTCAGCACCTAACATAGTGATAGGAGAGCTGGTTTGACAACTTAGGGTTTGGTGAAGATAAAGTAAAAAATGATGATGAGGTCAAACTTGGTGAATGAAAAATGTGGAGGATAGGGTTCTTAGGTTTTGAGTGGCTTTGTAGCTTAAGGAGGCCTCCACATAGGTGTATGGCAGCCACTTCAATTCACTTACCCACCCATGCCATCAAACTGGTCCAAGGAGGTTTGTAAGAACAAAGGTTCCTTTGAATGCAGGATTTTTAGGGTTTACCCACTTAGGGTTTGCATTTCAAAGCCACAAAACACATAAAATTTATAGAAAATTTCTTTGGGGATAATGCAAAAAGGAAACTTACTAGTTTTTGGTACTTTTGTACACTTTGGAGATCAAATGGAAGACAGAAAGTTTATAAAAGGGCAAGGGATTTGGCCCTTAGAAGGTTCTCTGTGTTTGCGCAGTGCCCTTCCCGAGCTGTCGAGTTGGATTGTTTGTGCAGCGTCGGCAAGGTCTGCACGGCGGTTATCGTAGCGCCAAGCAGGAGGTAGTGTCTACCCGTCTCATAGGAGAGTCGGGTGGTGTTATTTGCGTAATGCCCAAACGAGTGCAGAGTGGTGTCAGGTGACCCGTTTAGTGTTCCGTCGATCCTAGGAAAGTAGGGCTTGCGTTTGCGCAACGCCTAGGGTTTGTGTAGTGCCCAGTGAAATTTGCGCAACACCATTCAAAGTTGAATGGGCATAGGGCTGGTTTGCGTAGCACCACCCTATATTTACGCAGCACCCGAATACTTTGCCCAGAAAACAGCCTGAAAACCCTGTCTCTCTTCCTAAAGCTTTTTTCTCCTTTGCAATTGCTAAATGAGTTTAAAATGAATTTGAAATACTTTTTGTACCCTTTGAGAGACATAAATTAAAGTTCCGAACCCACTTTTACTAGTATGTTTTAATCCTTTTTGTCACTTGACTGATACTCTTTATGTCTTTTGCAGAGTTTTGATGACTTCCTCAAGGCATATTTTCTTCTTCTTTTGTGTTTATGGCTCGCTGAGGGGGTGTAAAGGCCTCTTTCATCCCTTTTACCTTTGAAAACCTGGGCACTTATTCAGAACTATTGTTGGCATGCTTTTGACAAACTAAAAACACAGTTTTTATCCCTTTTTTGCCTTCTTAAGTGTAATTGACCTGAACATGACTTTCTCATTTTTTTCTGATATTTTTCATAGTGAGGTCTTTTTGGCACAGATGTGTGCATTAGTTTTACCATGTTTTTCCCTTGGCCACTTATGATTTCTGTAGGTGCCACAACATAGGGTTTTTGGTCTACTTGTCATTGTTTGAACTTTGACACCTCATTTTCTGAACAGTAAACTCATGTTTCAACTTGATTTCTCATTTTAATACTTGACCTCATACTTGCCTTTACCTTGATTATTTTGAAGACATATAACTGTATTTGGAAACTAAGCCTCTTATACTGATACCCTTTACAAGTTTTCTCTTTGGTGCAGGTGAAACAGCGCTGCCTTGGACAAACCCTAAGGGACACCTTGGATAAATTTTGGATGCCATCTGCTTATTTACGAAGGAGGACTTATCATCTACACTTGACCTGTTTTGTCTACCTTTCCAAACTCCAGGTTTTAGGGCTGTTTAGATAAAAGTAAACAATGTTGTCTTCTAATTTCTCTATAACCTTTCAAAAATCAGTTATCATTTCTGAAAATATTCAATGTGTACTTGGTGGAGTTGAGGTGACTTTTTTCCTTGTGGTCCTTTTACTGGATTCTTTCTTTGGCACCACATTTTTGTCAACCAATCACCAAAACCCTGATTCTTTTTAAACATAGGCCTGTTGCCTTTCTCTTGGCTGTGGATGTCTTCTTGTGATGATTTCATCCCATTACCTTACCTATTTTTACGCTGATGGCAACCTTGATCATTTTTGCAGAAATGTGAACAAGGGCAGTTGTCCCTTGTAGAATTTGTGCTTTAGGCCAAGGAAGCCTTTCTTGAATGGATTTTTTATCATTATTGGACAAAGTTACTTGTCCCTCTTCTTCTTTGAAATGTCGTCTCTTTACACAGGAAAAACAGAGATTTTTAGGACACCAAATCAAACCGATGACCTATGAAACCCTAGGTGACCTAGCGAAAAAACTCGTTGGACTTAGCCTTTGCTTGAAAACTTGATTTGGGATCCTTAGGTGTAGAAAAGATTTTTCGATATACTGATGTATTGAAGATCCAAAATCCAATGTACTTGATTTATCTAAAAAGGCTACAAATAGTTTTGAGACCATCAATGCTTGAGGTATTTTGGAGATATAAGAGAGCTGACTGATTGGTGGTCCTAGGTAGCAGTGGAGGGGTTTAAGCTAAAACAAAATAGTGGATTGAGGCCAAAGGTGACAAAATATGGACAGAATGAGTAACATGAGGCCATGATGGGTTTTCTGGGATGGGTGATTTGAGCTTGACATGATGGGATGATGAAATAGTGAAAAAATTAGCCTAAGGATGATGAAAGCAGTGAGATTTCTAGAACTCTCACAATGTTCATGAAATTTGTTTCTAGAAATCTAGGGCAAGCATTTAGTCATCTACAAAGGAAAAAATTATTGATGACTAACAGTGGCTTCACTTGGGGAGGGTAGCTCCTTTTCAGGAGGTGTCCAAAACTTTCATATCTCTGGCTTAATGGAGACCAGTGCCTCATCTATTGGGCAGATTTTTACCTCTTTTCACTTGTTGATGTTTGCTGTGAAACTATGATCTTAATAATTTTGAAAAACATGATCAGATCATCTTCATCTCTACCTACCCAATCTACTTGCCTAACATTTTTTCTTCCTTGGGTGCACTTGAACTGGCAAACCCTTGACAATTTCTTCTTTTGAAAGCAAAACAAACTATCTACTTCTACCTTATTTCTTCCAAGAGTTCAGATTATGCTAATGAACTCTTTTATTCCCTACCTAGAATACTTAATTGTCAAGATTAAACTATTTGACAAGATTCATTTACTAAGCTATAAACATGAAATTGAAAGCACGGTTTAAATCAGGATTAGACAATCTGACTTACCATGGGTTTGTGGCATAAGAACAAGCTACACACAAATATTATTTTTGTACAAAAATAAGACTTAGAAAAATAAGGGCTATGATATATCATTTGCTATTCATCCATATTTTTCTCCTTGGTTCTGTTTTAAGTATGTGGAATTAGTATCTTTCTTTCTTAATCTATCTTTTGACAAGTCAAGTTTGAATGATTTGACTAGCTATCCTTCACTAAATTATCAACAATAAATTGAAAAACATGTTTTAGCCACGATTAGGCTAGATGACTGAAACAAGACCTTCTTTTTGAACAAGCAGTGACATTTAAGGTTGCTCACTTTCAGTAGTGCTATTTTTTGGGTATAGGGCTTTACCTCTTTTCAAATCTGCCCTCTTTTTCTATTTTTTCTATGTTTTTGTATTTTTTTTATTTCCCTCATGCAATGTTTATTTACAATGAATGAAAACTTTTAAAATTAAGACTCTTGACATAAATAGTGCTTGAACATCCTACCATTTACAGGACCTCCAAAAAGTTCTTATCCATTAAACCCTTGTAAAAAGAAAGCATTATGACCTCTAACTGACTAAATGAGGTAAGGGCCTTTCCAAAAATTCTCAAATTTACCATTTTTACCTTTGTCTTCCCTCCTAGAATCTCATTTCAGTACAGTGTCTCCAATGTGGAAATTTTTGGCTTTAGTTCTTCTGTCAAAGATTTTCTTTATGCTTTCTTGCATTGCTTGAGTCTTGTTATAAACTTCTTCCCTTGTCTGATGCAAATGAATGGTTTGGTTCAGCCTCCTCTGCATGTCATTTTCTTTCTGATTGCACTTCTTGGAGAAGTATTACTACCGGAACTCCCAAGGATGCTGGAAAAATGGCATCCATGCCATACACTAGTTGATAGGGAGACATGCCGATTTATTTCTTGGTGGTTAGTCTATCAGCCCATAGTGCTTGTATTACCTTGCCATGCCATGCCTTTTGATTATGTTCTAGAAGCTTCTTGATGATATTAACCAAGATTTTGTTAGAGGACCTGGATAGCCCATTACCTTGAGGGTAATAAGTTGTGGAATATCCTAGTGTGATGTGATATTTATGACAAAATTCAACCATTCTTTTGGATGAAAAGGTAGCATCATTATCTGTAATGATCTTTCTGGGGCAACCAAATCTAGACAGGATGTTTGTCTCAAGAAATTTGATAATGACTGAATCAATAGAATTTCTAGAGGTGATGGCTTCTATCCACTTGGTAAAGTAATCAGTGGCAGTGAGGATCCACTTATGTTGTGCAGACGAGGTGGGGTGAATTTCTCCAATGAAGTCTAAACCCCATTGTTGAACAGGAGCTTCAACAGTAATGGGATGTAAAGGAAAAGGTAAGAGTTTTCTCTTTCCATCAAAAATTTGGCATTTATGGCAAGTCATGACTAGTTTGTGGGTGTCCAAGAAAAGGGTGGCCCAATAATAGCCAGCTCTAAGGATTTTTTTGGCTGTGGTTTTCTAGTAAAGATGGCCTCCACACTCTCCTTCATGCAGTTCATGCATGATCTTACCTGCATCATCCTCAAGTAATCATTTAAGCAGTATACCAACAGGATTCTTCCAATATAATATACCATCTAAAATGCAAAATTTCAAAGCTTTTTGTTTTAGGAATCTAGCTTTTGTCTTTGATAATGTAGGAGGAGCATTACTATAAAAAAGCACATAAAGAATATCAGCATTCTAAGATGAACTCAGAAATGCTTCTTCAACATGGGGAGCGGTGCATTCTTCTTGTTCTTCTAAAACATCAACCATGTTCATATCTAAGGCTTTGAAATTTGACTCAGCCATGAGCTTTGCAAGCCCTTGTCCTTTAACCAGTTTAGTGGGCCTAATTTCTAAGTCATATTCTAATATAATGGCAATCCACTTTCCCCTTTTACCATTAGGGTCCTGGTTTAAAATGTCCTTGGCAACTGAGTGTGGAACAAAAGCAATGATATGAGAATGTAAGATATAAACTCTAAAGTCTTTCAATGCTTTGATCAAGGCAAAGGCTTGTTTCTCCATGATGTTGTATTTTAAAGGAGCATCTATAAGGGCTTTGCTGAAGAAGGCTATGGGTTGTTCTTGCCCTATCATGTTCTTTTGTAGTAACACTGTGTTGAAGCCTAGAAAATTTCTGCTTCAAACATTGGGGAAAACCACCCGGTCGGGACCTTAGGACAGCTCCTTTTCCGTTTGGTATGGTGGCTCCGACTGGATTTAAAGGACCAGTTTCCTTATAACTAAATGGGTTGGTGATGGGTTGATTTGGATGAGTGGAAATGGGACTAAATTAATTGAAATAAAACTATCTAATTAAACTAAATGCTGATAAAGAAATTCTAACACTAACCCGGGTAATTATATGTGAATACAACTTAAGATTGTTCCAATTTAACAATAATCATGAAAATGTATTATTATTTAAATTGAAATGTGCAGAAACGAATAAAGATAACTCTATTTAAGAAATTAAACAGAGTTATATTAGCATATTGCATTCATCATTGTATACCATCTATATATGCTTATGAAAGATAACATTTCAATTATACTTAGAAATGATATATAAAAAGAAACGTTATGAAAACCAAATATATATAAATGATAGCAAATTTTAAAACGAATATCATATAACAAAGGAAATCAACAGTGAACAGATAGAAATACCTCATTCATCTTGAAGATTTTCAAATGAAATCTGATACTCTAATCCAGTAACTCTGATGTAAAATCAAATCCAAAGGTACAGAAATGCAACACTTCAAAGATAATTTCAGCACAAAATCACCAGATGTGATCCTTTATAAAATATAAGAGGCAATGGAGTACAGAAATGTAAGCTCCAAATCCAAAAATATTACAACTCCGGATCCTTCTCTAAATGCATGAGAGGGATTTAAATAAGAAATTACATAAACAGAATCCTACTACTACTGCTACAATCTATCAAATTAAAAACAGAAATGCTATCTTAAATGAAACTGATTCATTGCTTTTCTTTCTCGCTTGATGTAGCCAAGTTGCAAATTTTCAGCATATCTTGGAGCCTCGGTGGATGACTCATCTCGGAATGTAGCTGTCCAGCGTATGTGGCATCGGAAAATTCTGGAATTAAACAATCAACATCATTTGAAAGGAATTTAATAGCCATTTGTTGATTGTTTGGCTTAATTAAATAAGTCCACATATTTTCCCAAGATATTGCTTGAAGTTTGTTGATTTGTTGACTTTTATTCATCATTTCTTCTTTCCATCTGTTTTCGGTTTCTTTCACTTTAGGCAAACTGCCAGGAACACAATCTGAAATGAGATTAATTGAATACAATCTATCATTGATAAGTTGCGTTATATTACTCATCATGCTCCTAGTTCTTGATATTGCTCTCTCGGCTTTCATTATCTGATGTTCCCATTCTGTAGACAAGATTTCTTTATGTCTTTCTTCTATCCTAGGAAGATTAGCTTCTCTTCCTTTTTCTGTATCTTGCCAAGTAAGAAATTCAGAAATATTTTCATCAGCATCATCAATTTCTTGCCTGAGAGTAATAATGTTCTGGATCAATGATGATGTGATATCACAAAATGGTTCTGTTTGTGATAATTTTGCACAAAATTCATTCAATTGTTGAGACAGCAATTTATTAACTTCAAGAGCTTCCGATTTGAATTCACTTAATTTAGGGAAATCTTTGAACCTATCTAAAGCTGCTTGAAATTCTTTTTCTTGTACAATTTTCGCATTCTTCTCATTTTGCAACAAATCTTGTAACTTGGAAATTTCTTGATTCAATTGTTGTTGTTTGCCTAAAACTTGCTCATCAACTTTCTTCTTTTCTGTAGTAAGCTGTTCTTATAACTCTTTAGACCTGAGTTCTTGATCCTGTAATCGTTGTTCCAATTGAACAATCTTTTGTTGACTTTCATTGGCTTGTTCTTCAAGAAAAGCTATATGGAGATCTTTTTGTGTCATCAACTGAGAAACTTCTGCAGCTTTATCTATTGTTGCAGCACTATATGCTCCTGCATATTGAGATAACTTAGTGAGATCCTCAGATGGATTCACTTCAGTATTCTTGTAGACAATATTCATGAACTCCTTCTGTGGAGTGGAAAATATGTTCTGATATATCTTCCTTCTTTTTCTTTGTTTTCTAACAACAGCCTTATGTTTAGGGCTATAAAATACATCCAAAGGAGGGATCTCCTCAATCTTCAATACAATCTGCCCTGTAGGATGCTCAGGAATGATTTCGACATCCTGCTCTACTTGCTTTGTATCTTTATCTTGCAGTCCTAATTGCTGAGTGAATTGATCATATTGTTTCAACAATTGAGAAGAAACATTAAGATCAGCAGAGTCTATAATTTTCTCAGTAGTTTATTTTCCTTCCAATTCTGTATCTATTTTCTCTGTATTTGTTCCCTGCTCAATGGTTTTTCTATCTGATCCTCCTTTTTTATTATGCACATTAGTATCAGTACTTGTGCATTTTTCCTTCGTTTGAGCAGTGGACTGCTGATCAATATTTCTCGGATTTGCCATCAGTATTTCCTTTCTGAACATCAGGTTTTCCATCAGTGCTCACCTTTTCAGTATGTACAGTAGGCTGGTTAGTAACCGATTGTGTAATGACTTTACCGGCAGATGTTTCTCCTGGTGTTTTTCCAGATGTACCCTCTGTCTCTGACCCTTGTATAGGAATTCTCAGTTGGTCTAGAGGAATTCTCAACAATCTCTGACTTCTAAATAATAATAAAAATTATTCATTTCTTCCTTTTGGAATTTAGACTTGGCTAAATCATAAACTTCAGGAAAATCATTCAACGAAAAAAACAAATCATCAAACTCATCTGGTTCATGCTCAAATCGAGCAATCGAAACTGAAGCAGTAACATTGAAAGCTATCTGTCGTGGATCATATTGTCTCCCTGAAATGGTTGCAAATTTACAACCCTTTATTTTGGCGACTTCCTTTTCGGCATGTTTGAAGTCATTTAAAGTAAACTGACCACAATTGAATGGGAATGGAGGCCACATTCTCTTCTTACTATTCTTTAGAGCTCTGGATATTCCTTCAACTGTTAATTGATAAGAGATTTCCTGGGCGAGAAGTTTGTCTGGAACAATAAGAGAGAGAACATGGGGTTCCACAATACTCCCAAAAATCCTGATGTATGTGAAATTTTCTTCTCCAAACCAATCTCCTATTGAGGATAAGTCAGCTTTAGCTTTGTCTGAGAGTCTAGGAGGGAAGCGATCGAAAATGGTTTGAAAGACAGGGATAAGGAAACCATGACATATTCTATACACATTATCTTGGAAATGAACTTTCCAAAGAAGTTTATGATATATATGAATTGGGGTAGGGTCTTTGGGAGTCCATTTCCATCCTAACAAGGGAAACTCAGAATTAAAACAAAGAGCGTCTAGAATATAGGCACAAAAGAAAAAAGGAGTGGAATTTCCAGCGGTTTTATCTTGTCTGTACTCGAGTATTCTATTAGCCATTCTATCAGAGAGAATAACAACCCAGTCCATAATGTCGGAATTGACAATAGCTAAGATTAATGGGACCATTTGTATAGAAAACCTAGCGGAATTTTCATTACCAAATAATCTACACATCATGGCAGCGGCATAGCAATACAGAGGTAAGAGGGAATCTACAGAATACATACCGGATGCTTCATTTCTGTGCTTCTCAGGATTTTTCCTCCAATATTTGATAGGATCAGATTGAACTTTATTATTATCAGCAAACTCTTTGATAAATTCTTTGTTATAAACCTTCTGCGGATCAGGAAGATGATACATTGCCTTAATGTCTTCTGCTTTAAATGACCCAAAAGATACTCCAGAAGCTGAAACAAACATTCTGTCCTTTATTTTCACACTATCGATGACCCATCGAATCACATCATAATAAGGCATGATGCTTACTCTGGCTGCAATTCGATGTAGAAATGAATTTGCAAGTGATTTTTCAGTAATCTCAGAGTCGGAATCTGAGCTATCTTCATCTGGAACTGATGCCTTTTCCATTGTGACTTTGGGGTTTTCTTTCTCCAATAGATTGTAAACTCCTTCCCACGTCATTCTTCCGAGCCCTTGGCATGATGTATCTGTAACTAATCTCAGTTTTGTTGGCTTTTCTTTTGAAACTGTAGGAGTCTCAACAAACTTAACGGGAACAGCAGTCTTGGTTCTCCTCTCTCTCTTCGACATTTCTGTGTTTGATACTATTTCCCTTTGTCTGTGAACGAAAGGGTTCAGCATTCCTTGATTCTGCAAGACAATAAACTTTCAGTCGTGACAAACAAGCAACTTGAAAGGAACGATTATGAACTCATGATTCATTATTTATTGGTTTCATATAGCACGTAAATGTTATTTTTGGTTCACACTCATGTATTTAAAACCGAATCATCAACCAATATTCATTTGATTTGCTATTGAATACCAACGTACAATTGGAGATTTGACGCTTTATGAAATATTATAATATTTACCTATCTTGAATTCTTCGAACGTAATAAATATCATGTATCAATCGCATCGAAAGTTTTCAAATGGTGCATAAATATCATAATACAGATTTCTTCGATTGGCCGATTGCGATTGCAAACTTTTCCGATTTCCGATTCAATGGTCATAGATCGCAATCGGGGAGTTTCAATCGAAAAGAATTGTTAATGGCTTTCTCCGATTTCCGATGGTGGGGTCTACCATATAAAAGTTTTTCTCATTTAAACGAACAAATGTTTGTTTTCCTTTTGAAAAGTGTTTTTTATAATAACGCGCGTTGCATCGGAGAATTTGAAATTGACCGCAAAGAGCTTATTAAAAAGTGTTCCGATCATGCGATTGCGATTGGTCGCATCGCATCGGAGGTATGTAAATAGATAACTTAAACTCTTTGCGATTGAAGTTTTGTGATTGAACTAATCGCATCGGAGGATTTGAGTTTCTATGTTAAATTGTCCTCTAAGGATTTTCTCCGATCTCCGATTGCGATTATTATTCATTGGATTTTTACACTTGACTTGTTTTTATGATAAGGTCTTTTATATTTGATCGGGTCGAAAGTTTTGAATGTTGTATTTGGTTTGTGCACAAACAAAGATGAGCTTTTTCAAAACAATGAATCTTTATTTCTAATTCTTTTATTTCTATAAAAAGAAGAAAAAAAAAAGGGACCCTATTTCTAAATGAATTTTATTCTAAAATTTAAGAAAAAGGGAGGGTTGTTGTATAGTACAACACACTTGAGCAATGGTATGTTCAGAGACAAATGAAAAAATGTAGAATTCTTTGGTAAAATTGGGACTGATCAAAATCGGTGTTTGAGTGAGGGCTAGTTTGACCTGATCAAAGGATTGTTTAGCTTCTAAGGTCCATTTAACCCCTATCTCCTTCTTAAACATGTTTGTAATATTCCTCAAAAGTTTAGCAAGGTTTGGGATGAACCTCCTCAAAAAGTTTATCTTCCCGATGAAAGATTGTAACTCTTTAATGTTTCTAGGATGGCTGATTTGTAATATGCCTTCAATCCTTTTGGGGTCTATTTGGATTCCTTCTTCTAAGATGATGTGGCCTAGGAGTTTTCCTTCCTAGAGACCGAACAATGTTTTCTTAGGATTCAAGGAAAGGCCATATTTTCTACATTTTTCAAAAATTTTCCTCAAGTGAATTAAGTGCTCGTCATCAGTCTTAGAGTAAATAGTAATGTCATCAAGGTAAATTACTATGAAATAGCCAATTTCTTCCAAAAAAGATATATCCATGGCCTCCTGAAAAGTGGCCCCCGCATTCATCAATCCAAAAGACATTTTAACATACATGAATGTACCCTAAGGGGTGGTGAAAGCAGTTTTGTGTTGATCACTTGGGAATAATAACACTTGGTTGTAACCAGAACAGCCATCAAATAGTGAGATTCTCTTAGAGCCAACTACCCTTTGAAGTATGTGATCCATTTTAGGCAAGGGGTAATTATCTTTTAGGGAGGCTTTTTTCAGATTTCTAAAGTCAATGCAAATCTTGATTTCCCCAGTCTTCTTTCTAACTAACACAAGGTTGGAAACCCGCTCTGAGTATCAAAGGGAAACTATGATCCCGACATCATACATATTTTTTATCTCTGTCTCAACTAAAGGTAGTAACACAGGGTTTATTCTCCTTAAATTTTGTTTGAAAGGTTTTTGATTTTTCTTAAGAGGAATTTTGTGGTGAATAATGCTTGTGTCATATGATTTCAAATCCTTATATCCCCGTGCACAAACATCTTTAAATTCTTGAAAAAGTTCAATATATATTTGTTTTATGTGAGGGGTAAGAGTTTTGGAGAGTTTGATCATTTTGAGTTCCTTCAGGTTTCCTATGTTATATTCTTCTACATCATTCTCGGTAGACTCTATTTTAGGTTTTTTAGCCACATCATTAAAGTCAAATAGCTCTTCTAATGGTGCTAGTCCCCTTGGTAAGGTATCATCTTTACATTGCAATACTTCAAGGTCTCTTTGGTCTATATCTTCAAACATTTCTGCATTACAAGGATGAGTAATCAGATTTATATCAGCAGTAGGGGACTGCTCAGTTTTATTGGCTTGTTTTTTAGAAAAAAACATCTTCATCGTGTTCTAAGCTTGGTCTTTCTCTTGTAAATTCATTCCTAGATTGTAAAAATTCATCAATTTGTTCATCACCCTCAAACGCTTGCTAATGGTTTATGTTTTCAAGCACTATGGGCCTATTTTTTACTTTTACAGTATATTGTTCAGTTGCATGGGGTATTTGGCAATTGCTGGCAGCAAAGGCAAGCTCATTGGCCAGGCAGTTTTGGGCTCTAGGGATAAAAATGAGCTGATATTTTTCAAAAGTTTTGAGAAGATCTAGGACAGCATTTCTGTATTCTCTCAATCTTGGGCTCTTTGTTGAATACTCACCTTTGATCTATTTAATGATTAGCTCTAAATCCCCTTGGGCAGATATTTTCTTAGCTCCAAAGTCTTTGAGAAAATGTAAACCAAGGAGGAGAGCCTCATATTTAGCAATGTTATTAGTGCACTAGAAATCTAGCTTGTATGAATAGCCCTCATTTGTGTTATGTATCCAGACACCAGCTCCTGAACCTATTTTGCCATAAGAGCCATCAAAACTCATGTTCCAAAGTGTACCTATTTCATGTTCGCCATCAAGCTGTTGTTCAGGGTTGCTAGAGTTTTGGATGACCTCTTCTTTATTGGAAGGCAGTTCGAACTGTAATGGTGGGTTTGGATCTTTCTCATTTTCATTTAATTTTTTATTAATTTCATTTTCATTATACAGGATGAATGAGTCTAAGTCTAAATGAATTGAATATAGGGGAGTTTTATTAGGCCTCTCCTGACTTCTAACCATATATTTCATGTGTGACTCTCAGTATAGTCTCCTGGTTTGGTTGAAAACAGGGATGGTAGCATATGACATGTCAAGTTGGAGGTTCCCTTTAAGCTTGGCTTCCCATGATCAGGACAAAAGCATTCCATATTTAGGAGGAATGTCAATGACCACTATGTCAATGACAAGACCCTTAGCAGGTATTTGTGCCATATTGACACAAAGATCCTTGATTAAGCCCAGACACTTGACTCTACTCGAATCAAATGAGTACAAGTCTTTGTAAGGTTTAGTTATTTCTAGGCCTAATCTCTCCATTACAACTTTGGGCATGAGGTTGTGTGAGGCACCGGAGTCTAGCATGGTATTGTGCAATATCTTGTCATGTATATTTAAGCTGATATAGAAAGGAGAGACAACTCCTTCTTGATACTTTCCTTCAACTTTAGGTCCAAACAACAACTCAGGCTCATTATCAGTCAAATTCAGAGTGTCAGTATCATTTCCTAAGTTCAATACCTTCATCACTTTGGATTTATACACTCCTTGAGTTATCAGTTTGGTGAGAGGCATGGTTATTTTGATTTTGGCAATCTCTCCTTCAAAACTAAAAGGTATCTGTATCTTAGACATATTTACATCAGATTTCTCAGGCATATTATTTTCCACAGGTTTAGTTTGCTAAATCTGATTTCGGACTCTAGACAACAGAATTTTTTCAAGGCCACTAGTAGAGGTACTAGGGCAACTTGAGACACTACTTTGCTGGCTGATTGTTTCTTTGTTCTGATTAGTTTTCTTAGCCATAGTGTTGGCAGTGTCTGTTGTCCTCTTACAACTGTTTTCTGGAGCTTTCCTAGCAGTAGTGTCAATTTGGTTTCTCTTGGAGGCTACTTGGTTTCTTTTTATCCTAAGGTCATATTGCCTATGGACTTCCATGATTGCGTTTTCAAGTCCCAATTGGTAATCTTCACAACTTGTTTGAGTTTGATCAAAGGCAAAGGGATCTTGTTCTTCTTTTTCATAAAAAACTTCGGCTTCATTATCGGAACCTATAAAGTTTACATTTCTATCTTCAGGTTCCTCATCTTCTTTTCCCTCTTCATCTACATAATTATCTTGGAAGGGTGGCCTAATTTTTTGATCATTTTCCTTTTGTTTGATTAGAGGAGTGTCCCTTCTAAAGTTTTGAGCTTTATTTCTTTTTTGGGGATTGGCTTGATTTTCCTTAAGAGGTGTTCTTTCATTCAAGTTTATCCTTTCTAAAATTCTCTCCATGGTTCTCATTAGGCTGTCCATTTTGGTATCAGATGAACAGGTTGAAGGCATGGTTTCATCTTTGTAGGCCACTCTCTTTTCTGATCTCATCCTAGCTCTCTTTTCAATCAAGTTGACTTCAGCACTAATAGCTGCCTTTTGCATTTCTTCTAAAATTCCAACATCTCTTTCTCGTAATTGAAATGTCATGTACGGATCAAAGCCTTCAGGAAATTCAACTAGTGCTAGGCCTTGTGGGGGTTTCATGTGAGGTGGGAGGGCATTGTAGACACTGTTAAACTTGGTGCAATAATCTTGCACACTTTCCCCTATATTCATTTTAAGATTGTTATATTCAGACAGGATTTAGAGGGGATTTTTCTTGATTTCCCACTTGCTTATGAAAGTTTGGTAGAGGGAAGGGAGATCATGTATTGAGTTAGGACTTAATGCTTTGAACCATTTTTTGGCCTCTCCTCCTAATCTTTGTGAAAAGATACTCATTTTAATAGTTTCTTCTTCTATTTCCATGTAATCAAAGGCATCATTTATCCTATCTACATGTTGTTGGGAAGTGATGGATTTAGCTCCTGTGAAATGAGGGATCTTGGACTGATAGTCATTTGGAAAAGGAACTAGGGGTTGAGGTAAGGCCAAGGGGGCATACCAAGCTACCATGATGGGAACTAATAGAGGGTTTACAAGAGGAGGGTTAGTGAAAGGAGATGTATGATGAAGTGGAGTGGTTTTCACAGTGGTGGTATGGATGGGTGTAGTGGAAGTACTTGGTCTAGCGAACTGATTCTAAATAGATTTGGGATGGAAAGAGTTAAAGTGATGGAGAAGCTAAAAGTCTAGTGGTGTGGAAGGAGAAGCTTCTCTACTAGAACTCTGCTGCAAATCTATGGGTTCAAGGTCAGTCTGGTCAATATCAGTTTGTGACTTGGTTCTGAAAAGGTTCTTTGTATGGTGCAATTCAAACTGTGGATCTTGCAAAGTTGTAAGATATTCAGGTACAAAGCTTTCTCTGTGAATGGTCCTAACAGTGGTTAAGTTTCTAGATCTAGAAGTTTGCCACAAAATCTTCTCTAGGTCATCAACTATGTTGGGAGGTTTTGGGTCTGGATGAGATCTAGTACTGATCCTATGTGAAGCCAGATTTCAAGCTTAAATATCAGAGAGGCAGAAATTTTTTAGGGTTGTTTTCCGAAGGCTGACCTCTCTTATTGTTTGGTAAACTCTCACGGTATATAACTGGGTTCATAAACTTCTTAGGGTTGGCTTGAAACAAATCCAGGGAGTCAAATGAGTACTAGTGAAGTAATAGGCCTACTCGAGGCTAGTGGAGTCGCCAGGTGGATATTTTTGTTGTTTTTAAGGATGTATGTTTATGGTCCACCACCAATAACTGACCAAAAACCAATCTAGGGATGTTTTGGGGTTTTCCGAGTTTCCTTTTTGTATTTTTAAGGTTTGTAAGGGTGTCTTATGGCTGAATCATCATTTTTCTAATATGTTGAAACAAACAGAGACTACTCTTGGCTATCAGTTAAGTTCTCTAGGATTTAACAAAGGTTTCTAAAGTCCTAAGAGATACTTAGATTGTCACTGACTCAGAAGATCCCATCGTGATCACCAGAATTTTAGGGTCTAGTGATTTGGTAGATTAGTATACCAAATGACAGGGCAACGTGGAACCAGTCATTGGAGTCCTAGGACCTAGCCTTCCTGGACTTAGAGAGGGATTTCTCTATTAGATGCAAAGGATGTGTTCTTTTTTGTTTTAGCTGGTTGATTTTAGGCTAGTTGTTAAGTGTAGGGTTTGTTGATTGTTTTGGTTGGGTAAGATGGTCAAGTGGAATAGGTGGAGTGAGAGGTCTTTAAATCATTGGGATATGGAGTCAATGAAAGTCATGTGTGTCTCAATGATGAATCAGAGTGTGTTGCAGGGCCAATCTAGCAAGGTTAATGGATAATTAAGGTAATGTATGAGGTGGGATGGACATTAAGTTTGGGAAAAACAAGGTAGGGAAAAGGGTAGTGAAGTATCCTTTGTAATTTACCCATGAACAAGAAGGTCTTATATGTGATAAGAAAAATATACTAAGCATGAGATAGGGCAAAGCATTTACTCAATGATAATAAGTTTAAACAAATAAAAATCCAAGATAAACATTCCAGTGAAACATAGAAAGCATAAGAGCTTCTAAATTTAGTAAATTCGCCTTCTGAATTAGAAAACATATAAGATGACACAATAACTTTCATCAATCAAAGAGGGAACTCCTAAAAATTGTTGATTAAGCTAAAATAACTTTAAGGCAAGTTGACAGGCATGGACAAAGGGCAAGATCGAAACAAGACCTCTTTGACTTAACCTAGCAAGTAATATTTCAAAGAAAGGTTCCAAGACAGAGTTTAGATAGTCTCAAATAAGCAGGGCTTACCGTGAATCATATTTGTTAACCAAAATATTAATACATAAATGAAACAAACAAGCATAAAGAGGCTTGAGGAGCAGTTAAGAATTCCTCAAACACACCCAGCAGAGGAAAACATCAAGGCCATAGAAAATAGGAGGACTAAGGTGCTTCAAGGAGCGTTTCTCATCCTATACTTTTCTGTTCTATAGCAACAAAGAAGAATGGAACATAATGATAACAAGAAAACATAAACAAATTAAGAATACATCACCATTAACCAAGCTTAGGAATCCTGCAAACAATCTTCTCCATCCTCAATCCAAGCAAGCCATTCATCAACTTCACAAAACCAATTTCTTCTCCAAGCTCATAAAAAAAAATATATTGCTCTCAAAGCTCATCAAATGCCAACATTTACAATGAAGTTCTCATTCTCTACTTATCTAGCAAATGAGGAGGTGGAAACCATAAGAGGCTTCTAGAAACCCTAAAAAAACCTCATAAATGCAATAAATGTCCAAGAGACCATGCAAGGCCCAAGGCACATAATATCCAATGAAATAAATGCCAAAATAAAATATTACACCTAATTGTAGAGTGATTTGCTTCAAAAAACACTTAAAAATGAATTTTCAATAAATGAGTGTGTTTTGTTGACTTTTGGTCCAAAACACATTAAACAGTCCATATGCGCCGCGCCACTTTCAAGAGAAAATAGGGTCTTTTGCAACCGAGTTTTGGACCCCTTCCCGATGTCAGATTTGGCTCCGTGATAGCTCGTTGGAAAGATGATGAGTCTACTTTCCAAAAATTATTGTAGTTTCTAGATCCAGCTCTTGTAGCTTAGTCAAAAATTTAAAAATATTCAGACTGTCATTCACGCAACGCCATGCCCAAAACAATGGCAGAAAGGTGAAAAAGTGAGGTTTTTTGACCTTTAGAGGGGTCAAACCTACTCCAAATCATCTAAAATTTGGTGAGCATGATGTGAAGGTTGAGAGAAATCCAAAAAATGTCAATTTATTCTCTTAGGGATGCTCCATGAGTTAGCGTAGCGCCAATGGCGTTGCGCTAATGAGGCTTAAAAATCTCAAAAAACAAAATTTGCTCCAAATCTTCTCAAAATTTGTGGAGACCTTCCTTAATGGATCTTGGACAACTTCTGAGAAGCTTCAACCAAAAATCCAGGGATGTCATTTTCTTTTGCCTCCTTTAGGTTTTGGGCCTCATGGAGGGCTTCCTTCAGTTTGACACAAACAAGCTTGTGTTTCTTTGCATAATACTTTGTCATCTTTCTTTGTAGGTCCAAGCCTTCATTTACCTTCTTTAGCTTGGCCTCTAGGTGCATGTTTTCCCTCTCAAGCCATGATTCCCTATCATGCTCAATTTCCATGGAAAGGAGTTCAATGAGGGAAAGTTGCTCTGCTAGGGCTGATTCCTCTTCTTTCTGTTTTGCCAATGCTTTCCTTAACCCCATGGTTTTTGGTCTCTTCCTAGGCTGTTCCTCTACACCTTCAATTTCTTCATATTGGCCCATGTATTCTTCTAGTTTGACTTGTGCTCTTTGGGCTTCTCTCTAGGCTTTGAGTGCTCTAGCCTCCTAGATGGCTTGCTGGGCACTCATTTGCTTGTTTTGCATTTGATAGAAGTGAATGGCATCCTTTGCACTCTCCAACTCAGCTTATAGGTATTCTATTTGTGCATTCTTGTTTTGGAGGAGGGAGTTTAAAATTCTTGTTTGATTTTCTTCATCACTGTCTATATGGATAAGTTCGAACTCCCTTTCTACCTCGGGATCCTCCTCTTCGACCTTTACCTGTTGCTTACCCTTTTCCATCTTTTCGTTGCCCTTGTCAAGCCTTGGAGTTGATGCAGATGGCAAGGCCCCTTACCTTTTGGAGGCAGCGAACACTTGCCTTGGCCCTCTATGGTATGTGCATGTGAGAGGAGTGATGGTGGTTTTGGAAGTGTTTTCATCATGGCTATGACCCTTGGTGTTGTCATCAACTTCCTCATATTTATCATGATCTTTATCAATCAGCCCATGCTCAATTTGATCATTGATCTAGGTGGATATTGGTGGTCACCCGCCTATTCCACTTGGGGCCCCACCACTGTCTCTTTCAGTTTTTCAGTTTCAGCTCAACTTACTATTTTTAGCAGTTTTTCGGGTCCTGAACTTCCGGAGCCGTTTTGAGGCCCTAAACGACGTTTTTTGGGAAAACGGAGAGCAATATGGTTCCATGGACTGATGTTGCTCATTCAAAATTTGTATTCCTCAGATAGATATTTCTAACGAGGTATGGTACGCATCAAACAGAGATCGTATGCCAAAGTTACGCCCCTGGGAAGTTGAAACACCAATTTACCCAAACGGGGCCCATAGTTTTGGCGCTTCATCTCCAAGGGTTAGGGTTTTGGCTGGTGAGGATTTCCTATTGTGTCTAAATAATAAATAGGCCCTTGAGCCTCATTGTAACTCATTTCAGAGGCATGTAGCCGCCACATCTCTTCTCAGAGATAGCTACTAGTGCCCTAGCTAGTTTTATTTCCATTCTGTCTGTAAGCAAATTTCAGTTCTTTGATATTAATGAAATGAAGTGTTATTTCCTCTGCATCTTTGTATTTATGGTTATATGTTTATTTTGCTTTGTATTTATGGTTATATGTTTATTCTGTTGCATTCTTGCATAAATCTGGATCAGTGGTATCAAAGCGGTCTGCTTTTTCTCGATCTTTCTTTGCATGTCCCCAACGAGGTCGGGGTATAAGGAGTTAGGGCTCGATCTGGTGGAACCTTTGCAAGATCAGCCTCGCAAACCCCAACGGATGCCCATGGGGGACGAAAAGAATGATGAGGGAGCAGGAGATCTTATCAAAATATTGCTCGAGGAGGGCCTCGAAAAACAAAGGAATGCGATGATGGATAACTTTTCCCAGATCCTTCAACGACTGCCCACCAGCGGCGCATTTGCATCCAGCAGCCACTCTGGAGGTGCGACTCCTTTTAAGGTACGAGTAAATTTTGACATTCCCATATTTGAGGGTCAAATAGATTTAGATGTCGTTGATAGATGGTTGAATCTATTAGAAGGATATTTCTCGGTTCATGACTTCTCTGACATGGAGAAGATTATTTTTGCACTCCTCAAAGCTACCCCCCATGTCAAGGACTAGTGGGAAACCCACTGTGAGAAAAAGGACGAGACAGAACTCTCTCTGTTCTCGACTGTACCCACTTGGAATTCTTTCCGAGACACCATCAAGGAACAATACTATCCCGTGGGGAGCTATGAGGACAAGTACATATAGTGGACCACGCTGTGACAACAAAGGGATCAAGATGTGCATGAGCTGAGGAATCTGTTCCATACCCTGCGCACCAAGTTGGGTATCAAAGATTCAAAGAAACATCTGGTGCTAAAGTATCGTAGTTGTCTGCATAGATACATTCAAGAGGAAATGGAGTTCCTCGACATCTCCTCGCTTGGTACGACATACCGATATGCTGCCAAGTTTGAGCAGAAATTCAAGCATAAGAAGCGAGACTTTGGATTTGTGAATCAAAAGCAAGGGAAGGGTGCTCCCAAACCGCAGAACAAAGGACAGATCCAAGGCATGGCGACTCAAGAAAACCTGTCAAAGCCACAAGCAAAGAACAACAACGCAAAGCCAAAGAAGGACATGGGAAAGTGGTGGAGTTCCATAAGAGCTCCACTCACAACACAAGTGAGTGTCGGCCCAAGAAGTCGTTGGTGGTCGAGATGAGGGCTTCTGAGTCAGATGCATGCTCTGACTCTGAATCAGAACCTAACAAGGGGAATGACAAAGGGAAACAGATTATTGATGCGGAGCCGCCACTGTTGCCACTACGAAGATCCAGAAGGAGGAGGAACGCCTCTTCCACTCCCAGATGTGGGTAAAGGGCTCCCCAGTATAGTTCATTGTCGACAATGGGAGCCAAAAGAACCTCATTTCAGCAGACGCCGTGAAGCGGTTGGGCTTGTCGACCACAGCTCACCCACATCCATACACCATCGAGTGGCTTCACCAAGGACGATATCTCCGCGTCAGCCAGCAGTGCCGCCTTCCCTATAGCATCAAGCCCTTCACGGATGAGGTATTATGTGGCGTTGCTCCTATTGATTTTTATGATGTATTATTAGGACAACCATACTTGTGGAAGCGTCATGCTGTGTATGAGTCTCGGCCTCGCGCTGTTATTGTTACTTTGGGAAATAATTTGTACAGGATACCAGAGGTACCACCTCCTATCGCTATCTCTTTGGTTACTGCAAAACAATGCAGTAAGCTCATTTCCCAAACCAGGAAATTCGTTTTCCTGATGATCCGCCCCCAGGGCAAGAAGAAGACTGTGGCCACGACCTCCAGACAGGGCTCCTCTGCCCAACAACAACAAATGGATAAGGTTGTGGAGGAGTACGGGGACATATTCACCTCACCCACAGGGGTTCCTCTGCACTGTCAGGTCAAGCACCCGATTGATCTGACCCTAGGTGCGCCGCTACCTAATGGACCGATCTATCGGCGCTCTGTTCTGGAGAATGATGAAATCAAGAGGCAGATTCAGGAGCTGTTGCAGAAAGGTCACATCAGACCAAGTTCATCGCCCTATGGGAGCCCGATCGTGTTGGTACAAAAGAAGGATGGGACGTGGAGACTCTGTATTGACTATCGGGCGCTGAACAAGATCACTGTCCGGAATAGGTACCCAATCCCACGGATTGATGACCTTCTGGACCAACTCCAAGGTGCAAAATATTTCAGTAAGATCGACCTAAAGTCTGGGTATCACCAAGTACCAATTGAACCCTCTGATGTGTGGAAGACTGCCTTCAAAGCTAAGGAAGGCCTTTTTGAATGGCTGGTCATGCCTTTCGGGTTGACGAATGCTCCTGCAACCTTCATGAGGATGATGGGCGACATCTTGCGGCCATTCACCAACTCATTCGTAGTGGTGTACTTGGATGACATTCTGATCTTCAGCAAGACTTGGGAAGAGCACCTTCATCACATCCGACAAGTCCTCCAAACACTGCGGCAACACAAGTTGTGTGCCAATTTGGAGAAGTGCACGTTTGGCATGACCCAGGTTCAATATCTGGGATACATTATTGATGAAAGGGGGTGCATGTGGATCCAGCCAAGATCCAAGTCATTCGGGATTGGCCAGCCCCAACCACTATAACAGAGCTTCGCAGCTTTCTGGGTCTTGCTAATTTCTATCGGAGGTTCGTGTTGGGATTCTCTCATATCACTTGGCCCTTGAGTCAAGTTACCAAGGGAGGAGCGAGAGCAAAAAAATTTTGGTCGGAACCTCAACAGAAGGCGTTCACAGAACTGAAAAACCGCCTCTGTTCTGCCCCAGTGCTCACTTTACCGGACTTGCAACAGCCATTTGAGATCGAGACAGATGCCTCTGACTATGCTATTGGGGCAGTTCTTACTCAACAGGGACATCCAGTGGCATATCACAGTGAGACATTGTCTGAGACAGTTCGCAAGTATCCCACCTATGACAAAGAAATGTATTCCATTGTGCAAGCCTGTCGACAATGGAAGCATTACATTTTGGGGAAGGAAACAATCATCCACACGGACCACCGGCCCCTGCAGTTCATACAGACACAAGGGAAGTTGCAGAATGATCGCCATCAGAAGTGGTCCACATATCTGCAACAGTTTTATTTGAACATCAAGTACAAGAAGGGTAGCACCAATAATGTTGCAGACTGCCTCAGCCGACCACCGATCGTGGCGCTCACCACCGTGCTCAACTCTTGTGGGCACGAGACTTCTGATTGGCCGCTTCTCTATGAGAGTGACCCAGAATTCGGCCACACTTACAAGGCACTCTTGGGGGGCACGCAAGTTCCAAATTTTCACTTCCAAGATGCACTTTTATGTCACCTGGGACACCTTTGTGTTCCTTCAAGCGAGCGTGCCAAGATGATATGGGAAGCACACTACAGTCGAGTCGTTGGGCATTTCGGGGTTGAGAAAACAGTAGCAATACTACAGAAGTATTTCTATTGGCCGAACCTTCGAAAGGATGTCGAGAAGCACATCAGATCCTGCACTGCTTGTGCCATTGCCAAACCGACCATCAAGAAGCAAGGCCTATATAGTCCTCTACCTACCCCTAGTCGACCTTGGGAATCCATCTCCATGGATTACATGTCGGGCCTGCCTTCTACTAAGCAGGGAAATGACTGTGTTTTTGTGGTCGTCGACAGATTCTCGAAGATGGCCATTATGGCGGCCTGCAAGAAAAATATCACAGCAGAAGCCACTGCTAAACTCTTCTTTGAACGAGTGTGGGTGCACTTTGGGATCCCACAGTCTATCATATCAGATCGGGATAGCAGGTTCCTCAGCACATTTTGGTCCAGCCTCTGGTCAATACTGGACACCAAGCTCACCAAGTCCACAGCTTTCCATCCCCAAACAGATGGCCAGACAGGCGTCGTCAACAGAATGATTGTACACATTTTGCGCATGTACAATTCAAAGCATCCACGCACATGGGACGAGAGCCTCCCCTATGTAAAACATAGTTATAATCGGGCTCTCCACAGTTCAATCGGCCATATCCCCTTTTAGGTGGGCTTGGGATTCCAGCCACTATGTCCCATTGACGTAGCCATGTCATTTGCGACTACTCAGGCCGATTCGGTTCATGTCCAATTTGAAGTTGACAAAGAAAATAGCTTCATCGAGCACATTCAACACATCCACCAACAGGTTCATGACATATTGGACAGAGCCAATGCTAAGTACAAGCAACGCCATGATCAACACCGGGTGCCACACAACTTCTAGGTGGGTGACAAAGTATGGCTACATTTGCAGAAGGAGCGCCTCACTGGACCCCACCGCAAGCTTCGCCCGCTCCGATACGGGCCGTACACCATCACCAAGGCTGTAGGGAACAATGCCTTCGAGCTCAGTATTCCACCATTCCTTGATCTGCACCCAGTCTTCAATGTGGATCGCCTTCGTCCTTACTTCCCACCTCTACTGGACACCTCGGACATTGCAGAACAACTCACACCAACTGAGTTAAATCCAGACTGCATGGAACAGGCCACCACAGATTGCATCATGGACATGCAAATCAAGAACACCCGCCAGCAGAAGATCCAACTATATCGGGTTGTCAAAGCTGGCCAACTCCTGCACCAAGGAAAGTGGTTCACCAGGGACCAAGTTCAGCAGAAATTTCCTCATCTCATGGAGGAACTTAACGCAATGGGGACCATTGCTTCCTAAAGGGGGAGGAATGATCCAGGTGGATATTGGTGGTCACCCGCCTATTCCACTTGGGGCTCCACCATTGTCTATTTCAGTTTTTTAGTTTCGGCACAGTTTACTATTTTTAGCAGTTTTTCGGGTCCTAAACTTCCGGAGCTGTTTTGAGGCCCTAAACGACGTTTTTTTGGGAAAACGGAGGGCAACATGGGTCCATGGACCGATGTTGCCCGTTCCAAATTTGTAGTCCTCGGATAGATCTTTCTAACGAGGTATGGTATGCGTCAAACGGAGATCGTATGCCAAAGTTACGCCCCTGGGAAGTTGAAACACCAATTTACCCAAACGGGGCCCATAGTTTTGGCGCTTCATCTCCTAGGGTTAGGGTTTTGGCTGTTGAGGATTTCCCATTGTGTCTAAATAATAAATAGGCCCTCGAGCCTCATTGTAACTCAGTTCAGAGGCCTGTAGCCGCCACATCTCTTCTCAGAGATAGCTACCAGCGCCCTAGCTAGTTTTATTTCCATTCTGTCTCTAAGCAAATTTCAGTTCTTTGATATTAATGAAATGAAGTGTTATTTCCACTGCATCTCTGTATTTATGGTTATGTTTTTGTTGCATTGCGTTCTGCATAATCCCAGGATCAATCATTGTCTCTTTGACCTTCAACATCATCATCGTTATCCTCCTTCCAGGAGGAGTGAATCTTTGTATACGCCTCACTAATTTCTTCATCTCCCACTTGTCATCCTCTTGTTATTTATTGCCCACTATTTTCCTCTTCATTTGATGCATCAATAGAAGAGGGGAAATATGGATATATTTTCTTGGGTGAGGGTGCTTGTGCGGATGAGGAGGGAAAATTGGTTGAGGGGAGGAGGTGAGGATGGGAGATTCATGGGTTATGAAAACATCTCAAGGTATACCATGCTACTCCAGCTGATGTAAAACCACCATCTTGATCAAGGAATGGTGGAACAAGCTATGTATTTTTTGTAGGTGATTTCTCCTCTGGACAACATAAGACATTTTCTCAATGCTCCTATAGAGATAGTAAGGTAAGTTTAGCACCTTAGCCCTTGTGAAATGCATGAGGCGTCTGACATGATAGGTATAGATCCTGGAGTACCTCCCCTCACAGGTGAATTATTTCATGATAACCAACATCAAGGAAGAAAATCTGTGTTTGAGGTGTAAGAAAGGGAAAACCGTTTTAGTGCCTTCTCTATACCTTGTTTTGATAAATGGCTCTAAGAAGCCTTTGTCCAATTTTACCTTCTTAAACCACTTTTCAGCCATAGCTGGGATAACTGTGGCCTCATAGATGGCACCTGATGAGATCTCAAAATACACTCCTGCAAGGTTTGAGTGCTTGTTATGCAGGTTGAGAATGAGGAGCCTTGTAAGCTCAGGGTGGCTCTTCACCTATTTGACCTTCTCACAAAACTGAAAGCATCTTGCATTCTGAAAGCATGACAGGATCCTAGGAGAGGAGGTGATGGCCACAGTGCTTTGAGGCTCCAATCTATTGACTTTTCCTCTCTTATGTTTTGGCCTCAAAGGCCTTTGACTACTTTCACTACCACTGTTGTTTCCAGCCCCTAACATAGTGATAGGAGAGGTGGTTTGACAACTTAGGGTTTGGTGAAGACAAAGTAAAAAATAACGATGAGGTCAAACTTGGTGAATGAAAAATGTGGAGGATAGGTTTCTTAGGTTTTGAGTGGCTTTGTAGCTTAAGGAGGCCTTATCATAGGCATATGGCAGCCACTTCAATTCACTTACCCACCCATGCCATCAAACTGGTCCAAGGAGGTTTGTAACAACCAAGGTTCCTTTGCATGCAGTATTTTTAGGGTTTACCCACTTAGGGCTTGCATTTCAAAGCCACAAAATGCATAAAATTTATTGAAAATCACTTTGGGGATAAAGCAAAAAGGAAACTTACTAGTTTTTGGTATTTTTGTAGACCTTGAAGATCAAATGGAAGACAGAAAGTTGAAAAAAGGGCAAGGGATTTTTCCCTTAGAAGGTTCTCTGCGTTTGCGCAGCGCCCTGCCCGAGCTGTCGAGTCAGGCTGTTTGCGCAGCACCAGAAAGGTCTACACGAAAGTTAGCGTAGTGTCGGGCAGGAGGCAGCGTCTACCCGTCTCCTAGGCGATTCAGGTGGCGTTATTTTCGTAGCGCCCAAACACTTGCAGAGTGGTGTTGAGTGACCCGTTAAGTGTTCCGTTGATCCTGGGCGAGTCGGGCCTGTGTTTGCACAACGCCCGGGGTTTGTGTAGTGCCCGATGAAATTTGCGTAGTGTCATTCAAAGTTGAATGGGCGGAGGGCCGGTTTGCATAGCACTGCCCTGTATTTGCACAACGCCTTCGATTTGTGCATCGCTAGAATACTTTGCCCAGAAAACAACCCGAAAACCCTGTCTCTCTTCCTGAAGCTTTTTTATCCTTTGCAATTGCTAAATGAGTTTAAAATGAATTTGAAATACCTTTTGTACCCTTTAAGAGACATAAATTAAAGTTCCAAACCCACTTTTACTATGTTTTAATCCTTTTTGTCACTTGACTGATACTCTTTATGTCTTTTGCAGGGTTTTGATGACTTCCTCAAGGCATCTTTTCTTCTTCTTTTGTGTTGATCGCTAGCTGAGGAGGTGTAAAGGCCTCTTTCATCCCTTTTACCTTTGAAAACCTGGGCACTTATTCAGAACTGTTGTTGGCATGCTTTTGACAAACTGAAAACACAATTTTTATCCCTTTTTGGCCTTCTTAAGTGTAATTGACCTGAACATGAATTTCTCATTTTTTTCTGTTATTTTTCACAGTGAGGTCTTTTTGGCACAGATGTGTGCATCAGTTTTACCATGTTTTTCCCTTGGCCGCTTCTGATTTCTGCAGGTTCCACAACATAGGGTTTTTGGTTTGCTTATCATTGTTTGAACTTTGACACCTCATTTTATGAATAGTAAACTCATGTTTCAACTTGATTTCTCATTTTAATACTTGACCTCATGCTTGCCTTTACCTTGATTATTTTGAATACATATGATTATATTTGGAAACTAAGCCTCTTATACTGATACCCTTTACAAGTTCTCTCTTTGGTGCAGGTGAAACAGTGCTGCCTTGGACAAACCCTAAGGGACACCTTGGATAACTTTTGGATGCCATCTGTTTTTTTATGAAGGAGGACTTATCATCTACACTTGACCTGTTTTTTCTATCTTCCCAAACTCTAGGTTTCATGGCTTTTTAGAGAAAAGTAAAAAATGTTGTCTTCTAAGTTCTCTATAACCTTTCAAAATTCATTTATCATTTCTGAAAATCTTTAATGTGTACTTGGTGGAGTTGAGGTGACTTATGTCCTTGTGGTCCTTGTACTGGATTCTTGCTTTGGCACCACTGTTTTGTCAACCAATCACAAAAACCCTGATTCTTTTTAAACACAAGCCTGTTGCCTTTCTCTTAGCTGTGGATGTCTTCTTGTGATGATTTCATTCCATTACCTTACCTCTTTTTATGCTGATGTCAACCTTTATCATTTTTGTAGAAATGTGAACAAGGGCAATTTTCCCTTGCAGAATTTGTGCTTGAATGGATTTTTGATCATTTTTGGACAAAGTTACTTGTCCCTCTTCTTCTTTGAAATGCAGTCTCTTTACACAGGAAAAACAGAGATTTTTAGGACACCAAATCAAACCTATGACCTATGAAACCCTAGGTGACCTAGTGGAAAAACTCTTTGGACTTAGCCTTTGCTTGAAAACTTGATTTGGGATCCTTAGGTGTAAAACATAGTTTTTGATAGACTGATGTATTGAAGATCCAAAATCCAATGTACTTGATTTATCTAAAGAGGCTACAAATAGTTTTGAGACCATCAATGCTTGAGGTATTTTGGAGATATAAGAGAGTTGATTGATTGGTGGTCCTAGGTAGCAGTGGAGGGGTTTAAGCTAAAACAAAACAATGGATTGAGGCCAAAGATGACAAAATATGGACAAAATGAGTAACATGAGGCCATGATGGGTTTTCTGGGATGGGTGATTTGAGCTTGACATGATGGAATGATGAAATAGTGAAAAAATTATCCTAAGGATGATGAAAGCAGTGAGATTTATAGAACTCACAATGTTCATGAACTTTGTTTCTAGAAATCTAGGGCAAGCATCTAGTCATCTACAAAGGCAAAAATCACTAATGACTAGCATTCCCTAACAACACCAAGCCAGTAATCTCCATCAATGTATGGAAAGCGAGTTGCAATTACCTTACTCTTGCGTTCACAATTATATACAAAAAAGTAGTTATATACATTTGTCATATCAACGACAATGTTCTCATTTCTTTCCTTACGAAGCATTATAAGTTACATAATTCATATATTTAGAAGGGATTAGATTTCAATGAAAATTTATATCATCAAATATACATCCAACTTATCAACAGAATGGTTCAAAAATCAAGCTAAGTAGGTTTTATTGTGAAAAAATTCATGGTTAAGTGTGCTTGAGCTAGAGGAATCTTGATATGGGTGACTTTATGTAAGTCCTAGTTACCAGGAGAAAGCCCTGGAGATGATGATTGAGGCTATGTACTTCTTTATGCTGATTTCAATCCCACTAATTCACTCTTGTGAGCATCACTTGATGCAATGAGTGTTAAGTGAATTGTTAAAAATCATGGGAAAATTGGTGAGTGGAAACTAATGCTCATGGATATGGATTATTGACTTATTCTACCTAGATAATCCCAAAAATGATATCTCAAACATAAATGGTCTCAAACTACTTTGGAGTTTGTCTTCTCTCATCACTGAAAAGCTATTTCATATTATGTATTTTGTTGATTTTCATCTTAGATTAATCAGTTTAAGTGGATACACACAAACACAAACGAACATTATTAAAGATATTGACCGAGGTTAAATATTTTAATTTCTAGCCAATTATGTACCATTGATAAACATAATAGAAACATTTTTCTTCTAACAAGGTTTGTCTTTTGAAAGTGTGTATATGTGTGTGTGTACATATGCATGTATGTATCTATGTATGTATGTATGTATGTTTGTATGTATGTATGTATGTACGTATGCATAAATAAGTTTTGAGATAGTGCATTGAATCACTAGTTTGTGATGTGGAATAACTACCAAACCTCAGGTTCCATGTACCTTGTTGACCGCCGAGGTCAACATGGCCAATATTAATGAGATAACCTTTCTTATTAACATAACCTTTCTTGATGGTTCATTTTTCATGTCAAAAATCAAAAGTCGAATTCAAGATGATAGTAATGCATTCCACAACCCACAATATTACAAAGGGGTGGTAGGTAGTGTTGATATTCCACATAATTCGAAGAGTTCAAGGAAAATTTTAGGGGCTAATATATGCAAGCTGCCTAATTTCCATGTTTCTTCCAAAAAAAATCCAATTTCTATTTTCACTGAATATGATTCGCCCAAATTTTATGTTGTAAAATTATTTTACGCTAAAATTGGCCAAAATTTTATGCATACTATACAAAATCATTGAATAAATTATAAGTGTAATTCCCTAAATCATTATTTTTTTAATATTTTTTTTGTTGTAGTTCCTTACACCTCTTATCCTCGTCTTACTAAAATAGTAGAGCCTTTAGTTCCCAATAACACACTTTCCCCACCATTGATTTTCAAAACACTCTCTTCTTTAAGACTCTTCAATTTTTCCCTAGTTTTCTCTAACAGTCTATCTAGTTAATTTGTTTACTTTTGTTTTTTTTTTTCCATTTAAAATATGTAAGGATACTCCTCTATTTTGTTTTATTTTAAATAGAAACAAGTCGTTTATTTTATGAAAATGCCACAATCAAATTGTTCAACAAAGGAGTAGTTTTCTAGTTCTTGCCTTTTCAATGATTATAAATGTCAAAGTTTCCATTGTCTTGTTTTCTATTCACTTCAACCTATCTTCCTATAAAAGAGTAAATTTGAACAAATAAACCTACTAAAAATTTAATTTTGAACTATGTAATAAAACATGTTTTCTAGGAAATATGAGATCTTCAAAGCAATGCAATCTTCTTGATTTTTTCGATATCTTGAACTTGGAAAAGCAAGTATCTTTTGCTCAACTGGTATGTTTCTCATTTCTAACTAAATTATGGGACTGATTTGATTGCATTCCAATAATAATGAGCTATAAATGCAAATCTTATTGGAATAAATTGTATTTGCAATGATAAATTTCAATTGCTCAAAGAAATCGTATTTGCAAAGATAGATTTCAATTTATGTCATGCCAATTACATATTACTACGAGATTGACTATCATCCTTGTGTGATTTGAAAATGTGTGCTTTCAGTTGAATCGAATCAATGCAAATTCTAGAAAAGGCTCTAGAATTTTGAGCCTAAAAACAACGATGTTGTCCTCTTGTGTGGATTATATTCTGTGTCTGGTTTGAACTCAATCTTTGCATTAGTATGTATTGTCTCCTTCAAAACTTGCAATAAAATAAAGCAGGAATTGGTATTCATAGCAAGAAATAATAAGACTCGAACTTCCATAAATGGTAATTGTATATCTTTCCTTGGCCAACACACTAATTATGAAGCACAGACTGTTTACAACATAAATTTTATATCGACGTGCAACTAGAAAGTGTCGTGTTGAAAAATGTGTAACTAGGTTTGATCTTCATAAATATGAAATGTACCTTTAATTCTTGTATATTGTAAAATAAAAATAAGAAAAATAATATTGTTATCTTTTAAGCATGGGTTTCATGATCAAGTTTTTTTTTATTTTAGAGGTCAAGCACCCATTGAGTGCTTCTAGGGTTTGTTCTAGGTCAAGAGGTTAAAAGAGTCATATTCATAAGATTAATACCCCATCAGGCACATTGTAACTTGTAAAGAAAATTATTATTGTATTTAAAAGTGTAAAATAAAATTCAAGACCAAGTTAGCCTGGCAGCTAAGAATTCAACCTATTTTGAGGAGCCACGCCCACCTTAGGAAGCCTATATAAAGGAGGGAACTTGAACTTCTTTGGACACATTCACTTCTCTCTCATCCAAGTGAAGAAGAAGCGCAAGAAGGCTAGCGAAGAATGAGGGGGATGAAGAAAGAGGTTTTTGGGCTAATTCTCCCTCACACGTGTGAAGAAGGAAGGCTAGGGTTCGCTGCTTCAAGGTCTAATTTTTCTAACTGCTGGAAGAGAATCAAAGTTAATATAATAATGTCCTATTAGGTCACCTACTTGCCCTAGACAAGGAAGCACGTCAAGAAAAGTTTTTGGGAGGCATTGGAAGGCTAAATTTCGCTCACACATGTGGATGGAGTACCAGTTACAAGGGGTGAAAATTTCATACCTACAGTACAGGATGAAATTCTGAAGTTGGGGATCAAAGTTGTGTTATTGGAAGAGATTTGACTAGATTTGACATAGCCAAAGGAAGCACATCATCAGGAGAGGTCGGACTTGGTCTTGGAAGGGTATTGGTCTTTGTCTAGAAGTCTTCGAATTTCTCAATTGTAGAATCTATAAGAAGAGATTTACGGGTTTTCCTCTCAAGTGGAGAGGTTTTGGACCTAGCTTGCAGTGTATGTCTTGTGTTCCTGTGTACCGTTGTTATTCTTGTTTTGGTAGTTATCTGATGATAAGAACAAACATAATAATAAAAGAAGAAGCTAGTAAGTAAGAAAAAAGTAAAAATATATAACAAGAAGTTATCATAGAAAGATAAATCATCCTAACTACTACCCTATATATTTTTCAACATGGCATCAGAGCTAAGGTTGGCTAAGGGCATAAAGAAGATCTCTACCACGTTAAAGAATTTCCTAAGGAAGTGTACAATGGTTGAAACTCATCTCAAGAAGGGCATCAAATAATTATTGGATCTCTTATTTTATCTTAAGAAGGAAGTGACCAAGACATCTACAAAGGATGAAGGACTATTCTCAGCACTCGCTAGCACATTTCAAGATGACAATATTTGGGTAATCAATAGTGGAGCATCGAGGCATATTAATGGTCAACACAAGAAACTAAAACCATTTTCAAAATGAAAGCCCTACTTTGTAGAGCTTGGTGACAATAAGAGATACCCTGTGAGAGGAATCGGATCAACCTTACTAGAGCTGGAAAATGGAGGAAATATTCATCTAAGAAATATCCTGTTTTTTCTAGTTTTGCATAAGAATTTACTTTCCATTTCATGTCTATAAGATAAGAGTGATAGAATTGCTTTCATAGATGGAAAGGTTGTAGTATGTGATAAAACTCAAGCATAAAAGATGCAAGGATGATTGGCATCCATGAAGAAAGACTTTACAGATTGTTAACTCCCCTTTCTCAAGCTTTGGTTCACATTGAAGTTACCTTATGTGAACTTTAGCATAGAATATTTTCTCATATTCACTACAAAATTTTACCAACCCTAAATTCAATGGTGAATGGCATCCTCAAACTAAAAGAAGATCATGAAGGAGTATCCAAGGGATTTGCATTGGGTGAAAACACCAAGAGACCATTTGGAAGCAGTGCTTCAAGGTTAAAATAAATTTTGGATCTCATTCATTATGATGTTTGTGGTCCTATGAATCCAAATTTTGTTGGAGGTCATCTATACTATGTAAAATTCATTGATGACCATTTAAGGAAAACTTGGGTTTATCTAATGAAATCCAAAGATGAAGTATTCATCAAATTTCAAGAATTCAAAGCTAAAGTCGAGAACCTTACATAAAGGAGAATCAAGATTTTAAGGTCTGATAATGGAGGATAATACACATCAAAGGAAATTGTAGCCTTTTGTAAGGAGTCTAGGATTAAGAGGGAGTTGATAGTCCCATATAATCCTGAACAAAATGGAGTTTTAGAATGAAAGAATTGATCAATTGAATAAAGTTTAAAATCCATGTTACATGATCAATATTTTCCAAAAATTATGTGGGGTGAAGCTACTAAGACAGTTGTATACATTCAAATTGAAGTCCCCATAGGTCACTAGGTAACATGACTCCTGAAGAAGCATTCGCTTGGAAGAAACAAAGCGTGGACCATCTCTGAATTTTCGGTTGTCATTTTTATATTCATATACCGAAGGACAAGAGAAATAAATTGGATCCTTCACGCATGAAGGGAACCTCCGCTGGCTACAATAATTCTTCTAAGGCATATAAGATCTACATAAAAGAAGGAAATTGAATGGAATTTAGTCGAGATGTGATATTTGATGAAAGTATTGCATTCAATAATCAAAGGATCTCCCTATGGACTAAGATAATGAATAAATTCCTATATTGGAAGAGGAAGGTAGCAGGGAGGAAGAAGAATTAAATCATGAGGATGAGGGTCCTAGTGAACTCGTGTAACCTGTGGTCATCCCCGAAACTAGAAAGAGACATAACTGGTTGAAATTTACTATATTATATGCAAAGGGAAGTGGAGTAGCTAAAGGCACATTGATATAAAGCAAGTAGCCCAAAAGATACTGTGCGAATGCAGCATATATGACAAAACTAATAGAATCAAAGCCATCCAACTTTGAAGAAGTAGTCAATCACTAAGAATGGAAGGATGATATGAATGAAGAGTATCATTTGATAATGAAAAATGGAGTTTGGAAGATCATATCTAGGTATGAAGACAAATTTGTGGTGACTTTAAAATGGCCTTACAAGATTAAACATGCAGCAAATGGAAGTATTGATAAGTATAAGGAAATATTTGTGGCTAGGGGCTTCTTTCAACAAGAAGGCATTGATTATGAAGAGACATTTTCCCCAAAAACAAGGTATACAACTATACGTACACTAGTCTCTTTGGCAGCATCGATGGAATGGAATATTCATCAAATGGATGTCAAGACTGCATTCCTGAATGGTACGATTGATGAAGAACTCTATATAGAGCAACCCTTGGGATTTGAAGTCAAATATCGAGAGGCTTATGTTTGCAAGTTAACGAAGGCATTATAGGGCTTTAATTAAGCATCAAGGGCATGGTATGCAAGGATGAATGCATACATATAGAGATTGGGCTTCACAAAGGTTTTGTTGATCTGAATCTCTATATCAAAGTCGTGAAGAATTAGTTTGTAATCATTTTTATATATGTGGACGGTCTTCTATTGACATGTGTGGAAGGTCGAATCCAAGAATGCGAGAAGAAACTAGTAACATAATTTGATATGAAAGATATTGGGATAATGCTCTACTATTTGGGACTGGAAGTTTGGCAGAGCGCTGATGAGATTTATCTAGGTCAAGGAACATATGTGATCAAGATGTTGAAGAGGTTTGACATGATGGATTGCAAACTGGTGGCAACCCCCATGATCACAAACTTGAAGAGGCTAAGGAGTTTTGAATCGAGCCCAGTGGATCCAACCAGGTACAGACAATTGGTTAGCTCATTAATGTACTTGGTGAATACTCGACCAGACCCATGTTTTGTAGTGAATGTTCTGAGTTAGTTCCAAGTTGATCTGAAGCATGATCATTGGATAGTAATGTTGTGGCCACAACCCCATATTTCTGGGGACCCTTCATATAATTTGATTCTAATTTTGTTTAAATTGTATTTTGGTCTTGATTACATTTGCGTTAAGTGATGTTTTCCACCTTGCCCCATGATGACACTTCGGTCACTTATGTTGCCATTCCTCTTGTTAGAGCGACGCTCGCATCACGGTCTCAGTTTTGCCATATTGCCCCACATTTTTGCATTTGGTTGGCTTAATAGTATTTCCTTCGAACCTAAATTAGCCTCATCGCCTTTTGATGACCTAATTCTTAACATTGAATTATCTTGGTTTTTATTTAGCACAAGAAGTTTAGACACATTCCTTTGAAATTTTAATTACTTTTATAGCATCTTGCTGCAATGATTATTGTCCCTAAATTAATTTTTAGGTATTTCTTTAACCTTCATCTCAAATGGCATTTTTATAACCTAAACATATGTGAAACATGTTAATATCATATTGCAAATATGTAAAAAATAATAATTAATATTAAAAAAACATATATCAAAATACGTGAATATAAATTTAAATAAGTTTGGTGAATATATATATATATATATATATTTCAGCAAGAAAAATACTACTGGTATATATTATGTACTAGGACAAAACCTTTTATAAGTCAAAAATTACATCCATGTAGTTTAGTTACATTTCTGATTCAGATTTAAATATCAGCTTACCACTTCATGATCCAATACCAAAAACCTATACATTTTTTGATGTGATGGCTCACTCCATAGGTCATCCATTAAGAGTAACAAAATGACTAGCCTAAGAAACATTTATTGTCTCAACCTAGCAGAATTTCGCTGTTTTCTCCGTAGTCATTGTTCCTATTTTTTCTTTTCATCCATTAAAAACTATCAGAAAAAATTTACCTTACCAGCTGCTCTAGGCCTGCCTAAGTTGAATAATTCATAATTCATCTCCCCAAATCTACTAGTCAGTCCTCTCTTTGATAGTTTGTCTGCTTCATTATTTTTTTCTCTATATATATGGTTGAAGGTTATTGATGTAAAATTTCATTTTATAACATGTATCATTTCTAGCCAGTGTCCGAGATGTCCCGGATTTAGCTTTGTTCCTCTGTTCAAATGATCAATAATGACCTTTGCATCACCAAACACACAAAGCTCCTCCAAGTATAATTGGTTTGTGAACCATAACAGGCCCCACAATGCAATGAGTTCTGCTCTCATGTTAGTACCTCTTCCCCCATTCCAAATTATTTTATAGTGACAATCCGGGGATATCATTAGCCAGGCTCCACACCCACATACCTGATTTTGTGAGGTGCCATAAAAAAATCCAGCCAAATAGTGAATCTCAATTGGCTTCAATCTCTTAGAGGTGTCACACGGTGGTTTCTGTTTCATCTTCATCAAGTCCAGTGAACTGAAAATCTTAACACTAATACTCTGTGGTGAACATGGCATCCCTTCAAAAAGCATTCTATTCCTACAACACCAAACATGCCAATGTAGTAAAAAGGGAATAGCTCGAAAGTACTTCCCCCTTCGAAACCACCATCTGATGTTGTCTTCTGTGGTGTTATATTGAGGATAAGATTGCTTCAGTAATAAGCAGAGGTTTTTCATCACCTCCTAAGCATAAAAGCAGCTGTAGAAAAGATGTGAATTGTCTTCTTCCTGACCCCTGCACAAAACACAAATACCAGGGCCCTGCCACCCTTTGCGTTGTAATGTTTTCCAAGTTAATTTTTTTTTTTCCAGATGAAACATATTAGAATGATCATTTTAATTGGCACCTTAACACTCCACATCATTTTGAACCAACATTCTGGTTCAGATCCCAGTGCTCTGTCCATCAATATTTTATAATCCTCCTTTGTGCTAATCTGTTGCTCCAATTCTGTTCCTTCCCACGTAATCCCATCTACATCGTCGCCCTTTCTCCATCCCAATTGATTTAGGGAGGTAATATAGTTCACCCACTCTGTCTGTCTATTATCCTCCAAGCCCATCTCCTCATATGATCTCCATCTCGGATAGTCCTCATCCCAACCCTTTATTATCTGACACAGAAAGAAAAAACCTTTGTGGTTTAATAAGTCTATAGTCTCGCTGCTTAGATTTTGGTATGATCAAAGGCCGAGAACCTACTGACTGCCAATTTGTATCTTGTTTCCATTTACGAAATACCACTTTATGCTCTCTATAAATAAAGGCCAACAACTGTTGAAGCCTTTCCATATATTTGATCTACTCTTTGCTTTTTTCATCCCAAGTGAAAGGACGTCCTCCATATTCTTTTGTTCGAGATACTTTTGACTTATTATCTCCTTCCATAAACCATGAGTGGTCAAACATGTAGAAATTTGCTGAATAATGAAGATTTATCCACCGATATTATCCTGGTCACACACTAATTCGAATTCATGTATAACACATAACCTCTTCTACAATTAATCATCACACATGCGGAAATAAAACAAGCGGTATGCGATCATAAGAACATCAAATCATCACACATATAACGCAGTATGTATGGGGAAAGCTGATAGCTGAAAACCCCCGGCTATTTTGTATATTATATGGAAGATAACATGTAACAATACATAGCACAATACTCCTCACAAGTACTCAGTACTATCTCCAAAAGTTACACACAAACTAGCTCAGTTTTGAACAAGTCACGGGTTCAAAACTCCTCCACTATTTTGCCTGCCTCTACTGCGCAATCCAAGTTGGTGTAATGAGAGACCCAAGTTCGAATCTCCTTGGCTTGATCTGCGCAATCCTCATTGGAAATCTCCTCCAATGCTTGTGCCAATCTCATGCACAACTATAGTCACAACTAATAGCAACACTCACCCTTTCACCCACCTCAAACACTTGTCTCCACTGAAATATCCATGCACTGAGTTAACTGATGTGTTATTTAGTTGAATAATGAGTTAATAATTAGTGAATTAATTAATAATTAATTCACACCACTCATCTCTAGTGTATTAGCCAGTTAAACTAAATACAACTAGTTCAACTAAGTTAAACCGAACACAACTCCATCAACTCCACCAAACTCTGCCACATGAGTTCTAACTGAAGTCAACCATGCAATAGCTCAACTAACCCTTAGGAAAAGCGTATTTCCTTCTGTCAGCTGCATGTGCCACATCCGAGCATCAAACTGAAGTGCTCCAAGAGGATAAGATAATGTTTATAGTCTAAATATTATTAAGGGTTAATAATATTTGACTGTTCTATTTTTAGCCCGGCAGTCTAAAAATAGAAACCGCCCAATGTTTAAAAATAGAGGTCCATCTATTTTTACCAACTCGACCAATCATCCAAGAATAGCATCCTGCAACTCCTAGACCATGCTCCATATGTCTAAAAATAGACATAGTCTAAAAATAGACTTTGCGCCAAAAATAGCCTGCGGGCCCACTTAGTGAAGGCGACTTCATTTCACTAAGCTCCATCATCTTGTTTCATTTTCAACACTCCCTCTCAACAAGATATGGATTATCTGCAACCCCTATCATGCCTCTGTGGAACTCAAATTTTCTCCTGGTGAGCTCCTTCGTCAAGATATCAGCATCCTGATCCTCTGTGGGAATATATGGAAGTAACATGATTTTCCGCTGCACACAATCTCTGATATGGTGGTACCTGATGTCAATGTGTTTGGATCTATCATGAAATACTGGATTAACCGAGAGCTTGATGCAGCTCTGGTTATCACAATAAATCACAGTAGGCTCCAAGTGTGACCCGACAATGACACTCAGATCTTCTCAACCATAGCCTTGTGGTCCAAGCTTCTCGCCGCCATGTACTCGCCTCCTCGCGAACCGGGAGTGCTACGGATCTCGCTTCCCGGCTGCACAAGAAACTAACAGTCGACATGCTAAAGATCCCTCCGTATGTGCTCTTCACAAGGCTCCCCCGCCCACCCGCATCCTGCATCCGTGAAGCGAGAAAGCTCACCCCATCCTCCCGTTCGTACCACGCCCATATCCCGATGTGCCACCGAGATAACACAATACATGCTTTACCGCCTTCCGTAAGAGCTTTGGTAGGCTTAACCATAGCTTACGAAAGCCGGTTAACAACATAGCATATCGGGTCAGGCTGACTGTGATACATGTGAATCCCACCAACCGGCCGATAGATCAGGCATCCACTACCTCCGTTGAAGTAGCATCCTCCTTCCTCCATCCACCAGGAAGAGGAGTATCAACAGGCTTGCAGCCATGCATGTTGAACTTCTCCAGTATCTCCCGGGCATACTTACCCCGAGAAACAAATAGTCCACCACTGCGCTGCCAAATTTCCAATCCCAGGAAATAATGAAGGAGGCCCAAGTCCTTCATCTCAATCTCTTTTGTAAGATCCTCCTTGCATGAGAGTATCAACAGCTCATCACCTGTCAAAATCAAATCATCTACATAAAGTACAATGATCAGCAACTTTCCCTCCACCACAATCTGGTACAGGTTAGGATCCGCCTCACTCTTGGAGAATCCAAGTCTGGTGAAATAACTGTCTATCCGTGTGTACCAAGCACGAGGTGCTTGTTTCAACCCATACAGTGCTCTCTTGAGTCTGCACACATGTGACTCACTGCTGAAGATCTCGAAACCTTCGGGCTGCTCTATGTACACCTCCTCCTCAATGACTTTGTTGAGGAACGCAGTCTTCACATCCATCTGATGGATGTGCCACCCCATCTGTGCTGAGAGAGCTAAGATCGTCCGTATGGAAGAGTACCTTGCGACAGGAAAGGCTCTCTCATCGATCCTCTCACTCGAGAAGCCACGTGAAGAACCTGTCTACCTCCACACTTTCGTCGCCCAGCGTTTCACTTTGTAGATCCATCTCGAACCCACCACTGATTTCCCCTTTGGTCTTGGGACAATCTCCCATGCACTATTTCTGACAATCGAATCATACTCTTCCACCATGGCATCTACCCATGCGGGGTCCTCCACAGCTTCCTCGAAAGAGGATGGCTCTATCACGACACATTTTCTCACAAGAGCCATGTATCCAGTGTACCGGTCCGGTGAATGTCTCTGTCTGCGCTGTGTTGTAGGTGGTCCTACAACCCTCTCTGCATCTTGAGCCAGTCGCTTAGCTTCTGTAGTGCGCTTGCGCCCTCTAATGGTTGGCGCTGCATGAGTGGTCTCTTCCACTCCATGAACCTCATCTTGTGGCTGATCCACATCCTGAGACTCATCCTTAGGAGCTAACAGCTCCTCATCTGCATGCAAGTGTAGCTCCCTCTCAAGCGAACACTGCATGGCTTTCTCCTCCTGAAATTTGATATCCCGTCGCACAACAGTCTTGCGACTGTCTGGCAAATACACTCGATAGTTGTGGGGAGTATCAGTGTACCCCACAAATATCCCAACCTCTGCGGTCGGCTCCAGCTTCTTTCTGGCATCCTTTGTGACATGCATGTACACAGGTGAACCAAAAATCCTCAAATGGGAAATATCAGGCCTCTTGCCGGAAAATGCCTCCTCAGGTGTACTCATGCCAAGTATCTTGTGAGGACAATGGTTCTGCACATATACTGCAGTATTTCATGCCTCAGCCCACAAATGAAGGGGTAGGCCCTGATCATGCAACATCACCCGTGCAGCACCCACGATCGTTCTGTTCTTCCGCTCAGCAACCCCGTTCTGCTGTGGGTTATGGGGAGCTATGAGCTCTCTTCGAATCCCTTTTGCGCTGCAGAAGTCCTTGAACTCGCCAAAGATGAATTCACCACCATTGTCGCTCCTAAGAGCCTTCACCTTCTTCCCCGATTCCTTCTCGACCAGTGCTTTGAACTCACAGAACTTAGACTATATCTCGCTCTTCTTCTGCATGAAGAAGATCCAGCACTTTCGAAAGAAATCATCAACAAAGATCACATAGTACTTGTGCTTTGCTGTCGAAGCTACTGAGAAAGGACCACACACGTCTGTGTAAACTCTCTCAAGGATCGTCGTGGCATGACTATCCTTCTCGTGAAAGGTGGCTTTCAAAAAATTTCCTAAGGTATATCCCTTGCACTGATCTGACTGCACAAGAGTACCCTTAGGAAGCCCAGTAGAAATCTGCTGCAGTATCTTCAAAGCTCCATGGTGAAGGTGGCCCAATCTCCGGTGCCACAGCTCGCCATCATCCCGGCTCACCACTTCTCCCGCCTTGCATTCCATAACTGCGCAGTCATCTACCTGCAACTGATAAAGGTTCTGAGTTTGAACCCCTATCTTTTGGGTCTCTCCAGTAGCCTTACTGCGCAGGAAGGCTTTTCCTTCGCTCAAGACCACATCATACCCTTTATCCTCCAACATTGCCACAGAAATCAAGTTCTTCTTCAATCCAGGTACATGCATGACATCCTTCAAGACAAAGGGTTTACCAGACTCCCTCTGAAAGGATATGGTACCGATACCAGTCGCACTATATCTACCATCATCGCCCATCTCGATGTGCACTCCAAGATCTTTCTCAGGAGGTATCGAAAAAGAATCTGGAACTCCCGTCAGAAAGACGCCCACTGTCCAAGAACCATACTGATCCCATCACACTTGATACCAAGCATGCGATCAGCGAAAAATCCAGCTCAAACTGCGAGGCCAATGCCTCTCCCGCTGCAGATCCAGCAGCATGCTTATTTTTCTTCTTCTGCGGACACTTTGTGGCATAATGTCCGTGTTGGTGACAGTGAAAGCACTTCACCTTGGACATGTCCTGCTGCTTCTTGCCTTTTGCACCGGATTGAGAAGATTTCTTTCTCTTCCCCTTCTTTGCTTTGGCATCCAAAGCGCAATTTTCTTCATCAGTTGCCTTTGATGAAGCTCCGTCCCTGGTACTTCGCCTTATCTCCTCTTGCATGAGATCTGACCAAAGTCGCTCCCATCCTGGAAATTTCTCCTGACCATTGACAGAGTCCTGATAGGAATTCCAACTCTTCAGAAGACCAAGGAGAGCCAGGTCCACCAAGTCCTCTTCATCGACAGTCACCCCCACACTTCCCAGCTCATCCCTGCATTGGGTGAACTTCGTGAGGTACTTCGGTATGCTGTCGCCTTTCTCCATTTTAATGTTCCTAAGTTTATCCTTGAGCGCCAACTTCCACTGGTCGCTCTTGATTTGGAATAAATCTGTCAACACTTTCCACATCAAGTATGGAGAAGCCTTTCCATGCAGGCTGGATACAATGTGATCCTTCACGCCCTCCAACAGAATTCTTCGACATTTCGCCATCTTCTTTTGCCAAGCCTCAACTTGAGCAGCATCAGCAGGCTTTGGAATTTATTTCTCAATGAACTCCAACAACCCATTGTCATCTAACACCGCCTCCATTATGTCCTTCCGTGCAACATAATTTGAGCTGCCCTCAAGGGCATACTCCAGTCGCAATTCGTTGAAAGACATTTCAGCTACGACACCAAGAAAATTGTTGCAAATTCGAATTCCAAATTCTGCTGCAAATTCAAATTCCACCAGTTCAAAACTCAACCGCTCCTGATCTGTGAGAACAAATTATTTATAGCACAGATATCGACTGCAAGGGCATTTACTGGATATATCACCTTTCAAAGGAAAGGATGGATCCAGAGGCTACCTGGCCCGCATGCAGACTCTGTCTACCGAAATAGATTTGTAATCACTGTGATGATCAATCTTTGCTCTGATACCATGTAGAAATTTGCTGAATAATGAAGATTTATCCACCGAGATTATCCTCGTCACACACTAATTCGAATTCATGTATAACACATAACCTCTTCTACAATTAATCATCACACATGCGGAAATAAAACAAGTGGTATGCAATCATAAGAACATCAAATCATCACACATATAACGCAGTATGTATGGGGAAAGCTGATAGATGAAAACCTCCAGCTATTTTGTATATTATATGGAAGAGAACATGTAACAATACATAGCACAATACTCCTCAAAAGTACTCAGTACTATCTCCAAAAGTTACACACAAACTAGCTCAGTTTTGAACAAGTCATGGGTTCAAAACTCCTCCACTATTTTGCCTGCCTCTACTGCGCAATCCAAGTTGGTGTAATGAGAGACCCAAGTTCGAATCTCCTTGGCTTGATCTACACAATCCTCATTGGCAATCTCCTCTAATGCTTGTGCCGATCTCATGCACAACTATAGTCACAACTAATAGCAACACTCACCCTTTCACCCACCTCAAACACTTGTCTCCACTGAACTGTCCATGCACTGAGTTAACTGATGTGTTCTTTAGTTGAATAATGAGTTAATAATTAGTGAATTAATTAATAATTAATTCACACCACTCTCATTTAGTGTATTAGCCGCTTAAACTAAATACAACTAGTTCAACTAAGTTAAACCGAACACAACTCCATCAACTTCCTCAATCAACTCCAACAAACCCGCCACATGAGTTTAACCGGTCAACCATGCAATAATACCAACTAATCCATGGGAAAAGTGTTCTTCTTTTCAGTCGCATGTGCCACATCCGCGTGCATCAAACTGGTGCTCCAAGAGGATAAGATAATGTTTATAGTCTAAATATTATTAAGGGTTAATAATATTTGACTGTTCTATTTTTAGCCCGGCAGTCTAAAAATAGAAACCGCCCAATGTCTAAAAATAGAGGTCCATCTATTTTTACCAACTCGACCAATCATCCAAGAATAGCATCCTGCAACTCCTCGACCATGCTCCATATGTCTAAAAATAGACAAAGTCTAAAAATAGACTTTGCGCCAAAAATAGCCTGCGGGCCCACTTAGTGAAGGCGACTTCATTTCACTAAGCTCCATCATCTTGTTGCATTTTCAACAAAACATCTCCATATATATTTGAAAATAAGCGCTAAACCAAAAAATTTTAAGTCCAGAATACCCCATCCCCCCTTCTCCTTTGGCTTTGTAATACAGTCCAATCTTGCCAGATGTATAGTTCTCTTCTCCTTACCCCCATTCCAAATGAATCTGGAAATTATCTTCTTGATCTCCATTATCGTCTTTTTTGGGATTTGATAGAGATGTGCCCAATATACTGTATACTGTTGTAGTACTGCCTGAGTCAAAATAAGTCTTCCTCCCCTTGATAAAAATCTGTTGGACTAGCTAAAGATTTTGTTCTGGAATTTTGTTACTAGCCACTTCCAAACATCCCTTGTGTATTTGGTCGGTTTCATCCAGAATCCCAAGTATGACAGCCCCTCACTTAGGGAAGCTATGTTGAAATTGAATAAATCCCTCAGATCTTTAAATTCCTCTATGTCACCCTCTACATAATATATACAAGACTTACCAATGCTTATCTGCATCCCCGTCGCTATGTTGAAACCATGTAAGATTGTTTTTAGCACCTCCCTGCTACTTTTGTTAATTGATCCAAATATCAAGACATCATCAACGAATACAGTGTGAGTTACTTTCTTATTCCTGCATACTTCGACCCCTTTAAGAGAGCCCAGCTCTGATGCACGCTTAATCTTTATACCTAGCGCGTCCATGACCAAAATGAAAAGTAGTGGAGACAGAGAGCAGCCTTGCCTCAAACCTCTCTCAGGATTGAAAAAATGTGAGGTTGTTCCATTTATTAAAAAAACCATGGATGTGTGGGTGATACATCCCATGATCCATGCCACCACCTCCCTATCAAGACCAATTTTAAAAAGAACCAGTCTTAAAAAGGTCCAGCCCACTCTATCATATGCCTTATTTAGATTTATTTTCATGACAGCCACATTCAACTTCTTTGTCTGCATTGTATGGATAACCTCTTGGGTGATTGCCACATCGTCATGTATACTTCTATTCTTGACGAAACCTGACTGTTCCAACATTATGTGCTTCGACAGAACTCCTTTCAACCTCTCCGCGATGATCTTTGAATTTATCTTATATAATGTATTACATAAAGATATAGGCCGAAAGTCATCAAATGTAGCCTTACCTTTCTTGTTTGGAATTAAGGTGAGAAAGGTAGTGTTGATTGCACCCTAGATCCTCACTGTGAGCCTTACCTCTTCCGCCATCTCAGCTATCTCATGAATAAATTCCTCAAAAAAGTGGATGAAAAAATCCAAGGTCCATCCATCTGGACCCGGACTCTTATCCATCGCGAAGGATTTAAGCATTGTCTTAATCTCCTCTGTGCTCACTTTATTTTTTATATTTAACAAGTCTTCCTTCTTGAACATAACCGGATAGCCCTCCAAGTAATCCATCTGCATAACAATATCAACATCATCATGTTTTCTATATAGATTTCCGAAGAAATCCACCGCTGCCTTTTTTATTTCCTCCGTCGTACAGATAGACTTGCCATTTGTCTCTATGTTCCAGATTTCATTGTTACTCCTTCTACCCGATGCAAATTTGTGGAAAAACTTAGTGTTTTTATCACCACTTTGTAACCATGTGGCTCTACTCTTTAATCTCTAGAATTTTTCATCAGCTAATAGATGTTGTCTGTATTTAGCTTCTAGGGTCTTTAATTTTTCCCAATAATCCAAGGGTTGCTTTCCCTCTTTTACTTCCAGCAAAACCCTCGATCTTTCCAACCTTATTGCTCTTATCCTATCTTTCATTTTTATTTTCTGTCCCTTCTCCCAAATTCTCACCACAGCCTTCAGGTTCCTCAATGTTTGAGATAGATATGTCATTGTCGGGATGCCTGCGACCCTCTTATGTTCTTTCATGTAATCCTTAATCAATGCATTAAAAGAGTCGTTTTCCAACCAGGTTCTGTTAAACTTTAAGGGATGTCCGCCTTTTCTTACTTCAAATTCCCAACTTATGGATATCGGCCTGTGATCCGACACCGTTAAGTCTTCTGCTTTTTCTATCACTTTCTCCATATGTGATCTCAGATTGTTATTAATAACAAACCTGTCGATCTTTTTTCCAATGAATTCACTGCCAGTCCTACCATTTAGCCACGTTGGACAATTTTCATTGAAAGGTTGATCCCTTAGCCCAGCATTTTTAAAAATCCTCTTAATCGTTTCTGCCATCGGATCCATTCTTCCCTTCTGCCCCCATATCTCATCTTCATACAAAATGCAATTGAAATCCCCTGCAATAAGAAGGTTTTGTAGAAGAAGAAGGCCGCTTTCCTCCATCTTTTTCCAACAAGCTACTCTTTCCACATATGGACCATAGACATTGATCAGATGAATTCTATCTGGGAAACCACGGAAAAACCCAGTCAGGAGGATGCCGCTAAAGAAGCTAAAAGCCTTTAAGGATGCCCTGCTGGGATCCCATAAAGCCACCAGTCCTCCTGAGCATCCCTCGACATCCACAGAGACCAAATGTCAATCTGGTTTCAAAGCACGAAAATATGCAATAGAAATATCAGCAGTGTTCATAGACTCCTGAATAAAGAGCATAGAAGGATTACAAAAAAATAAAAAGTTTTTGACAGACAGGAACTTGTCTCTCCCCCCCAGGACCCACAGGTTTAGTGAAACCAGTTTCATCATGGGTCTTCCGTCTCAGGGTCTAAATCTCTAAGGACCCGACCGATAGCTAAAGAGACAGGGATGTCCCTAAAAGTTCCTTCTGAAGAAAAATCCTTAATTATCGCAATGCTGGCCAACTTTTTCTTCCTCTTTGGTTTCACACTCCCCCGTCTCATGGTCACATTTGACCTCGAGGAAGGGCTTATAATCAGTTTGGGAGACCCTGGTCCTCCTGTGTCCACTGTCAGTGGATTTAGTGAAATTTCATGATCCAATATTAGAAATTCAAGATCACTTCCTATAGAGTTCTACGGAGAGTGCTTGGCCTCAGCAGCCAAAGGGGGAGGGGACTCAACCACTGGTGACAAGGCCTCCGCCAGAACTCCTATCTCCTCAATCAACCGAGGTGGGGACAAAAACACAATAGGCACCTCCCGGGATATCCCAGTTCCTTAACTAGAAAATTTTTCTAGGTTAGTACTTCCCCCGATGTTTTTAAGTGGTCTCATGCCCCTGGAATAGATTGGCTTAAAACCGCATGGTTCGGTCTCTTCCCCCATGGGCAGAGTTGATGATGGCTCATAAAACTCGTGTGTATCGGATAAACCCAGATACAATGGGGTAAAATCATTTTCATTGGAGATGAAAACACTGTGATCATGGGACTTACCCGAATACGATGCAAAGACACCAGTTCCAGAGGTGTCGCCAATATTGTGGCGCATGGCAGGGAGAATAGCTTCTGAATCTTCCGCAGGCCGCTTTCCTTTTTCCCGCTCCCACCACCTCGAGCAGCTTTTCATCAGATGTCTGGTCTCATGGCACAAATGACACCTAAATGGCATCATCCAATAATCTATGGCCTATCTATAAGTTGTCCCGTCCCAAGCCAAGTCTATGAAAGCTGGCAGTCCTCCTGCAAATGGTGTCTCCACTAGTATCTAAGTAGCCCGCTTGTCATACACTCCAAAACACTTAGGATCAACATATCTGCAACTACCTATGTTGTCCCCAATCGCCGCTAACACCTTCAAGCTCCATAAATGTAATGGTAGCCCATACAACTTTACCCAAACCAGGTGATTCACTGGGGCGTTTAGGCGTGGATGAAAACTTGCATCCCACCTATGCAAGGCCAGGGAGCTTCGTCCATTTACCCAAGTCCTGCCCGGGATTTCCACCGCATCTTTGTTATTTATCAGATGAAAACAGTACCACCCCTGCTCCAGCTTACTCACTCTCGGCTTGTAACCTATCATTTTCTCCCACGCTCTGAGCAACCATTCCATTAAATCCATCTTTCCCTGTCCTTCAAACTTCCATCTTCCTATCAGTGCCCTATTTGTTAGGCTCTCGATGCGTTTCCACATGACATCGCATCCAAAGCTTAATAGCCGGCAATCCTCTCCTTGTCAGATTGGTTTTTTTGCAGCACTCTGTATAGTCTTTTTCGAAGGTGGGATTTTAGTGCTTCTGCTCTTAGTCCACTCAGTGGTTCTGTCCTTTACATCATCCCTTATGGCTTTAGTGAACGAAGCAGACGGAGTTGTAAGCTTTCTGCTTCTTATTTCCTATCCATCCTCCGCCACCCCGATGGTTCGAAGGAACGACACATTCGAAAAATCATAGTCACACTTTGCAATGAAATTTTCTAATTGCTCCATCTGGAGAAAATCAATTAGTTATTACACGATCTTTTCATTCCATAACACTTGTCAAAGGGGTAGGTACGCCCAGTTGTTTTAGCCGCCGAAAGTAGGAATACCTAACAAACTCCAACTAACCCAAATAGGCTTGATGTGATAAGAACACCCCACCTGTGCTTCGACAACCATCCGCCAGATAGGTTATTTCATAAAGAAATCAAATAATCATTACGGGGATATCAAAGTTCACCTACCAATGTCCTTCATCAGCCTCAGTCACCTCCTAGCCATCATACTCATTCCATTATTCCGCATAAAGGAAATAAATATAGACAATTGTCACTCCAGTAAGAGATTGAGACCACCTCCACCGGAAAATATTTAAAAAAATAAATCGGTGGCTTCTCGGTAAGAAAGAGTGGTCGCTTGAAAAACCAAACAAAAGCTGCAAGTCCCCAGCTAACACAATGGAGATGATGCAGAGAAAACCATCCCAAGAATACCGTCATAAGAAAAGAGATTCATTCAAAGAGGTGAGAAGCCCACTAGATATCTGATTTCTTAAAGTTGGAGACCCGATGTTCCATAACCAAATTTTAAACAAAATAGAAACATAATCCTGTTCCCATCTGTGTGCTACTACTTTTTCGTAATCACAGAGATTAGAACCACGCAGTCCCCCTATTTGTTCCACCACTTTTACTTGTAAAACAAACACTCTACTATGGCTCCTCAGGACAACATTTATGGATTTCCTTGAAATATATTAAAAGTTAACCCCTACAAAGAGCAACACATCACGGGTCTCCCGACAAAACTGCAAACAGATTTGCAGAAACTGGAGCAATGAAACTCACCCCAGATAGACTCCCGCCTACTTCCCCTCCAATCACCTTCCCACAAATTCACTACCCTCCTTGCGCCATAAGAAAAAATAAAAGACTTAGTATTACCATAAAGAAGAGGAACCTACTCACCAAATAAGCAAAAGGGATTGCACCATAGCACTCGTCACCCATCTGTCATGGCTGCCTCTCTGGCGTGTGGTTGCTTGAGGTTATATATATATATAAAATAGTGGCAATATATAACAAATATTATAATTAATCATTACACATAAATTTTTGCCATTATAATTAAAATGGATGTCACTTAACTTATTTGTTTTTTATATAAAACACGTAAACGTTTGATTGTTTCATTTTTTTGACATTGGATTGTAAATAAATATAGTTTCAAAATTCCAAACGATTGCCTGCCAAAACATCTCCAAAGGAATGTAGAGTTAAATATATATTTTTTTGTTTTAAAATGGGCTCAACGTCATTATAATATAACCCGTGCCGAAACTTTCAAACGAACTCGTTTTATAATTATTACACCAAATTTTGAGCAATTTAGTATTTCACATTGGCTGCAACGTAATGAATATCGTTCCTTAAACGCAGGCACTTATTACATAACGATAGATATTGTTTGGGCTTGCAGTGTGTTTTAAAAAATAAAGTGAGTTTTTTTGTTTTTTTGTTTTTCTTATAAGTTTAAGTAGTTCTTTTTATTTTTTATTAATAAAAGTTGGGCAAAAAAATATACAAAGCTAAACCTCAATCTGTCCACGGAAATCAGGGATTTCGGCCATTGAAATTCAGAGTATGTCAACTAAAACATAAAATGTCTTAATAATCTATACCATATCTGACGGTACTTAACATCTAAGTCTGGAGATAAAAACATATATTGAAAGAGTACTAGCCGCTAAAAATAAAGTAAACACATTTAATCATAAAAATTTTAATCTTCCTCAGATTCCACCGGTGCAGGATCTTTGGCACTGGAACCTGGCAATTCAACTTCAACCTGCTGCATGGACTTAATTTCCTTCTCCAACCTTCCTAGCCTAGCATACTGATGCAATTGTCGAAGATTGATTTCCTGGATGTTCCTGTTAATATCTGCCAAAGTTGATTCTAGCTTAGATTCTGATGTCGACATGACTGCCTTAGCTAGCAAACATTGATCAACCAGTTGGTTCTAACTAACTGTTGAAACAAGGAAATTGGCCCCGTGTGTGCCCTGGGTCAGTCACTACGTTCTACATGTCCTCATAAGCCATTTCATCCTCCCTATCCAAGTTGTTTAAAACCTCAGTTTTCCAACCATAAATGCGGGAGCGTACCGAATTTGAGATTTCTAATGCGAATGTTTGAACAAACGGTTCTAGATGTTGCTGTGCAGATTTTCTTCCTTTTTTCTGAGGCTGCTCAGAAGTAGGTTGTTTGCCTTTGCCTCCAGTGGGATTTCTTCCTCTTTTAACCATCTTAAAGTAACCTGACAAGGAATCTGCTAAAGCTACCATCCAAACAACAACATTACGACGAACACCAGTGAGATTCCTAAACAAGATTTGAGACTTGACACGCAGAAAGGTTCCATCACCCAGGTTAGGAAAGTGAGAAAGATATAAAGTATAAACAAAGACCAAACACTATTACAATCCAACCGGGCAAGAAAGAAATGAAGACCAACAAACAGAGGGTTTCCATAACCTAGGACAGCCAAAGCCAGAGAATTACAAGGCAGGAACAGAGTCCATATACTAATACAGAGACAATAAGGCGAAATTCCTTGCCCACATATCATCCTTAGGACCCTATTAACAAAAATGCCAAATATGAGAAGACAGGAGAAAAGCCAACTATGTTGCAAGAAAGTCCCTCCACCATAACAAAGACAAACCGTTTTAACTTTCAACATGCAACAATTCTCTAAGATTTTCCAAATTTTACCCAGCCTCCTATCAAAGATGATGTTATAAACAGAAAAAGGAGAGACAGAGACTAAAACATACCCCTTCAGCATAGCTATAAAGAAGTTTTTGACAAGGATAACAACCATACTAATACCCATATACAACAAATCACTATAAAAGAGCCGAACCAACCAGTAAATATAACAAAATTCAAAAACCATCATCTTAACAATGCAAGGATCAGAATCAGGAAACAAATATTGTAACCAAATTTTAACCAAAGATTTGGGTAACAGAACAAAAAACCGCTCAGGAAGAATGAGCCTACAGCCAACTTCATCAACCTTCTTCATTTGCTCATACCAGAACCGACCAACATTCAAACAAGTAATCTAAGAAAACCATTACCATTTTCCGCATTTGACGAAAGTCCTAAACCTTTGGCTCAGAGGGTAAGTATGATAATACATACCAATGATTTACCCGGGCCGTCACCCTTAACCTTTGCTGGATATCACCCCTGAACGTGTGACCAGTTTTCAAGCAAAACCAAAAAACACAAATCCAAACCTTACCATGCATATTACCTCTTTCTCGGCTCTTTTTCCAAAAGTTTCTTGACAGCCCTGCTGGCATACCCAGCTGGAGTGGTATGGATGTACTTCGCATTTATTAAGTTTGGTGCTGGAAGTCTCGTCTTCCATTTTCCATCCCGTCAATTGCATGCCCACTCCATGTGGTGGCCGTCCTCCCCACACGACAGGCTACAGTCACCGACATGTTGAAAAGGCTTCAACCTCCCCCTGTTACACCCCGATCGGGGATGCTTGGTTAAGAGTTGGAGTATGTTTTAAAACTGTTTTTATTTGGTTAAGAAGTAGTTTTTTTCGACCCAGAAACATCTTCACCTGATTTTTTTTTAATAATGTTGATGAGTCAGTCTGTTATTTTAGGTGGTATGGTTTTCCTTGAATAATGGTGATGAGTCAACCTGCATTTCTTGATAGTGGCTAGAGATAGTTGTCCTCATTGTTAGTTTAACAACTAAATTATGATAAATTTTCCCACCATATAAAAAAAAAACACAAAACAATATTGCCTGTCTCAAAAACCAGAACCCTTACCAACCAGAAACAAAATCGCAACTCTACAGCTGGGAAAAACGCCAATTTCAGTTCTATTTCAAGTTAGCGGGATATATAGTTGTTTTTGATGGGCAACAAGGAAGCACAGTGGCTGATTTGCTATCTATCAAGTATCACAAGCGAGCCTGTTGTGGTGACTACTCAAGCGAGCTTGCACCATGAGAATCATGGATGAATGCCTTTGAACATACTTTTATGTTTGCTTTCATGAAGATGCATCTATCTTTTTATTTCTTCATTGTAACGAATTATGATGTATCTGTATTATCTTTGCTTGTCATTTCTATATATACAGGGATGCTCAGAAAGAATATGTTTGGGTCTGTTCTAAACTACACGTACTTGTTGACCATGTACATCGAATATCTTCTCTTCAGAAGTGTATTTTGTATGTATTTGGAAATCTGGGTTTTCTGGCTGTTTTGTTTAACAGCTGAGAATGTAATGAAGAACATGTACTCTCATATATATCATTTTAATATATACAGCGTTTTTTTTCTTCGAAAAAAAAGAAAAGAAATAAACTCATCGGTGAGACGAATCGCACAAATTTTGGTCCTTTTGGCAGAAGTGTTCAACATCATTAGGTTTCATGAGAAATGCACACAGTTAATTGTTTAAATTACCAGTGGATTGATCTAAAATTTTCGGAAGATGCCAAACATAAATTAGTTTTGAGGGAATCGCACCAATGGAATTTGTAATGTTTATAAAGGCAGCGTAGGGAAAACGCAGGAGGGAGGAGATGAAGAACTAGAACAAGTACTCAGAGGTGGAGGCTGGCAGTGGTTGCTGGGGTCCTGGTAGCAGCGTACAAGGCGAAGACTGTGAGCGGCGTAAGTTGCTGGAGCAGACGAGGAGCGCAGCCCTTACAGGAACGCAGATGCAGTGGGCAGCACGGAGAGTATGCTGATGAAGATATCACGCAGATATTTTCATGTTATAATAATATATTGATATATATTATTATGTGGCATTTAGCATTTTTGAAATGGTTTTTTGGTTATACAAAAAAAATGAACAGAAAGGTAATTTTGTTTTTGCTTGTTTCATATAATGAGTTAAACGGGATTTGTTACGTTTTTGTTTGTTTCATATGAGTTAAATGGGAACTTTTTATAAGATAGATTATTACTTATTTGTCTTTACAAAATTTATTTAGTGCTATTTTATATTGAGTGGAGAAAATTATTATCTTTGTTTTTATAAAGTTTATAATTAACTTATTATATAATTGATCTTAAGTATGTAAGTAAGGTCATCTTGATAGTTTGCTATCAAGGGGTTTTTTTTTTTATGTTTATGCCAAAAGATATTCCGTGATCTATAAATTGTTTTAAGATTTGTGAGTGAACTTGCATCCTAAGATGAAACACAGTTCTTCTCCTCTAATTAGAACATTTTAGCTCTTGACTAGGGACGACATCATCTTGTTCTTAGTTAAGATAGGTTTCCTTTTATGTTCGTTTAATTATTTTATTCTTTAAGTCTCTTGGCGGAGGAACAAGTCTCACAGTGGCTTCACTGAGCCTTGGTTTCAATCAAATCTCAAAAGGATCATTGCATCTAAACTATATCATATTGATGACTCCTTTCCCCTTCCGGTTCGTTAACCTTAATTATCATCACTCATAAACAAACTGGATATTGTCCTTGTGCATATTGTACATACTCTTTAAGCTAGGTTAACTTCGGCTAGTTCTAGGATACGAGTAACTAGAACTCAATTGAACCAGTCGAGATTTCCATTACAACAGAAAAGAGCCTAATTGGGACTCTGACTAGGCAATTTTCTCACATGTTGAGCCAAGACATTTCTAGGCAGCAACAAGTAGTGCCCAAGCATATACTAAGATATCTACAAGGAACAACCCACTGTTTCCTGAAGTATGATAGGAGGAATGATGTCCACTTGATTGGATATACAGATTTTGACTGGGGAGGTAGTGAGTAGGATGGAAGAAGCACTACAAGGGGATGTTTTAGTTTGGGATCCCCGATGGCCTCATGGATGAGTAGAAAGAAAGAATCAACTGCTTTAAGTAGTGTATCATTATGCACACCTATGTATTGTTGTAATATCTTGAGCTTCATGGAGTAAGCATGGCTTGTGGTTTTCTTATGAAATCTAGCCTTTGGTGCCACTTCCCTCTTTGCTCAAAATGTGATGTAATTTGGACATGTTGGTGCATTTGAATCGCTTATGGACATGGTATTATACTTTTGAAGGTTGGATCTCAAAACTTGGTTCTTGTCAATAGAATTTGGTGTTATGGGAAAATGCTCTGCCTTAGGAATAGGCTAATAAAATTCCTTGAATTTCTCTCCTTGCAAGTTTTGGTAGAAATCCAGATCTCATCTAGGATCAACTAGTGCTCTAGGTCAACATGGTATTTAGGGACGGATACACTTTTATCTTCCAATAGCAATTTTCATCCGAATAGGCAAGGGTCGATTCTAGTTTGCCTCGTGGATGCATTCAGTAGTCAAGGGCATATGGTTGGACAGGGAATGTACATATTTGAAAGAAACCAGATTTAGGTTGAACCATATTTCTATGAAAAAAACATAATTCATGACCAAAGATTCAGCGTGGGCCCTACGTGGATGGAACACATGCATGAGGTTGGATTTACTTGTAAGTAGATGTTACTTCCAGAATCTAGAGCATAAAGTGGTGGTTGAGTTGCATGCATATGAAAAGTCGCAGATGGGGTCAAGATTGGATTTCCATTGAGCTTGTGTGTGTGATTTGGAAAATTCATGATCTGGGGATGGAAAGTAGTGCACAACCTTGTGGACCCTTGAATGATTGTTGAGCCGAATTTTCCACTATGAAAACAAGTAATACAATGAATCAAGAGATGAGGGTATGTAGACAATGGATAATAGTATGTGCCCCAGATTTCCTTGGAACCAAATATAATGAGAAATAGTCACATAACAAGAAGGGGTTGGGCCTGGTGGGACTCGCGACTTTGGGTTGAGGTGGAAATCACCACTGAGACCTAGTAATGGACTCATGGGTGCCACATAGGGTCCATGAGTGATGTGGGACTATTCATGGTGACATGGAAAAGCCACATGGGTCACATGTGATTGCCATGTGGAAGTCCCTTGTTGACATGGTGCAATATTATTGGTCAAAGTTTGAATGGACATAAATTTCAATCCCAAAGTCAGATTGAGATAAAATTTATATTTTCGAGAAGCTCTTGACGAGTTGAATGTGACGGTAGTATTAGTTTTGAGTTTCAACAAAGTTGGAAAAAAAATTATTTTTGTAATCCCATCGTCATAATAGACTAGAATTAATACCTACCAACAATTTTATATGACATATATTTAAACGTTTGACAAGTGATCATACATACATACATACATACATACGTATATAAGTTTGAGATAGTGCATTGAACATTAGTCTACATGGTTTCGCTATGTGGACTAACTGTAAAACCTTAGGTGCCACATGGCATGTCACAGTCAACATGGCCAATATAAACAAGATAAAATTTCTTATTAACATAACCTTAACCCAGACCTCGAATGGAAGGATAAATTAAATTGTTAGAAAACTATTATTGATATAGATATGGTGTCCATATTATTATTTTCACAACTTTTTGAGAAATAAAAATTCTATATGGTTCATTTTTCGAGTTAGAAATCAAAAGTCGAATTCAAGATGATAGTAACGCCTTCCCACAACCCACAATATTAAGGGAGTGGTAGCTATATTACAAAAAATGCATATATTCTACATCATCAGAAGAGTTTCTAAAAAAACAATTGCCATGAAGAAAAAAAATCTAGAATTTTATGGGCAATAAGTGTAATTCCCCAAGAGCGTCATTTTTTTCAATAATGTTGTTGTTGTAGTATATTACACCTCTTAGCCTCATCTTACTAAAATATTACACCCTCTAGTTCCCAATAATACTCTTCCCCCCACCATTGCTTTTCAAAAAAAAAATCTTCTCTAATACTCTTCAATTTTACCCTAGTCTTCTCTAGCATTCTATCTAGTTAATTTATTTAGTTTCTTGCTTTCTTTTAAAATTTGAAAAATATACCTAGGATACTCCTCTATTTTGTTTATTTGGAACATAAACTAGTGGTTTATATTATCCAAAGGCCATAGTCAAATTGTCTAACAAAGGAGTAGTTTTTTAGTTCTTTCCTTTTTCTATGATTATAAATGTCAAAGTTACTATTGTCTTACATTTGATATTCACTTCAATTCTTCTTCCAATTTTTTTGTTTTCAATCCCTCTAAAAGAGTAAATTTGAACATATAACCTACTAAAACATTAATTTTGAACTATGTGATAAACCATGTTTTCCTAGAAATCTAGATCTTCAAATCAATGTTGAATTTTTGACTTGTTTCCATATCTTGAACTTAGAAGAGCAAACAACTTCTACTTTACTAGTTATTCCTCTTTAACACCTTTAGAGCCAAATGAGGGAAGCATACTAGCAAAGTCTAATTTCTAAAGGCCAAATAGATAGCCAAACATGATTCTAAGTGAAGCACGTTCATCTTTTAATTCCATAATTTCTTTTTTACTTGCATTGGTAGCCTCATCCTTTACCCTTAAGGTTTATTGAGCGCAAATTTTTTTAGTGAGTGTGACTAGAGTTGCATTCAGGTCATTTATTCTAGTTTCATTCACTTTGTTAATTCTCTTCATTTTTATCATCTCAAAAAAGACACATTAATATCCTAAGTGTTTATGCACCATGACTACATATGCATCTTCATTCAAATTGATCCAATCCCTTGCCACTACCTTTTTGGCATTGCTTCCGTCCTCATTGAGCTTATATCTAATCAAACAATGGAACCAATTAATCATCTACACTAATCCTCCTTCCCAATTCCATTAAAAATTTTGAGCTCTACTGAGTTATCCCTTCTAATTTGTGTAGCTCAAACTAAAACTCAAACCCATAAATCCTCCGTCCTCTCCAATTGATTATGTTACTTCACTTGAGCAATACATTATCCCACCCATCTAAATTGTGATCATGGAGGAGGGTGAATAAATTTTCCTCCACAACACTCAATTCTGTGTGTTTCTAGTCCCATTCGTCCATTATTTGAAGTGAAGATTCATGAAATTTATGGTGCTAATCAGTAAGCACGCATATAAATTATATACCATGACAATAATGATTAATTAAAAATTGGGGTGACATGCCCCCCAAACCATTTTTCTCAAATTGTTTTATTAAAATACCCAACCATCTAACTAGTGAAGGGTATGAGACCCAAACTAGGGATTGTCCGTGTTTATCTTCAAACACACATTGGTGCACACTTTGCCTTTTCATTTGAATTTAGTTTCACCACTCTAAGAATGTGATAGAACTCCATGTCCTTGAACCTGGCTAGTTCTGAATTTAGATGTACTTTTGGTTCTTTTCCTTACTAGCATGACTTTGGTTTTTAATTAGGGCTCTTATTGTACCTTTTGAGTCTCCAATGACGATGATTTATGACATTTTAAATGATCAATCATCCCCATGCAAAGGCATTTTCATTTGTTCCTCTAAGGTCTAAGATGAACCCAACCACTCCTCTCATCTCTAAGGAACAATTCTCTATTATCAAAAAAAAATGTACGAAGAAAATCATTTCTAGAAATTTTTAACCCTTTCTATCCAAACTACTCCCTACTTTCTTACTTCGAAAAGAATTTATTCATTGTCATTTTCAAGTTGAACTACAACTTATCTAACATGGTGTTCCTCTTTTCTTCTATTATGCTTTCATCTAGACTTAATGCTATCTAAACTATATTGTTATTCACCTCTTGAAACCTCCAATATGTTTCTTTTTCAAAAATAATCACTTATATATCACATCTACATCTTTAAACTGAATAACATTTAAAACAAGTGACTACTCATTAGTATTCAAAATTAAAAACTCTTAAAAATCATATATTCTTTTATATAAACACACAACAAATCATACACAACATCTCGTTCCACTATCTAACATAAAAATTAACTTTTAGACATTCAGAGACAGTTTTTTAAATAGTGAGAATTTGAGTTTTTTTTTTTTTTTCAAGGCCAGCCCCTATATTGGATGGAATAAGTAATGGTCACCCATAGTGGTATGCTTATCACTAATGTTGTGTCAGGCTCGACCGAGCATGGATGCCCCTTAGGAAGTTTAATTCCCCAAAATGACTTTCATCCTCAGCCCTTCCCCATAAAGCTTGAACCTATGACCTCGTAAAAACTAAACCATGCCCAAAATAACTGGTCTACACTTTACAAGAATTCATGTTATTTAAAACCTCACAAATTTCACAAGATATTAACACTTCTTATTTGTACAAAATACTTCTCATTTGTACAAAATAGCCATTAAAAATTCTCAAAACTTGTTTGATTACAAATAAAATAATAAATTCAACTCATTCACATTACTTATGAAAAAGTCTCCAAACTTATTAGATTAAAAGAAAAATAATAAATTCAACTTTCTTTGCATTGTTTACAATATAATGATATTATTTTACATTTAAAAGGAAAACGCAAGTTAATTCTAATCTTAAACATCACCATAGTTGAAAAATATCAAATAATTTACATATTCTCATTCAACCATGTGATATATATATTCTTTCTATTTACTTTTTTGGAATCACGTGGAAAAGTTTCTCCTTGTTTTTAATTAAATAACATAATTACAATTTTGACTATGGAGATAAATATCTTTTGGATTAATCACATTATTAATCCGAAAGATATTTATCTACATTATGGATCACAAAAGTCTTAGATCTAACAATTTTCACTATTTTAGATTTTTTTTATTAATATTTTTTTACGGTGGAAAAACTTATCATAACTCAGGGCGTTGTCACTATTGATTAATGTTAATCTTAAACTTTATAATAACCCAAAAATACAATGATTTCATTGAATTAGATTTTTATATTTATGTTATTCTCAACAACCAATTTTTTTAGAGTATGTTTTAAAATTATTTATATTTGGTTAATAACTAATTTTAATGTTTCAATATTCTTAGATATTTGATAGGAGTGAAAATTTATGCCTTACAAACTACCAACAAGTCATTCCACACTAATATGATTTTTCTTAAATAATAGCAACCATTCTTTATAATATCCAATCCTAACTATCCACACTATTAATTACGTGAAAGGCGTTCCTAAAATAGTAGTCCTCCAATATTTAACTCTTTCCATGTCGATGTGACAAAACCTTATTTTTTTTCAATGTAACGATCGTCAAGATGGACATCCATGGCCTCATCCCTATGCCCAATGATATAATTGTGGAATACCTGTTCCCTTTCTCTTTGGATCTTTCAACATTTTTCAAAACCTCCTTTTCACATCTCAGATTCCAATGAAACAAGCTCCTTTTGTATTCAATATTCTAAAATTTTGACCGGGGACAAACACAACTTTGAAGTATTAATGTGAATATAAATATAGGGAAAAATAGTAATATATAAATATATTATTATAATAAAAATAGTATAAAAGTTTTTAAATATTTATTAAATATTATATTAAAATTGATGGTGATGTTGGTGAATATTCAAATGAGGAAGGATGTTATCACATTCACACATTGCACTTCTAATTAAAAACAAAATTTTGGAACGCTACAATTTTTTATGTGATAAAATGTTTTATAAATAATCTATATTTTATAATTATTAATATGTAGAATTATTTATGATACAAGAGAAAAAAATATATATTAATTCTAGATCATAATCTCAATAGCAAGATGTTATTATAGTAAAATGGCATGAAATGTCACATATATATAATCATAAAAATAATACAATCCATAAGACATTACACTAAAATCATTAATGATGTTACAGTTAAAGATAGCAAGGATGATATGCCATCGATCCATAGACTTGCACTCCAAATATATTTTTTCTTTACTTAGATCCAAATATATTTTTTCTTTACTTAGATTAATTTATTATGATGAGTGTAATTTATTTTTCTTTTAAATAGAAATGACAATTAAAAATTAAAAAAAAATCTAAAAATATTTTTGGTGATGAAAAGAGCTTTCTAAAAAACCTATTTCAGTTAAAAAAAATAAATTCTAAAATATATTTTATATGGTGCTAATTTTTAGAGTTTTCTACAAAATTTGAATATCATTCATAAATCAATGGGGGAGATAGGATGATTTTTCTTATAGGGACTGCTTATTCCAATAATTTGTCGAGTGCATGAATAAATTATAGCAAATTAACTACAATGGTAAATATCCAAAGAAACATTTTTATCTCATGTTTTCTCCCATCCCTCTTTTAATTAGGGAAGCTCAACAATTGTTTGATGTCCCAATCAAACAATTGTTATATTTCATTAGCATTTCGATCCCAATTAATTTTCCTTCCCCTTGTAATGGAAGGAGAGGGATTGGGGATTTTTTATAGGGCTTAAACAAAAGAGAAGGATTTGGCAGACTTTAAGTGAGCATGCATTTCTAGGTTTTTTTCTACTTTGTTGCATTACTTAGTCCCCCCTCTAATACCTCTACTTCCTCTCTTTTTCCTCTAACTCCTTTGCATCTTCTTCTTCTACATTTGGTTCCTTTTCTTCTTCTTAGGCATTGGTCATTGAATCCTTAGGGATCATGTCTATATTATTACTAGATTAACGTGATCCTACCTATTCCTCTTCAACCCTTTTTCCATATTTTTTGGATTTATGTTTCCTCAAAATTCCTGAGAACATGAAACTTGCGTTGCTTGATGAAGGCAGACCCGTAGTTGAAAATTCCTTCCCCTACATTGAACTATATTGAGCTTATGTCCTTCACTTCACTACAACTTGGAAGAAGGTTACTCTTCATGAATTTTTGGATACCTTTTAGAAAAATATCTATGTGCATGGAAAACTATGTACTCTAATAGAATATGCCTGTAACAACTCCACCTACCAAAAAAAAAAAAATCTATTTATATCATAAATACTACTTTGTCGTCAGTGACTTTAATACCTTTTGCATATTACAATGTTTCCATTAAAGTGTACTTTATGTTGTTAAATTTTCTCTAACAACTTATAGTCTCATGAACCGAATAATTTTCTGTGATTTATGATCCTTTGAACATGTTAACAATTTCCCATTTCACTTTCAACATTGACTGTCCTTGGGGACAATTCTTCAAGTGCTTACTTTTTGTTGTAATAGACATCTCATTTTACTATGAATTTCGTCCCTCATCATCTTATGCTTATTCTAGCAGGTTTTGTTAAAATAACAACTTTCGTTTTATCTTAGAATATTTAATTCTATTCTAAAATTGTACTTATACTAACCATTCTTACCATTCTATATATTTTCTTCATCCCTTATTCCACTTATACCCTATATTTCAACCCTTATAATCCACAAGAGTTAAACGAATATATGAAACAAATTCCTATATTAATTTGTCACATTGCATATATTTCCTGATGGATAGTTCGTTAGTCCACATATTAAAATGTCAATTTTTAATAATTTATATCTTAACCCATAGTTAACGTATTGAATTTATCAAATCGTTCTTGGGATTTGATTCTATCTTATCCATATCTTATGGACATATGATTTATTACATTTTTCTGTTCGAGAAATTCACATCTTAATGAAGGTACTTGATGATAAATTTGATCACATGGCCTTCGGGATATTTTGATCCGGTTGTGGCATAGATCCGTGACACGTTTACGGTGAGGATTAATTCCGTAAACTTCCATCCGCCTATTCATTTGGTTTGGCAAAGGCAAGTTAGGGTTTCCTCTTTCATTTTCGCTCACTATGCTGCCCAGTTTTCGACTCTGTCTCTTCCTCCAAATCTTTACGCAGGTTTACCATTCCTCATTCATGGCGTTCACAATCGAAGCACTCTGGTAATGTTTGATTACATGTTTATTGTTATCATGACCATTGTTATATACGTTTTCTGCTTCCCAATTTTAATTATTCACGATTTACTAATTATGTTCGTATTTTGTGATTGCAGGTGAAATTTTGTTCTTCACCCTTCTCATGAATTGTCATTGTATTTACCAATAATAGGTAATACTTCCGTGAACCTTTGTTTCATGGGAATAGATTTCACTTACGTGGATTTCATCAATATGTCCTTCCATTCGTATTCCTTTTCGTGCTAGAATTTTGTGAGAACTCTTGCATTTTCGTTGTGGTTCATAATAGAGTCCCCCTACCTCTATTCTGGAGACGTCTCTCTGTTCTCTTAGCACAAGTGACTTCATGGCACGAAATGGGTTTCCCTTCGATTTTTGACTCATAGTGTTTTTTAGTAATAGGTTTTTGGGTTTAATTTAAAGTCTTTTATCATTTGAATCTAGGAAGTCGATTTGCCCCAAATCAATTCCCAGACCAACACTGAGCTTGATTGTCATGTATGCATGCATTATCTTTACTGGAGTTTGCTTATATTCGCAATCCCTTCACGTTGTATTTTTGTCCCATTCTCAGCCTTCTAAAATTTTATAAGATAATGAATATTCTTAACTTATTTTTCCTCCACTGTGAATGATTTCTAATTGAACTATTCATTTTACATTTTAGCCATCTCTGAAATCGTTTTACCTCAATGGTTTGAGCATGGTTACTTGCCCCTGTAACCAGGCTGTAAACATAAATTTGTAATAGAGTTTATAGTGACTATATCTCGTCTCATATATGTTCGTATTTCAATTTGTATTGTTAGTTTTCTTTTGTTCAGATTATATTTCTATCATATATGAATTCACTGTGAACTCGGGTTTGTATAACCGGGTTTTTTTTTTTCTTTTTCTTTTCGTTTACAGTGAATTCCAATTCGTTTATATATATATATATATATATATATATATATATATATATATATATATATATATACTCTATATTAAAATTTTACAGACTTTTATTTTAATTTGATTGAATTCAAATTTTGTTTGCTTATTCCATAAATTTAGTTTATAAGAGAGTTATAATTATCTTCCTACTTCGAATTAATTATTTTATTAATTTTCGCAATTTATTAAAATAATTAAATTGTGTAGGGACTCTTGCTCTTTGTTCAATATTTTTACAGAATCACAGTTCATACCCTATCTCTCCGTTTTCAAGTATTTTCATCTTTTATGTTCTCATACATCTTTCCCATTATTATCTTGTTCATCTCCATGCATGAACTCATTAAATTCTATTTGTGTATACATGAATAATTCTACAATTTTTAATGGAATCATAAGGTAATACTTTCTTTCCACTTACCTTAGTATATTTCTTGTGATTATTTCGTGTATTATATTCACATATACTAATCTTTGTATATGTTATTTTTGTGCGGGTATTTCTCCTTGCTACTTTTTATCATTCTTTCACTTTTGAACAAACAACTCTACCATTCCTTGACAGGGTAATTGTATTTCTTTTATGTACAGGTTGGTTCATATCATTTATCGAATTCACTCTCCTGAATTCAGAGCTATGCTCAGAGTTATAAATTTGTTGTAATTATTTTTGTAGAACCATGGACTTTGTCAAGAATTTATGACAGATTGTAATATAATCTATATCATGAATAATATAATGGTTATGTTATAAATGTAATGATACATAGTCATTTGTTATTATTCTTTTGAAATATACGTATTTACTTCATTACACTAGATTGTTATTGTACTATCCTCTAGTACTTTATGATGTATATCATTTTTAATTTTCTCAGTCAATGGAAGAATGAATGACTCTATGTAACCCTCTGGTTACTTCAGAACAGAATGTTTAAATTAATTTTTTGTAATCATGCTTTCTAAGAGAGGGACAACTGTCTCTTTATGTACATATTCTTCTGTTCAACGTTTTAATTACACAATTTTTAAATACAATATTTTTTTCCTTCTTTCCACATTTATTTATATATAATTTCTGTGTATACAATTTAGATGTTTACAACCTAACATCATATTTAAATCCTATTACTGTGGTTTAGACATTTTGAGTGTTGGTTTATTAATTGCAAATGTTTATGTAACTATACAGGTAGACTATATCTAATATATTTTTTCCTGTTAAATATATAAGACTGTCTAAATCAAAATTCTACAGAATTAAATAATTCAAAAAGCTAACTTTTCACTTCTTCTAATTGAATCATAATTTAATACAGAAAGATAAATGCTTCTTACATGAATAATTATTAGTCTAACTTTCAGTACCACCACAATTCATAATACAGAATTAAATTACTTGTGCATACAAATTTTGGTAAGACTATTTGCCACCCAACCTTGAGCTTTCTCTCCACAACTCCCCCCGAACAGAGACCAATTTCTCCAGAGTGTAGACAACCTCTGGTCTACCTAGGAATGTCTTATTTAATCTTGTTTTCCTTTCAGCATGTTTCCATAACTACGTCCAATTAAATCAGGTTGTTGTTTTTCTTTTTGCTAGGCTTTACTTTTTTTTTTTCTACAAAAGTACTTTAAAACTAGCTTTTTCCTCTTTTTAGTTTTATTTCACCTCTTCTCAGTAACTTTCCACTTTACTGAGGTATCTTCTAGATTTTTCTCTCCAATCTAATATTTTTAATTTATTTTATTTTCTCCAAGGATTTGTGGAGAATTTGGGAAAGTCTTTGGATTTAATTCCATCCTCATGGACTTAAAATCATGTTCTCTAATATACTCTAGTCTTTGCGCAGTAATTAAAATTCCACATTTATTAAAACTAAAAATATAATATATCCACAATGCTTGTTTTCCTTTAGGTCTACTCAACCTTTAGGATTGTTCAACTGTCTAATAAAAGCAGTAAAAATAGGGATATTACACTTCCCATAGTCTAGCACTTGATGGCGGCTCCTCCTATAAAACACTCCTCCCACATCTACCACTCTAATCGACCTGCCTAAGGTAAACATGAGTTGAAGGATACTATGACATGACTCAACCTCCTAGATAATTTTAAGGAAATGGAATCGACAAACCAAAACCTTACAAGCCTCCCTCATGTGCTACAAGACCCCCAGGAACAAATCCACGACTCCTGGTGCCCAACCCCTAAGTTAACCTAACATTTCACTAAACTAAACCCCGAGTCATTCCCATGACAAGGCCTCCATGCAACTGAAACCCTCCAATCACTCCCACAAGCCTGCAAAGGGGAGACTGTAGTCTTTTCCAGCCAATTTTGTACTAGAGACTACGAGATTTAAGCCATTTTTTCAGGGCTAGTCTCCATACCACTGCCCAAAACTAGACGAGACTTTCTAAGACAATAAATGACACCAAGACAAAGCTTCTAACATGAAACTTGATCAATTACACCTAACCAAGCCTAACTATGACAAAAATTCTATCAAACACATGATGAACATGCAACCTACAAGTCATGAATGCATATCTGAACATAAAGATATGAAACTTATCTGAGGTTTACCAAGAAGGACTAATGCTTTCTGACATAGCTTCCTTAATTCCAATTAGGTCATGCATTCATTAACCAGTCATTTATCAACCAAACATGATAAGATCGATAACTTATATTTGCCATAAAACCATTCCATATAACAAACATATAACCAAATAATTAACTATGATAGAATAATCATTAAAGCCACATAATAAAAAGTATATTTACTCATAAGATACAAGGGATACTTAGCTTTTATCATTCATATGCAAAAGCTAACCAAGTTAGGGACTTCCATGTACCACCCATCCATAGATTAGGCTGAATCAAATATTTCTTTAGCCAATCACCCCCATGCCATATTCCAAGAATGAATGTGAGATCTTATTGGATAAAATAATCTATAAACAACCAAGGGAATCCATAGGTTAAACCACCTCCACCCTCACCATACCATGATCTCACCTAAACTGGTTCTGATATCACAAAACCAAACCAAGCTTGGATGCCCCAGAATTCCTTCACCAACCCTTGAGGAATTTTCCTATCTCCACCTATCTGTTGAGGGCTTCTAGGAGAAAACCACATTCACCTCCAACTCTTGCGATTTTTGCGAGACCACCTCACCTAAATCCAAAACCTTATGGAAATCCAAATCTCAACCAAGAATGAATCTCATCACATTATGGTTATCCAAAAATGGCAACGAAAGGCTAAAACCATTATCAAAACCCATGCCAATATCAACAAATGAACAAAATACACACATGCATATACCATGCATGCCAAAACCATCTAGGAAATCATACATGCAACCTGTTACGCACAAGTATTCTTGTTGAAGTCGTTTGATCCACCCTTTCCTTACTTGATCCTTGCTTTCTTTTGCTTTCATTGTCCTTCCTTGTTTTTCCTTTGCTTGCTTTCTTTCTTTCTTCTCTTGGTGATCTTCTCCTTTCTAAGATTAATCCTAAAATTGAACTGATAAAAGGATACCGATCGATGCTCTGATGTCTTTTTATTATTGATGTCTTTAATTTATTGAGTTTCCTTAATTTTCCTTCAATTTCCTCCTCACAAGCAACCTATGACCTTTCACCTTCTATTTCCCCTAATTTCTTTTATTTTCATAAACAAAATGTCAAAAATACATTTTTTTCCTTTTCAAAGTCTTTGCTAATTTCCTCTTAGCCATAAACACATCAAGTGATCCTACTAGGATATTTTTCTCAACATTCATCTTGGAATAAGTTGTAACAACTCTGGAAAAAATTCCATGTAGTAAAGTTAAAAATAATAATCACGATTGATGGGACACTTATTTCAAGCTAAATGTTGGGAAAAACATTCTAGTGGATGTTCATCTGGTTTATTATGGTTAAGGAAATTGACAAAGGCAAAGGCTTTGGAAAGACAAAATGACATTTTTGGCACATTTATTTCTGAAAAAAAAAATGGAAATTAGGAGAAAAGGGATATGAAAGGTCACATGTTGCATATGAGGAGGAAAATGAAGGAAAATAACGGAAAATGAAGAAAATAGAGGCATCTTCTATAAAAAGGCTTTTGAGGACTAGTTGACACATTTTGTTAGTTCAGTTTTGGAGCTCTCTCATTATTCTTTCTCTCTCTCTCTCCCTCTTGGGCACTTAGATTTCTTTGGAGCACTTTGGCATTTGAGCAAGAAAGACAAGAAAGTAGAAAGAATGAGGACGCAAGCAAGGAGGAGCAGGAATCAAACAACTACAACAGGATTCTTGGCAAGTATCAATTTACAAGTAAAAATGAATGAAAAATGTATCTATGGTAAAATAGATTGTATTGCAGCGAATGATGTAAGGGAGCAATGCTTCTTAGCAATTCTCAGCTAAGTATCAGACTCATATGCTTAAATATGTTGTTTACACCTGTAGATTCAATGTTTGTGACATGTTTGACAAAATGTCTGTCATGGCTAGGAGGGGTCCAAATGAGTTCTTGTTTTTATGATTGCTTTCATATCATTGTTCTAATGCTAATTATCATCCCCTAAGTTTTCATGAAGTTTTTGGTAGTGACCGAGGCTTTGGGCCTAAAAGGGTGGCTCAAATTCCGAAGTTGTAAGCACGTAACTAGGCATTTGGGGCCCTAGCCGCATGCATGCAGTGTTGTGGCTAGGGCTATAGCCTCCTGGCCGTAGGCATGCAGTTTTATGCCTGCGACTATGGCTCAAAAGGGTCAAAATGTCAGTGTGACCTAGGAGTAAGAGACCTGAAGGGTTGGGCTGTCTCCTATGGGTTTTGTTGATACGTGCCACAGATCAATAGACAAAGAATACCATGAACTGAACCCCAAAGTCTTTTTAGTATGATATTCAAACATTCCCAATAGATTAATGGATCAATACCAATGCTTATAAAATTTACATTGACCAAAAATATCCAAATAGAAGCAAAATGACTTCTATTTATAGAGAAATACCTCCAAGTGGAAAATAACGGTTAGTTGGTTTGATCCATGTCAAAATAATTTCGACCGTTGATAAATATTTGATCATCCATACCATTGAAAATATTTATTTTTGAGAAATTTTTGAATTTCTCTTAAAAACCATTTTTTATTAATAAAAAAAAAATAATTTAGATTAATTTTCTCAAAAAATTGACTTTGACTTAACCATCAAGGTCCAAGGGCTAAATTTTTCATTTTTACCCACAAATTTTTTTAATCATTTTCCATTTGGAGAAATCAATTTTTCTAAATTTATTTTTTGACTAATAAATTAATTAATTTTCTAATTTGTGATTTAATTTTATTTTGCTAGAAAAATTAATTAATTGACACTTGAATAGATAAGTTATTTTTCCACCTTCAAATATTTTAGCCATGATGTCTAAGTATGAGAAACCATGCACTAAAATATTTTTTACATAAGATAATCACAAAAATAACTTTGAGATGGGGTGATACACATTTGTTATCGACTCTCAAAATAATTATCCAATTTTACGACATAATATGATCCAGATAGAAAATCTTTCGGATTAATCACATCATTGGGATTTGGTCGACGTTTCGAACCATCTCATGTGGTTCATCCTTAGGACAAGGTGAAGAAGGAAATCGACCAAATCCCAATGATATGATTAATTCGAAAGATTTTCTATCTACATTATGAATCACAAAAATCTTAGATCTAACATAATATGATCTATTAAATAAAATAATTTAGCCAAATAACTTATATTATTCACAAACCAAATAACAAAATTAAAAACCCTCTTACAAAAAAATTCATCACCATTACATAATTCATAGCCAAAACCATAGATTCTTACTTAATTAAATGGCTGTACTATTACAATACAATTTGCAAATTGTATTTACACCTTTACAATGATATAACCACTGACTGATTGATGAATCTGGACTTTGAAAAATATTTTCGGTAGCCAAAATCATAGATTGTTACATAATTAAATGGCTGTACTGTTACAATACAATTTGCAAATTGTATTTACAACCTTACAATGATATAACCACTAAATGATTGATGATTCTGGACTTTCAAAAATTTTGTCCAATTTGGAAAATAGATGCAAAGATGGATTTCAACAGTAACAAATTTTATGCAGTAATAACTCCTGAAATAAGTTAGTTACTATAAGCTCCTGGCCTTCATAGATTTGAGTAGGAATGAACTAGTGAACCCATAGCCCCCCAGACAACCAAGATGAAGATTCTCAATATCTGTCAATATCTCTAGAAACCATTTGGTTGGAAGCATTCCTTTAGAGATTGAAGGCATGCTAAGCCTAACCTCTGTGGATTTCTCCTACAACAATCTCTCATGTTTAGTTCCCGGTACCAACCAGTTCTCTTAGTTCAATGCAACTTCCTTTGTCGGACCATATTTGGGACCTTGCAATGACATATCTGCAATTCTGCATCAAAGGAAGCCCTTATCGAAGGTCTATTTTCTTCAACTTTCAAGCTGCTTTTGGTCATAGGACTTCTCATTTGCTCCATAGCCTTTGCAATTGCCGCTGTTATTAAAGCAAGGGCACTGAAAAAGGAAAACACTTCAAGGCAATGGAAGCTGACTGCATTCCAGAGACTGGATTTTTCCTGTGACGATGTGCTCGAGAGCTTGAAGGAAGATAACATTGTAGGCAAAGGTGGAGCACGAAATTAATAATATACAAGGGCGTTATGCCCAGTGGAGAAGTTGCTGTGAAAAAGGGTGGTCATCTTCACCGCGATACAAGATATCAGATTGCACTAGAGGCTGCCAAGAGAATTTTCTACCTTCATCACGATTGCTCTCCACTTGTTGTTCACAGGGACGTAAAATCCAACAACATTCTCCTGGATTCCAATTTTTAAGCCCACGTTGAAGATTTTGGCCTTGCCAAGTTTTTGCAGGATTCTGGTATTTCTGAATGCATGTCTTCAATAGCAGGTTCTTATGGCTATATTGCATCAGTTAGGTAATTACATGATTCCCGATTTATCTTTGTTCTTTTCCCGTAATTGAATGGTTTGGACTCCATTGTATTTTTTGGTTAATTATGTTTAATTTTTTTATTAGTTTCATATTTTAATGTTTAAAACTAGTTCTTTGGTCATCCATGATCATAAGATTATAGTGGTAGTTTGTCTGGCTTATCTGTAACCTAAGTTGGGTAGGGGTATTTGCATGTTAACGCCAAAATCTTCATCCCATTTTTGTGGACCAAGTCATCAGAAGATCTCCTTTACGGATTTATATATGAAGATCAGTTGTGCAATTAACAGTCTTCATCCCCAATCCTGAGTCTCTGGGCAATTGTGAGTCACTCATCAGATTCCGAATGGGCCACAATTACTTGAATGGATCCATCCCAAAAGGGCTTCTAAACCTTCCGAGGTTGGAGATTTTTTTAACTCCATGACAACTATCTAAATGGTAGCACGCCAGCTAAAATCACGGTGACCTCTAAGTTGGGTCATTTGAGCGTGTTTAACAACAGGCTTGGACTCCATAGGAAACTTCCACAGCTTTTAAATCCTTCTTCTCAGTGGCAATGAGTTCACCGACAATGTTCCTCAACAGATTGGCCGTTTGAGGCAGTTGTCCAAGATGGATTTCAGCAGTAACAAATTTTCTGGAGTGGTACCTCTTGAGATAAGTTACTGTAATCTCCTGGTCTTCATAGATTTGAGTAGGAATGAGCTCAGTGGACCCATTCCCCACAGATAACCGGGATGAAGATTCTCAATATCTCAATTATCTCAATTGAAGGCATGCTAAGCCTAACATCTGTGGATTTCTCCTACAAGAATCTCTCAGGTTTAGTTCCTGGTAATGGCCAGTTCTCTCACTTCAATGCAATTTCCTTTGTGGGTAATCCTGAGCTCTGTGGATCATATTTGTGGCCTTCCAATGACATATCTGCATCAAAGGAAGTCCTTATCAAAGGTCCATTTTCTTCAACTTTCAAGCTGCTTTTGGTCATAGGGCTTCGCATTTGCTCCATGGCCTTTGCAATTGCTGTTGTTATTAAAGTGAGAGCACTGAAAATGGCAAACACTTCATGGCAATGGAAGCTGAGTGCATTCCAGAGACTGGATTTTTCTTGTGATGATGTTCTTGAGAGCTTGAAGGAAGACAACATTATAGGCAAAGGAGGAGCAGGAATAGTATACAAGGGCGTTATGCCCAGTGGAGTAGAAGTTGCTGTGAAAAATGGTGTTCATCTTCACTGGGATACAAGATATAAGATTGCACTAGAGGCTGCCAAGGGAATTTTCTATCTTCATCATGATTGTTCACTTATTTTTCACAGGGACGTAAAATCCAACAACATTCTTCTGGATTCCAATTTTGAAGATCACGTTGCAGATTTTGGCCTTGCCAAGTTTTTGCAGGATTCTGGTACTTCAGAATGCATGTCTGCAATAACATGTTATTATATATCGCACCAGGTAGGTAATTACATGATTTTCAATTTATCTTTGGTTTCTTCCCCTAATTACATGGTTTGGATTCCATTGTATATTTCTGGTTAATTTTGTTTAATTTTTTTCTTAATTTCATATTTAATGTTTAAAAATAGCTCTTTGGTCATCCATGATTATAAGATTAGATTGGTAGTTTGTCTGGCTTCTCAAACTATAAGATTCTCAATTATCTCAATATCTCTAGAAACCATTTGGTTGGAAGCATTCCTTTAGTGATTGAAGGCATGCTAAGCCTAACATCTGTGGATTTCTCCTACAACAATCTCTCAGGTTTAGTTCCTGGTATTGGCCAGTTCTCTTACTTCAATGCAGCTTCCTTCGCGGGTAATCCTGAGCTCTGTGGCCCATATTTGGGACCTTGCAATGACATATTTGCATCAAAGGTCCATTTAAATTCTATTCAACTTTCAAGCTGCTTTTGGTCATACGGCTTCTAATTTGCTTCATGGCCTTTGCAATTGCTGCTGTTATTAAAACAATGGCACTGAAGAAGGCAAACAATTCAAGGAAATGGAAGCTGACTGCATTTCAGGGAATAGATTTTTCCTGTGATGATGTGCTCGAGAACTAGAAGGAAGAAAACATTATAAGCAAAGGAGGAGCAGGAATTGTATACAAAGGCGTTATGCCCAGTGGAGAAGAAGTTGCTGTGAAAAAGGGTGTTCATCTTCACTGGGATACAAGATATAAGATTGCACTAGAGGCTGCCAAGGGACTTTTCTACCTTCATCACGATTGCTCTCTACTTATTGTTCACAGGGACATAAAATCCAACAACATTCTTCTGGATTCCAGATTTTGGCCTTGCCAAGTTTTTTGCAGGATTCTGGTACTTCAGAATGCATGTCTGCAATAACAGCCTCTCATGGCTATATTGCACAAGGCAGGTATTTACATGATTTTCTATTTATCTTTGGTTTGTTCCCCTAATTACATGTTTTGGATTCCATTGTATTTTTCTGGTTATCATGTTTAATTTTTTTATCAGTTTCATATTTAATGTTTAAAAATAGTTTTTTGGTCATCCATGCTTATAAGATTAGATTGGTAGTTTGTGTGACTTATCTGCAACCTTATTTGGGTAGGGGTATTTGCATGTCAAAGGCAAAATCTCCATCCCATTTATGTGGACCAAGTCATCAGAAGAGCTCCTTTAGGTTTTAACTTTTTATATATTAAGATCAGTTGTTCAAACCATTTACAGTCTTGGCCCCATTCCTGAATCTCTAGGCAACTGTGAGTGACGAGTCACTCACCAGAGTCCAAAGGGGCCACAATTACTGGAATGGATCCATCCCAAAAGGGCTGCTAAACCTTGCGAGGTTGGAGATGTTTTAACTCCATGACAACTATCTAAGTGGTATCACGGCAGCTAAAATTGTGATGACCTCTGAGTTTGGTCATTTGAGTTTGTTTAACAACAGGCTCACTGGTCCTCTTCCGGACTCCATTGGAAAATTCTCTAGCTTGCAAACCCTTCTTCTTGGTGGCAATGAGTTCATCGGCAGTGTTCCTCGACAGATTGGCTGTTTGAAGCAGTTGTCCAAGATGGATTTCAGCAGTAATAGATTTTCTGAGATAAGTTACTGTAAGCTCCTGGCCCTCATAGATTTGAGTAGGAATGAGCTCAGTGGTCCAATTCCCCCGCAGATAACCAAAGATGAAGATTCTCAATTATATCAATATCTCTAGAAACCATTTGGTTGGGAGCATTCCTTTAGAGATTGAAGGCATGGTAAGTTTACATCTGTGGATTTGTCCTACAACAATCTATCAGGTTTAGTTCCTGGTATTCACCAGTTCTCTTATTTCAATGCAACTTCCTTTGTGGGTAATCCTGAGCTCTGTGGACCATATTTGGGACCTTGCAATGAGATATCTGCATCAATGGTCCATTTTCTTCAACTTTCAAGCTGCTTTTGGTCACAGGGCTCCACATTTGCTCTATGGCCTTTGCAATTGCTGCTGTTATTAAAATGAGGGCACTGAAAAAGGCAAACACTTCAAGGCAATGGATGCTGACTGTATTCTAGACACTGGATTTTTCGTGTGATGATGTGCTCAAGAACTTGAAGGAAGAAAACATTATAGGCAAAGAAGGAGCAGGAATAGTATTCAAGGGCATTATGCCCAGTGGAGAAGAAGTTGCTGTGAAAAAGGGTGGACATATTCACTGAGATACAAGATATAAGATTGCACTAGAGGCTTTCAAGGGACTTTTCTACTTTCATCACGATTGCTCTCCACTTATTGTTCACAAGGGCATAAAATCCAATAACATTCTCCTGGATTCCAATTTTGAAACTCTCGTTGCAGATTTTGGCCTTGCCAAGTTTTTGCTGGATTCTGGTACTTCAGAATGCATGTCTGCGATAGCAGGTTCTTACAGCTATATTGCACCAGGTAGGTAATTACATGATTCCCAATTTATCGTTGGTTCTTTCCCTAATTACATTGTTTGGATTCCATTGTATTTTTCTGGTTAATTATTTATGATTTTTTTGATTAGTTTCATATTTAATGTTTAAAAATAGTTCTTTTGTCATCCATGATTATAAGTTTAGATTGGTAGTCTGGTTTAACTGTAACCTAAGTTGTGTACGGGTATTTGCATGTCAAATTCAAAATCTCCATCCCATATTGTGGACCAAGTCATCCAAAGAGCTCCTTTAGGTTTTTATATATGAAGATCAGTTGTGCAAACCATTTACAGTCTTTGGCCCCATTCCTGAATCTCTGGGCAACTGTGAGTCACTCACCACAGTCCGAATGGGCCACAATTACTTGAATGGATCCATCCCAAAAGGGCTGCTAAACTTTCCGAGGTTGGAGACTATCTAAATGGTAGCATGCCAGTTAAAATTATGGGGACCTCTTAGTTGGGTCATTTGAGCTTGTTTAACAACAGGCTCACTGGTCCACTTCTGGACTCCATAGGAAACTTCTACATCTTGAAAATCCTTCTTCTCAGTGGCAATGAGTTCACTGACAGTGCTCCCCAATAGATTGGTCATACGAAGCAGTCGTCCAAGATGGATTTCAGCAATATTAAATTTTCTGGAGTGATACCTCCTGAGATAAATTATCGTAAGTTCCTAGTCTTCATAGATTTGAGTAGGAATGAGCTCAGTGGACCCATACCCCACGGATAAACAAAATGAAGATTCTCAATTTTCTCAATATCTCTAGAAACCGTTTGGTTGGAAGCATTCCTTTAGAGATTGAAGGCATGCTAAGCCTAACATCTGTGGATTTCTGCAACAACAATCTCTTAGGTTTAGTTCCTGGTACTGGCCAGTTCTCTTACTTCAATGCAGTTTCCTCTGTGGGTAATCCTGAGTTCCGTGGACCATACTTGGGACCTTGCAATGACATATCTGCATCGAAGGAAGCCCTTAACAAAGGTCCATTATTTTCAACTTTCAAGCTGTTTTTGGTCATAAAGCTTCTCATTTGCTCAATGGCCCTTGCAATTGATGTTGTTATTAAAGCGAGAGCACTGGAAAAGGCAAACACTTCAAGGCAATGGAAGCTGACTGCATTCCAGAGACTGGATTTTTCCTGTGACGATGTGCTCGAGAGTTTGAAGGAAGACAACATTATAGGCAGAGGAGCAGGAATACTATACTAGAGCGTTATGCCCAGTGGAGAAGAAGTTGCTGTGAAAATGGGTGGTCATCTTCACTGGGATACACGATATAAGATTGCACTAGAGGCTGCCAAGGGACTTTTGTACCTTCATCATGATTGCTCTCCACTTATTGTTGACAGGGACGTAAAATCAAACAACATTCTCCTGGATTCCAATTTTGAAGTTCATGTTGCAGATTTTGTCCTTGCCAAGTTTTTGCAGGATTCTGGTACTTAAGATTCCAGAATGCATGTCTGCAATAGTAGGTTATTATATTGCACCAGGTAGGTAATTAAATGATTTTCAATTTATCTTTCGTATTTTCCCGTAATTACATGATTTGGATTATATTGTATTTTCTGGTTAATTATGTTTAATCTTTTTTATTAGTTTCATATTTAATGTTTAAACATAGTTCTTTGATCATCCATGATTATAAGATATTGGTAGTTTGTCTAGCTTATCTGTAACCTAATTTGGGTAGGGGTATTTGTAGGTCAAAGCCAAAATCCCCATCCCATTTTTGTGGATTAAGTGACCAGAAGAGCTTCTTTAGGTTTTTATATATGAAGATCAGTTGTGCAAACCATTTACAGTCTTTGGCCTCATTCCTGAATCTCTGGGCAACTGAGTCACTCACCAGAGTCCAAATGGGCCACAATTACTTGAATGGATCCATCCCAAAAGGGCTACTAAACCTTCCGAGGTTGGAGATGTTTTAACTCCATGACAACTATCTAAATGGTAGCATGCCGGCTAAAATTACGTGACCTCTAAGTTGGGTCATATGAGCCTGTTTAAAAATAGGCTCACTGGTCCACTTCCGGACTTCATAGGAAACTTCTACAGCTTGCAAATCCTTCTTCTCAATGGCAACGAGTTCACTGACAGTGTTCCTCAACAGATTGGCCGTTTGAAGCAGTTGTCCAAGATGGATTTCAGCAGTGACAGATTTTCTGGAGTGATACCTCCTGAGATAAGTTACTGTAAGCTCATGGCCTCCACAGATTTGAGTAGGAATGAGCTCAGTGGACCCATACCTCCACTGATAAGTAAGAGGAAGATTCTCAATTATCTCAATATCTCTAGAAACCATTTGGTTGGAAGCATTCCTTTAGAGATTGAAGGCATGCTAAGCCTAACATCTGTGGATTTCTCCTACAACAATCTCTCAGGCATTGGCCAATTCTCTTACTTCAATGCAACTTCCTTTGCAGGTATCCTGAGCTCTGTGGACCATATTTGGGACCTTGCAATGACATCTGCATCAAAGGAAGCCCTTATCAAAGGTCCATTTTCTTCACTTTTCAAGCTGCTTTTGGTCATATGGTTTCTCATTTGCTCCATGGCCTTTGCAATTGCTGCTGTTATTAGAGTGAGAGCACTGGAAAAGGCAAACACTTCAAGGTAATGGAAGCTGACTGCATCCCAGAGACTGGATTTTTCCTGTGACGATGTGCTCGATAGCTTGAAGGAAGACAACATTATAGGAAAAGGAGTAGGAATAGTATGCAAGGGCGTTATGCCCAATGGAGAAGAAGTTGCTATGAAAAAGGGTGGTCATCTTCACTGGGATGCAAGATATAAGATTGAACTAGAGGCTGCCAAGGGACTTTTCTACCTTCATCAACATTGCTCTCCACCTATTGTTCACAGGGACGTAAAATCCAACAACATTCTCCTGGATTCCAATTTTGAAGCTCACAATGCAGATTTTGCCCTTGTCATGTTTTTGCAGGATTTTAGTACTTCAGAATGCATGTCTGCAATAGCAGGTTATTATATATTAATATTGCACCAGGTAGGTAATTACATGATTTTCAATTTTTCTTTGGTTTTTTCCTGTAATTACATGGTTTCGATTCCATTGTATTTTTCTGGTTAATTATGTTGAATCTTTTTAATAGTTTGATATTTAATGTTTAAAAATAGTATTTTTTGGTCATCCATGATTATGGTCAATTATGTTTAATTTTTTTAATAGTTTGATATTTAATGTTTAAAAATAATTTTTTTGGTCATCCATGATTATAAGATTAGATTGTTAGTTTGTCTGGCTTATCTGTAATCTCCGCCCCATTTTTGTCAACCAAGTCATCAGAAGAGCTCCTTTAGGTTTTTATATATGAAGATTAGTTGTGCAAACCATTTACAGTCTTTACATAAACTTTATATAAGCCATGGGAGTTCTAAAATTAGAAACTAGAATTTGTCTCTCAGAGCATGATATTTAATGTGTAAAACTAGTTTTTTTGGTCATCCATAATTATAAGATTAGATTGTTCGTTTGTCTGGCTTATCTGTAATCTCCGTCCCATTTTTGTCAACCAAGTCATCAAAAGAGCTCCTTTAGGCTTTTATATATGAAGATTAGTTGTAACTTGTGCAAACCATTTACAGTCTTTACATAAACTTTATATAAGCCATGGGAGTTCGAAAATTAGAAACTAGAATTTGTCTCTCAGAGCATGCATGCTGCTTTGCTGGAAAATAGATGAGAGTGGGGTACCAGAAAAAAATAGTAAAGTTTAGCAATGTAAGACTGTTCGTTGGGATCCATATAATACCAAACACTGCTGCTATATGAAAAAATAATCATCTTTCACAAAAATCCAAACCGTTGCCCATATTTAAAAAACGCGTATAGCAAAAAGAATACTCATCTTTCTCAAAAATCCAAACCGTTGCCCATATTTATAAAACGTTTTTTAAATATGGGCAACGGTTTGGATTTTTGTGAAGGACGAGTATTTTTGCATATAACATCAGTGTTCGGTATTATATGGATCCCACCTCATGTTTAAGAGATTGCATATTACTTTTAAGGAAGAAAATCCATGTTTATGAAATGTGCTGGTCAAGCATTCAGTAGTCAGTCTAGTCTTATATTTTTATGTAATCTATGTCTTGCATTGTAGTTTTTAGTATATATGATAGCATATATACCATCGCATGTATATGTGTTAGATATTCACAGTTTATATTGCAGTATGTACCATAGCAGAGTATATATTGTTTTTCATATATTGTCATGTTTTCTAAATCAACATTTAATGCATAAAACGTTTTTATATTTATCACAATATAGTCACCCAGTTCAGCAGAGAAATATAAACATATTATGAACAGCATAAATCTGGCATGATACTGAGATATGGTTAAAAAATAGCTTTTTTTAAATCATTTTGTCATTGTACATTTCTGAAGTGCCAATACAAACTTCTGGTCTTCATATACAAGTGCAAGATATGGATTTTGTTAATATTATATGAATGTATCTATCTTCCAAATTTTACATATAAAAGCAATAGATTTGTCACGTGAGTCTGTCTGTCAGCTGATTGGAATCTTGGGCACTCCCCTCGCACCTGTTACTATTAGCAATGACCCTCTTCCTCATCTCAGCAACAAGGACACTCCCGTTGGAAGGATCATTCTCATATCAGCATTTTACCTAAATATATATTTGCATAAGTTTTCAGTTAGGTGCTTTGGTTTCAGACTGTTTTGCTCGCATGCAGGCTCATAGAACTGGACTTATGTTTTGGGATTGAACATCGGATGCATTTGTTTTAGCCACTGTAGCTCTAAGTGGTTTCTATACTCATGCAGAGAATATTAGTTTTATTTCTCTCTTATATTTGTCTTAGTCCTTTGTTGGGTTCAGTTTATAAATTTTGAGGCAGGTTTCATCTTTAGGTACACTTTTTAGTTATTGTAAAGCTTTGAATGGCTTTTCTATGCATGCAGACGAGATTAAGTTCTTTGATCAGGACTTAGGAGGGTTTTTAACTTTGGGTGACTTGCCTTGAGGATTGCCATATTTGGACGTATTTGTTTACTTATTTTCTGGTTCCATGGGGCAATCCTTGGGTGGGTTTTGATCTTCTGGTGAATCACTTTCTATATATATAAAGGGCATTTTAGAATCAGCGATGCCATTGTCTCTGGGTTAGTTTTAGGTGCTATACAAGCTGTTGGATGAGTTCTTCTCGGGTTCTTGGGGAACTAGTCTTGGTTTGATCTTTATTTGCAGGAATCCTCCTCTGCTCAGTATTTTTTACAGCAATACATAGCAGCTTCAGGAGGTAGAAACCAGCATTTGATCCTAAATGCTTATGCAATGGGCAGAGTCAAAATGTTAACTTCAGAGTTTGAGACAGCTACCAAAATATCAAAGACTAAAAATCCATCCAAGGTGGCAGAGCGGGGTGGCTTTGTCCTGTGGCAGATTATGCCTGATATGTGGTACATGGAGCTTGCAGTAGGAGGGAGAAAATTCCATGCAGGATGCAATGGAAAGCTTGTATGGAGACACATTCCTTGGCTTGGTGCTCATGCAGCTAGAGGCCCTGTTAGACCATTGCGCATAGCTCTCAGGTTGAATTCCTGCCTTGTTTTCTTTTCTTCCTTTACGTTTTATACCTTCTAGGGAAGTATTGAGATGCATGGATATATAACATTCAGTTGTGTAACCCTCCTACTTCTTTAATTGTCCATGATGAATTCTATAAACTAGGTACATTGATGGTGGAGGATGTTGGTTCCTTTAGAAGATCTAGAAGCTACATAAAAGCAAGTTAACAATTGTTCAGTCACGATCAACAGTTGTTTTTGAGTCTTTGATTGGATGGTTATTGACATTGGACAGTCAGCAAGATTTCTCTTCAAAAGTGGCCGATGCTCAGTTAATCATGTCGTTAGCTTGTCTTTTGTGCAGGGTTTGGATCCAAGATCAACTGCAACCATGTTTGCCAATGCAACATGCATTGGTGAGAAGCAAATCAATGGAGAAGACTGCTTCATCCTCAAGCTTCCAGCAGATCCGTCAACATTGACATCTAAGAATGATGGTCCTGCAGACATTATTAGGCATGCTCTTTTTGGCTACTTCAGCCAGAGAAGTGGGCTTTTGATTTACATGAAGGATTCTCATCTTACTCGCATTCAATCCACTGGAGGTGATACAATTTAACAGGAAACAACAATAAATTCATTCCGGGAGGACTACAGGGCTGTAGATGGTGTCATGATTGCTCATTCTGGCCAAATCACTGTTTCCTTGTTCAGATTTGGAGAGGTTGCAATGAGCCACACAAAGACCCGTATGGAAGAGGTATGGACGATTGAAGAAGTTGCCTTCAATGTTCCTGGACTATCTATGCATTGCTTTATTCCCTCTACAGACATAAGATGCAGTCCTATGAGTGAGACCTGTGAGCTTCCTCCTAAAGACAGACAAATCTACTATTGGCATAAGGCAAGTTATAGGCTTCATCAGTGATTTGGCATATGCTCTTGAACATGTACTGTGTATATCTGATAATATACATCGGTTTTTTTCTTCTGAAAAAAAAGAAGACAAATCTACTATTGGAAATAAACGATCATGTGGCTGCTTTGGGAAAGCCTCAGGAAAATATTGATAATATAATTTGGAGAGTGGAAGTCTAATGCTCTGCTCCACCTATTTGAGCATTTGAGCCATTGTCAGAGTTAGATTTGAAAACAATGTGGCATTTTTTATTCCACATGTTATCAAAGTGCATCTAAGGGCTCCGAAGTGTACTATTGTTGTTTTGGTTTCAGTTTACAGCAATAAATCTTCACTTGTTGTCGCTCTGAGCTTGTCTAATAGACTCAGTTCATTGAGCCAGAACTTGTTTTTAGTCTCAATCTCCAATTAGGTGGAGGAAGAATTGTTTCCATATACATACTGGATACCTGTACAGTCTGCTTACACGACTAATCTTATTGATGGTGAAATTGGGGGAGGGTAACTGCTGATATAAGTAGAAGAAAGATATTGTATTTGTTCATATATTTACGGAGGATGTATTTGACCTAAGAAGGCTTAGAGCCCATCATGTAATGTTGTGAATTTTGTTTTGTTGATTCATGTTTCGAGTATATTAGTGTTTCTTCTTAAGACTTTTTGTGTTTGATAATGGTCCATTGGAGTTTTTGGGTACACACATATTCAGCAGTTTAGCTTGAGTTATGTATTTATTTCTCCATATTAATAGATATGACAAGAACTTGTGACTGACATGCTACCCCTCTTGGATGGATGGAATTTTCACAGTAAACAGGCAGTTTCATAAATCTCTTAATGTCGTAAATCGGCGTGGTGTCGGTGTCGAGTCGACTTTGTAGGGCAACGGAATAACTTGCCGTGTAAGTCATCGACATACGACGGAATCAAGGTGCATTTGGCCTTCACTTACCGGAAAAATAATTCTGTTTAACTAACTGATCATCAACTTCGACTCTCCTTATATTTATTTGTGCTGCGCGAGACCACACGAGAGAGTGCAGCGGTTGATACTGTATTGTGGGTAAATAAGAATGGAGAATGGGTTGGGATATGCGAGGCTACTTCCAGACTACTTGCTAAAACTCGCTGCGGCACTGCTTGCTTTGGTGGTGGCATGGAGCTTCTTCGTCAGGGTAAGAAACAGGAGGCTGCCTCCTGGGCCTTTCCCGTTGCCCATCATCGGAAATATGCTTCACATACTGGGAGTGCTTCCAAACCAAGCACTGGCAGCTCTTTCTCTGAAATTCGGGTCTCTCATGTCTCTCTACATCGGTTCCAAACTCATCTTAGTCATCTCTTCTCCTGATATGGCCAGGGAGTTTCTGAAGACTCATGATCTGCTTTTCGCCAGCAGACCACCATTAATTGCAGGTAATTACTTGTTGTATAATTCTTCGGACGTCGGCTGTGCTCCGTATGGGCCTTACTGGAGGCAAATGCGTAAGGTCTGTGTTTTTCAAATGCTGAGCGCCAAACGATTGGATTACTTCCGCTTTATAAGAGAAGAGGAAGTCTCTGCTATGATTCGCTCTGTTATTAATAATTCAGACCGTCCAGTAAACATTGGCAAAACTGTGTGGACCCTTACCTACGATATAATCTGCAGAATGACTTTCGGTAGAAAGTATTCTAACCACAACTTTGTTGGCAATAAAGGATTCAAAGCAATGATGAAGGAAACTTTTCTGCTACTTGGTCATTTTAATATTGGAGATTATATACCATACTTGGCCTGGATGGATCTGCAAGGTCTCAACCGCCGTCTCAAAAGCATCCATAGCACTCAAGACAAGTTGCTGGAGAAAATAATAGAGGAACACGTTGCGCAGAAAGACCCCAACGTTAAGCAAGATCTGGTAGATGTTTTGCTTGCAGCCTCTGCAGATAAAGATATGGAGTTACAAATTACACGGGACAATATAAAGGCCGTTATTTATGTACGTTAAAAATGGAGCATGAGTAAGATTTTCATTTTAGTTTTTAAATAAATTAGTATATGTTAGCTGCAAGGATTAGTGCTGGAATTCTTGTAGTTAAAGGGTTAGTTAAATTAGATGTAGTTGAGTTCTTGTAATTAATGAAAGGGTTAATTGAATTAGTTGAGTTCGTGTAATTAATGAAAGGGTTAATTGAATTGGGTGTGTTCTTGTAGTTAAAACACTTCTGGCATTTTTCAGGATATGTTTGCCGCTGGCACGGACACGTTGTCTGCTGGAATAGAGTGGGCAATGGCAGAATTGTTGAAGAACCCACCAGTATTGAAAAAGGTTCAGGACGAGCTGGAGCGTGTTGTTGGAATGGGGCGGATGGTACGTGAATCTGATCTTCGTTGTCTCCCTTATTTACAAGCCGTGGTGAGAGAAGCGCTTAGACTCCATCCACCATCGCCCCTTGCCCTTTTCCACTATTCTGTAGAAGCATGCAATGTGTTAGGCTATGAAATCCCCAGAAACACTCGTGTTTTGGTGAACCTTTGGGCGATAGGAAGGAACCCAAAGTCATGGGACGATCCGGAGCGTTTCGTGCCGGAGAGATTCATGCAAGGTGGTTTCCTGGATGAAAAAGTTAAGAACTTTGAGTGGATGCCATTCGGAGCAGGCAGGAGACGATGCCCGGGAGAGCTGCTGGGAACGCTTCTCGTAGAGTTTGCAGTAGCGCAGCTGGTGCACTGTTTCGACTGGTGGCTTCCTGATGAGATGATTGGGAAGGAATTTGATATGTCTGAAAAGTGTACTGGACTCACCGTGACCAGGGCAGATAAACTCGTGGCTGTTCCGACTACTCGCCTTCCATTGCTCCTTTAATCCAACCTGCTTTCCTTCACTTAGACTTAATACAGACGCTTACTTTTATTGAAAAATCTTTGCCAGGGTTATTAAAGCATGAAAAGTTCCCTTATTTGCAAGGGTTTTTAAGGCACCAAAAAGTCCATTATGCTTCAGGTACTTTATATATATGGAGTTTTGCATTTGCCAACTTGTGTAAGTTTAAAATTGATTTCTGTAATTTAATATGGTTTTGTAATCCATTTTATGGCATGACACACAGAGAAATGCAATCTAATCTTTCATATATATCACATTATGTTGGTTTTTTGTTTTTCACTCTCTTCAAACATTATTGACTCTATCTCCATTTTCTTGTTCGCTACGTTTCTAGCTTTGCTGATACCTTGACCTGGCCTTGTAACATTATTTATACTTGCTAAATCCATATGATTTTTCCTGGACATTCTCCATTGTCACTGCTGCAGCCCATGAGTTTTGGGTCACAAACCCTCATATTAGCAATGCTCTCCACTTATTTCTCTTCCTCCATGGACTTTTCCTCCATCCCAATTTTATTTTCTTGGGTCAACTTCACATCCATGGACTCTACCTTCATCCAAATTTCATTTTCTTGGGTTAACTTCACATCCATGGACTCTACCTTCATCCAAATTTCATTTTCTTGGGTTAACTTCACAAATCCATAACCTGTGCAATCTAAGTCAGGTTTACCAAAGATTTTAATACCAAGGAAGATTTCGATCTCATTCTCCTCAATGAAGAGCTATTGTTTTTGTAGTTTCTCGAAAGCTTTGAAAACTCTATTTTTTCATCTATAATCACTGTTGAACTACTACTCTCCATAATTTTTTTTGGTTTTAGTTTCTTGTTTTTTTTGAGCCAAGAGGCTTTTTCTACAGCTCATTATGAGAAAATGTGTAAGTTTGTCTATACTCAATGTAGAGTTGACACATGTCCCTCTTAAAATAAAAATAAAATACACTTTAAATAGAAAAATAATGTCATCTATAATAAAAAAATGAATATGCTATGAATATAAAGTATTTTCATTTAAAATAATTAGAAGTAAAAAAATGTGAGTAAGATGTTTAAACCTTAACTATTTTGATTTGTCTATGTAAAATATTTTATTGTCAACTATGTATATGTTAGATCTAAGACTTTTGTGATTCATAATTTAGATAAATGTCTTTCGGATTAATCACATCATTAGGATTTGGTGGACTTTTGGAACCATCTAATGTGGTTCATCCTAGGACAAGGTGAAAAAAGAAGATCGATTTTTCTTTTTTCACCTTACCTTGAGGATGAACCACATTAGATGGTTAGAAAAGTCCAAATCCTAATGATGTGATTAATTCGAAAGACATTTATCTAAACTATATATATATATATATATATATATATATATTGTTTAAAAAAATTTAGTTATATATTAAGAAAAATATAAGTTTTATGGTTAAAACATTTGAAGTAGTCACAATATTTTACAGTTTGATCCTCTATATACTCTTTATAGCATTCAAATACACAATTTAAACAATGAAAAATTACATATTATATTTTGCTTTCTTAAAAATCTTTGCACCTCAAAAAATTTGATCCCTCTAAACTCATATTAGATCTATACTTAAAATGAATCTATATTAATACTATTATCATTTACATATTCATTGAATAAAGTTTCATTATCTTACCTTTTTACAACTTTGTATTTTGAATCGTTGTTAAGTTAACCTTGAATCTTGAGTTAATGTCACATCACCTTTATCCCGCAACATAGCTTTAAAACTGGAAACATATGCATCCTATATGGCCTTCAATTTATATCACCTCTATTCGGCAACATAGCTTTAAAATTGATACAGTGTTATGTGGTTTAATGGTAAGTTTTGTTGGGTGAAACCAATGAGACCACAGTTCAAATCCCATTGAGTATATAGCCTGCTATGATGCTCTTGCTAAATCATAAGATATGGTATATCCTCCCTTAGATTAGTCTAAAATCACATTGAATATATGGCCTGCTATGATCTCCACTCAAGGAGTAGACTCCCCTTTACCTCCCTTAGATTAGTCTAAAGAGGAGTTACCGATTCACCATGATAAAAAAAACATAACATTAAAATTGGGGACAGATATGCCTTCAATTTCTCCTCTAAAGTTTTCCTCAATGAAAGCACTATTTCATTCAATAATGAATCATGCTCTTTACTAAACAGAGTTTCAAATCTTTGACCATGTTGTTGATGTAGCCCACTAGTAGTCATTTAATCGTTCTCCCTTTGTTGTTGTGCTACACATGCACTTGCAGGATGGCTACATACTCAATAGGGATTTCCTAAACTTCCTTGGGATTCTCTTGTTTATTAGGTTTTAGTTCGTCGACCCATATTAATGAACCTTCCATTGTTCATTGACATAACTATACCAATTTTTAGAACCAATAGAAATGCGAGACCTTGTGGATACTATCCATTGACCTCTACATTGGTATGTATAGTTCACACCATCATTTCCCTTGCCTTGTAGAGCAGACTTCAAATCTGACTGCACCATTATATTCTCAACCTTATCACTCAGAGTCCAATGAATCAATGAAGCCGTATTTATAGCACTCGCTAGCTGCAGTAGTGCTCTGCTCAACCTCAACTTTCTCATATGCATGCAAGCTTCTACATCCTCCCACTTGACCTCTGCTAATCTCATATTGAAGGGCACTAAATCCCTCTCTTCATTGCACTTCAATCATGGGTGACTTCCCAACTTGAATGTTTAGATCTCTTATGCCTAAGCTCCACACTATCTCCTCATTATAATATCACTACAATTTTTTTTGCAAGTCTTGTTGACAAGACGAAATTCCATGTATTTCTCCAAAGATATGAACATCTAGACACTTGATCAACACATGACAATTTTGATAACAACTTTGATACTAGTTGTTAGAATCACGAAGTCAAGAGAAATGGCGGCGTCTAAAGACATTGTTGCTTGGAATCACAATGGCCACCAAGACAAATTTAGCTACAAATTTTTTGCCTTTAAATAGATTATATTCCATATGAATACCATAGGTCAAAAACTATATTCCATATGAATACCATAGGTCAATACCATCGGTCAAAAACTGTTGGTAACTTAACCAAGTCTACTTAAACTACCCTAACAATAAAAAATATTGTGATACAAAGTGCAGAGATACTATATATATAAAATAATTATATATATATAATTGTGTTTATTTAATTTGTTGAAGAACTTTAAAATTTAAAATTTATTTTTAATTTGAATATATCATTTTATAATTGATTTTTACACCGATAGGTGTGGTCTATATGGAATTAAATTTTGAATTTTTTATAAATGAATGGACAAGATTACATGTTAAGGGAATATTCTTCATCTAATATACCATTTAATTGATGATATCAAAAGTCTTTCAATTGTTCTTTAGTTTCACATTAAAGAATAACAAATTAAATTTAAAAATATTATTTATTTGGCCACTTGTCAACCCCATTGGAACCGCTCCATTATCTTCCATCGCTTATGTTCTTCAGCCTGTTAGATCAACTCATTTATTGGAATCCTAACAATTTTGAAAAGTTCTTAACGGCTAGTTTTCAACTACTATTTCTGGGCAATGATGCATCCCCACTATTTATTCATTAAGATCGATGAGCTTCTCCACATTGTCGTGAGAATGAACCACATTAGTTGGTTCGAAATGTCAACCAAATTTCTAATAATATAATTAATCTGAAAGACATTCCTTTAAATTTTAAATCCATTACAATTTGATTAAACCAATTCATCCATTAAAAACCTAACCATTTTAAATCTATTACAATCTTGAATCTTTAAAAGAATTGTCCAGTTCTATCAACAAATGGCTTGGAAACAAATCCTAGATGTATGTGGGAACGATGCTCTAGACAAAAATATTGTGAACAAACTCAGAATTGTAAGATCAACAATTTTTTACCCTTTAAAAATGGAAACGTATAATGAAAGTTGTATAGTAATGCCCTATTAATATTGCTCTATATGATTCATAATGACATCAACGTTGTGGCCATTGTTTCCCAGTTTCCGCCCTTTGATAACTTAGTTCCTTGACAAGTCCACATCAATGTTTTGGAAGAGGCACTGTCTTATTTTATTTGACTCTATAATACTATTTAATTGTATCGAATTATCAAGGGGAGGTCCTATCTTGTGTGAAAATTCCTGCACTGGGAGGACGGTGATGGAAGTAGTTTAAAAATGGTTAAAAACTTCTTAAAAATGGAAGTGTGAGAAGAAAGTTTAACATATATATATATTTTATCTTTTAGAAGTATGGAAAATGTGTTATATGTATATATTATTTATATTTAAGTTATATTAGGTATGAAATATTTTTACAATAAATCTTACATGTTATTGTGCATATATTATTTGTAGAAATTTTAATACAATTATGTATTGTTTGAATTCTTTTGATCTAACAATTATATGTCATTGTTAAATACAGAATTGCTTTTACAAAAAATTTTGCGGAAATTTAAAACACAATTCCTAATTACAAACACATGAAGAAAGATCAATCACACATAACACAAATGTTTTTACTGGGAAAGCATAAAGCAAAAAATCTCACTATCATATATTATGTATACATCATGAATCATGAAACAATCTCATACAAAACTCTAATCCAAGAGCTCTTCGTACAATATACAATCGTCTCACACTATCATACAAAAATTGGCAAATACATGAGTCAATTTACTACCTCCTGACATCTTGCATCCACTGTGCAATCCCTGTTGATTACAATCCTTGAAAGAATGAGATCCTGCTTGCCTTCACTGCGCAATCCTCATGGGTGCATCCAATGTGTGTGTGGTTGCATGAGTGCACCCACTAATGTCACAACTGATAGTCAAACTGTCCATTTCACCTATCTCTCAACTGAGTCTCCACTGGATTTGACATGCATGTAGTTAACAGTAGTAAATCTTCAGTTGCATGTGAGACCATTGATTGTGAATTAATTAAATAATTAATTCACTGATCTCTCACTAGTGCATGTTCAGTTACAACTAGCACAACTGAGTTTAACTCACTTAATTGAGTTAAACTACTTTACAACTCACATAACTACACATCCAAGTCTGTTACAACTTCGAATCACTCAGTTACAACTAAGTACACTTGCATGTCCCACCAACCAACCTTTGAACTCGAATTTCCTATAGCTAACTGATTTGACACTTCAGTTAATAATTTCCAAGTGCTCATTGAGAATAGATTAATGTTTATTGTCCAACTATTATTAAGGGATAATAATAGTCGACATGCATCTATAAATAGACATGTGATCTATAAATAGAACTCGCACATACATCTAAAAATAGCACATCATCTATAAATAGAATTTTCTCACCATTTATAAATAGAGATCATATATAAATAGAATTTGCTCATGCATTCTAAAAATAAACTTTCATCTAAAAATAGCCTGAGGCTCCATCCTAGTATAGGTGCTTAATTTTCACTAGGATCATCATCTTGTTGAATCTCAACATTATTATGGATACATTATTAATCAAATTGCCACAAAGGTGTTATCAAAAGAATCCTAAGAGGATATATGATTATAGGAAATGATTAGACACCTATAGGTTATGTATATCAACCACATTTACTAATGTGATTGTGATAGTATTAGCATGATAATAATATAAAATATATAATTTAATGTAATTTTATAATATTCAATTAAATAAAAAAATATTACTTCTTACTTTTTATTGAGGAATCTTTACAAAGGTTTTAAAGAGTGAAAAACTTCATTATACTTTATCTATTTTACAATATATATTTTGTTTCTGGTTTACATTTTATAAGTTTGAATTTTAAAATTTTATTTTTTAATTTAAATATAGTTTAATCATTAATTTTATTAGAGTATATATATATATATATATATATATATATATATATATATAGTTGGAAACAATGTTAAATACTGAGGGGGTGAATCAATATTTAAGATGACTTTAATTTTTCTACTGATTTATATTCGACATTCAAACTTATTATTCATGTGATCATCAACAACATATCATATACCATAAATATAAATCAACACATGAGCACATACATCATGAGAAACAAAACATATCACATAGAGGATTCAATGTGGTAACCCAAAATGGGAAAACCACCAAAACTTCTCTGTTATTTGATGTAAAAATAGCTTTCTACTCTATTACATCAAATTCTTTATGAGCCACCATTCACAGTGATCCAAGTAGATATTGGTGGCCACCTGCCTATTTCCCTTGGACCCCAACATTGTTTCTTTTTAGTTTTCTAATTTCCAACAAAGTTTTCTATCTATGATATTTTTTCGGGTCTTGAACTTTCGGAGCCGTTTTGAGGCCCTAAATGACATTTTTTTTTAAAACAGGCAAACTCGTGGCCCATAGTAGAGGTTTGTAGTTAAAAGTTGTTTTCTTTGGATATATCTTTCTAATGAGGTATCATACACACCAAATGGGGATCATATGCCAAAGTTACGACCTCTAGAAGTTGATGTTCTAACTAACCCCAACAGGGCCCACAAATTTTTGGTGCTTCATCCATAAGGTTAGGATTTTGGATGTTTAGGGTTTTTCATTGTTTCTTGATGATAAAAAACGTTGTAAGCCTCATTGTAACATAGTTAAGAAGACATGTAGCCGTCACATATCTTCTTAGAGATAAGTTACCATCGCCCAAGCTAGTTTGTTTTTTTCTACATGTAAACAATTTTTAACAGTTGATATATTAATTGAAATTTTGTTTCATTACATCTTCGTGTTTTTGTTTAAAACAATATTACATTTCGTTCCTTCATAATTCCAGATCAATGATATCATAGCGATATGCTCTTTCTTTGTTTTTCTATGCATGTCCCAATGAGATCGGGGTATAAGGAGTTGGGACTCGAATTGGTTGAACCATTGTAAGACTGGCCTCACTGACGCTGACAAACTCCCATGGTAGAAGAAAAGAAATATAAGGGAGAAGAAGATCCTTTCAAAATCTTGCTTGAAGAGACCCTCGAGCGACAAAGGAAAGGGATGTTGGATAATTTTTCCCAGAGCCTTCGACGTGTATCAGTGAGTGAAGCATCTTCATCCAAAAGTCACTTTGGAGGCGCCACCCCCTTTAAGGAACAAGTTAACTTTGACATTCCTATATTTTAAGGCTAGATAGATGCAAATGCCCTAAATAAATGACTAAATTTGCTAGAAGGATATTTTTCAGTCCATAATTTGTCTAATAGGAAAAATATTACTTTTTCACTCTTTAAAGCCTCTCCCCATGTCAAGGACTAGTTGGAAACTTACTATGAGTAGAGGGATGAGGAGAAACCCTCACTATTTTTAGTCGCACCCTCTTGGAATTATTTCTGAGATGCCATCAAGGAACAATATTATCATGCCGGGAGCTATGAAGATAAGTACATAAAGGTGGACCACACTACAACAGGAAAGAGACCATGACGTGCCGAAGTTCTCGAACATTTTCCATACCCTACGCACAAAGTAGGGTATCAAGGATTCTGAGCAACATCTAATACTCAAGTACCGTGGTTGTTTTCTCAAATAAATCCATGTATAAATGGAGTTCCTAGACATCTCCTCGCTTGATGCAACATACAGATATGCTATGAGGATCGATCATAAATTTAAAAATAAGAAGCAAGACTTTGGATCTGCAAATCCGAAGCAAGGAAAAGACACCTCCAAACTGCAGAGAAAAGGACAAATCCAAGGTGGAGCAACCCAGGACAACCCATCAAAGCCAAAAGCAAAGAATAACACCACAAAGATGAAGGACACTAGAAATTGATGTGAGTTCCACAAGAGTCCCACTCACAACACAAATGAGTGTCGCGCCAAACGATCATTCGGGGTTGAGCTAAAAGCTTCAAAGTCAGATGCATGTTTCAGCTTTGATCCAAAACCCAACAAGGGGAATGACAAGGGGAAGCATATTATTGATGCAAAACCTAGTGCCACCGTTTCCACCACCAAGATTCAAAAGATTGAACTCGAAGTTCCAGAGGAGGGGGAGCATCTCTTCAACTCATAGATGTGGGTTAAGGGATATCCATTATAGTTCATTTTCGACAGTGGGAGCCAAAATAACCTCATCTCAGCAAAGGCTGTTAAGCGGTTGAGCTTACCAACCACACTACACCCGCAACCATACACCATCAGGCAGCTCCACCAAGGACGTATCTTTGAGTCAGCCAATAGTGTCACCTTCCCTATAACATCAAGCCCTTCATAGACGAGGTACTGTGTGATGTTGCTCCTATTGAAGTTTGTGATGTTTTATTAGGCCAACCATACTTATGGAAGCGTCATGTTCTGTATGAGTCTAAACCTCGTACTGTTATTATTACTTTGGGCAGAAAACTATACAGGATACTAGAGGTAGCTTCGCCTACTGTCATTTCTTTGATATCTCATTAGAGGAATTTTCAGCGTAAAAATGCCCATGAAATTTTCATGTAATTTCCATGTCATAATATGTAAACCAATGAAAATGCTTTAAATTTAAAAATATGTATATGTAAATATTTTGGAGGGAAAAGAAGAAAAACTACTTTTTCTAATTGTATTTTTGGCTTATCTCCTTATAGATTTACTCAAATTTCAAGTTTAGACACTCATTAGATGCGGTATTAAATTCCACATCCAACGAGTACCCATTATGCATACTTTTGAGAAGACCCACCTTGATAAAAATTGTAGATACATTAAAAAACCATGTTTTAACATGTTTTTAATGTATCTACAAATTTTATCAAGGTGGTTCTTCTCAAAAGTATGCATAATGGGTACTCATTTGATGTGGAATTTAATTCCGCATCTAATGAGTGTCTAAACATTAAATTTGAGTAAGCCTATAAAGAGATAAGTCAAAAATACAATTAAAAAAAGTAGTTTTCTTGTTTTCCCTCCAAAATTCATAGCCCTTATTTTATTATTTTAATTATTATTTTATTATTTTTCCTTAGGAGGCCACTTTTAGGCTGAAATTTCCTCTAATGACTAAGCAATGAAGTAAAATCATCTTCCAAACTGGGAAATTTATTTATTTTTTATTTTCTCTCAAAGGGGAAGATCATGCCCACATCCATGGCCCCTAGAAAGGGTTCCGCTGTGCAACAAAATAAAGTTGATAAGGTCATGGATGAGTATAAGGACATCTTCTCCTCACCCATTGGGGTTCCTTTGCACTATCAGGTCAAGCATTTGATTGACCTGACTCCCGGAGCACCTCTACCCAATGGGCTAGTATACCACCACTCTCTTTTAGAAAATAATGAAATCAAGTGGAAAATCCAGGAGTTGCTACAAAAAAAGGCACATTTGACCAAGTTCTTCACCTTGTGGGAGCCCAATTGTACTCGTACAAAAGAAGGATGGGACCTAGAGACTCAACATTAATTATCAGGCACTAAATAAGATCAGTGTGAGGAACAGATACCTAATCCCATGGATTGATGACTTCCTGGACCAACTTAAGGGGGTCAAGTACTTCAGCAAGATTGATCTAAAGTTTGGACATCACCAAGTTCCAATAGAACCCACACATGTATGGAAGACCTCCTTCAAATCGAAGGAGGGCTGGTTTGAGTGGTTGGTCATGCCCTTCAGGTTGACAAATTCCCCTACAAATTTTATGAGGTTGATGGATGACATCTTGCATCCTTTCACCAACTTGTTCATGGTTGTATACTTGAATGACATCCCCATATTCAACAAGATTTGGTCATAGCACTTGCAACATATTCAACATGTCCTTCAGACCTTGTACCATCACAAACTATGTGCCAGCTTATATAAATTCTCCTTTGGCATGAACTAGGTCCAATGTCTGGGATACATAGTTGATGAGAAATGCACGCATGTGGATTTGGCTAAGATCTAAGTCATTTGGGATTGGTCAGCCTCAAAAAATCTCACAAAGCTTTGCAGTTTTTTGTGACAATTTTTATTGAAGGTTCGTGTTGAGATTATCCCCCTACCACTTGGCCTTTTAGTCAAGTTACCAAGGGCAGAGAGACAAATTTTTTTTTTTGGTTCGATTCACAACAAAAGACATTTATTGAGATGAAACATCGCCTTTGCTCTGTGTCTGTACTCATGTTGCTAGACATGCAACAACCATTTGAAATTGGGATATATGCATCTGAATATTCTATTGGTGTAGTTCTCACCCAACAAGGGAATTTGATGGCCTATCGCAGTGAGAAACTCTTCGATACGATTCAAAAATACCCCACCTATGATAAGGAGATGTATTCCATTGTGTAGGCTTTCTGATAGTGGAGACATTACATTATGGGGAAGGAGATGCTTATCCACACAGATCATCGACCTCTTTAGTTTATAAAAACACAAGGGAAGTTGTATAATGACCACCATAAGAAATGGTTTGCATATCTACAACAATTTCATTTGAAGATCAAATACAAGAAGGGAAACACTAATAAAATTGTAGATTGCCTTAGTCGACCCCCAGTTGTGGCACTGAAAATTGTTCTCAACTCTTGTGGGCACGAGACTTATGGATGGTCGTAACTATAAAAAAATGATCTAGAATTTGCTACCACATAACAGATGTTGATGAATGTCAAGAAAGTACCAAAATTCCACCTTTATGATGCACTGTTATGCTACTTGGGGCACCTTTGTGTTCCTTCAAGCGAGCGTTTTGTGTTGATTTTGGAGGCACACTATAGTCAGGTCGCAGGGCATTTTGGTGTGTAAACAACAATGGTAATACTGAAAAAGTGTTTTTATTGGCCAAAACTCCAAGAGGATGTTGGAAAATATATCAGATCATGCACTTCATGTGCCATCGCCAAGCCAACCATTAAGAAGTAAGGCATGTACACTCCTCTGCCTACTCCCAACCAGCCTTAGGAATCCATCTCCATGGATTATATGTTTGGCTTTCCTTCTAAAAATCATGGTAATAACTGTGTATTTTTGGTCATTGATCTATTTTCTAAGATGGGTATATTGGCTTCTTGAAAGAAGAATATCACTGCAGAAGACACTGCCAAACACTTCGTCGAAGAGTATGGGTACATTTTGGGATCCCATAGACCATTATATCAGATTAGGACAGTAAGTTCCTGAACGCATTCTGGTTGAGCCTCTGGTCATTATTGGAAACCAAGCTCACCAAGTTGACTACATTCTATCCTCAAATTGATGGCCAAACAAAGGTCAAACTAGTACATATGGTCAATTTTCCAACAATTTAGTTCCGACAGTTTTGACCTATTGTCAGAAAGTTCCCTAATTTTTCTCAATTTTTTTAATCCTGCCACGCGGTGTCACTCTTGCGATCCCAATGGCGACGTTGTCACTCTTACGACACTACGAAAAAGCGTCGTTATTGCGACTCACCCAGCTAGGGTGTCGCAATAGCGACAGTAATAGAAGACAACATCACTATAGTGACGCCCATGTTATGTGCATCAGTATACCAACGGATATGAAAAGACCATTGTGGAACGGTCACTTTCCTTTTCACAAAGTCAAAGTTGACTTGGTCAACTAGCGTCACAATATCGATGGTTTATTTTAAATATATAGGGCGTGTTGTAAAGATGTTTTCCAACAACTTTGCTGTAATAGCGAAAATTTTTACTGTAGTAGCGATGGTTCAGAAAGGGTTTACGGTATTTTGTCTAGTAAAAAAGCATATATTTTTTTTCTTTATAGGATAATTTGCATAAATGGTAGAAAACATTAGAGGTGTAAAAAAAATTCAAGAGTGTGAAAAGGGTGATGGTAAAGTTTATTGCCCTTGCAACAAATGTTGTTTGAGATGTAATGTTAGCAACAACAACAAAACATTGTAAGAAATATGGACACATCGATGGTGGATCAAATGAATATTGTCCCGTGGTATATATATATATATATATATATTCATTATTTATCTTCATTTTGATTATATAGTAAAATTTTATATTATTTTAATATTTTTTATATACGCACTAATGTTTAATGATTGTTCATAAATTTTATAAAGGCACAGTTGCCCCCAACTTTTTGCAGAACCCTCCACAACTAAATAGTTGTAGATTAGATGATGTTGCACCACAAGAGAATATTGCAGCAAATAGTAGTACTGGAAATGATGTTGTACAAGGTGAAGAACATGAAGCGAATGATGAAGATAATGTTAATGATCCCATGGAGGTCGATGATGGCAATAATGACACAACTCAAAATGATGAGACAAATAAAATGCTCCAAGACTTGTATGGTGAGTCAGATGATGATGGTGGAGATACTGATGGTTTTTATGATGTACCTTTGATCAAAGCGTCAAATGAATGACTTTTTGAACACTCAAATGCAACTCTTCTCTCCGCTACATTTTTATTGGTGAACTTAAAGGTTATGAATAATTTGTCAAACAAACGTATGACACAGATCCTAAGGTATGCAATATGTATATATGATCACATATATGTAAATGTTGATTATTTTCCCTTTTTTTTTAGTTGTAATAAATGTGTAAAATAATGTGTAAGAAATTCTTTCGGTGAAAATCACATGTAGGGAATTTTTGCCGACGCGTTTCGAACCAGCCAGTGTGGCTCATCATCAGGACAAGATGAGAAATCTGAAGCAAAATTCCTAATAGTGTAAAATAATAATTCAATACTTACATATGATTAATAATCTTTACAATAACTAGTTTGTTTGTTTGTTTGTTTGTTTTTTTTTTTTATGTTGTAGATTGTCGGGTGAATTTTTGTTACCATCGCCAAATACTTTACCTCGCACATATCGAGATTTATGTGCTATTATGAAAACCTTTGGAATGGAATATAACACTATAGATGCATGTCCTAAATATGATATTATATATTATGGAGAACATGCGTTGAAAATAGAATGTCTGAAATGTGGTACTAGTAGATATCGAACTGATCAACTAACAAAAATGGTGCCTCAAAAGGTTCTTTGTAATATTCCCATAATTCCACGTTTGCAGCGAATGTTCAGGTGTAAGAGCATAGCATATTTTATGGATTACCATTCAAAGAATAGAAGTGGAGACGATGTTCTTTGAATGCCTGCAGATGGTTCTGCAGTTAGGGAAATCGAGGAAAAATATAATTTATATTTTAATAATGAACTTCATAATGTCAGGCTTTCATTGGCAGCTGATGGTGTTAATCCATTCCAAGAGCTTAGGTCTACTTACTCAGTGTGGCCTATTTTCATTATCAACAATAACATTCCTCCTTGGATGCCAATAAAGAGGGAGCACATAATATTGACTATGAATATTCCAGGTATTTGATACATTATTTTTTTGAATGAAATATTTTCATTTGTCTCGTTGTTTGCATAATATATTTTATTTATTTAATTAATTATATATACATATCATGGTAGTAATTATGTACTGTAATTTTGAACAATTAGGTAAGTACCAGGTCAAAGGTATGAATGTATATATCGAGCCTCTTATCGATGAGATAATAAAGTTATGGCATGTCATCACTATGTATGACATCACCAAACCAATCACGCAAAAGAGATTTCAATGTCGTGGAATGCTTGTATGGACAATTCATGATGCCCCAAGACTAACACATTTTTGTGGTATGTAATATTTCATTTCACTTTAATATAGTATATAATTATTTAAATTAGATATACCATATTGCATGTTTTTAAAATGATCTCATTGTATAATTGTCATTGATCCATCCATTGCAGGTCTTCAAAAAAAGGGTAGATTTTCATGTCCAGTTTGTGGACCTAAGATGAAGTTTTGTCATTCACTATATTTAGGAAAGATGGTGTTTTATGAGTATAGGCACTTCCTCTTTAGGAACCATAAGTAACGTACTACTGAAAAACATCTTTTCAATGCTAAAAAAGAAACTTGATTAAAACCATGAAGAATGACACCTCGGTTGTGGAAGTTGGAATATAACAAAATTAATAATCGCCAAGTTATGTAATTTGTCTATATATGTATACATATATTAATTGTTTATGTAATTTTTTGAATTTTTGTTGGAATTATTGAATTTATTTTATTGTATTTGATAATTATTGTTCTGATTTATTTTATTCTTTAATATCAAGGTTGTCTTCGTGAAGGTACTAGTATTGTACTTCCACCTAGAATGAAATTTTATCCTTCTGAATTCACGAGGTTTCCCTACTATAAGGACCTAAAAATAGCTCATTTGTTTGATACAATGCATATTGGGAAGAATGTGAGAGAAACGTTATGGCGAATCATAGATGGTGCACATGATAGTGATAAAATTGTTAAAATATTTGTTGACATTGAGAAATCAAATCATGTAATGAAAAGTGTGATCGACCGATCAAATAACAATGGAGGTCGAAATTATAATAATATTCCATGGTTATTAACAGAGCAACAAAGCAATGATGTAAAAGAGGTCATTAGAAGAATTAAATTTCCAATAGGTTTTGCTTCAAACATAAATAATATCTTAATGAAGGAAGATGACTTCGATGGGGTGAAAACACATGATTGGCACACCTTCGTTAAGGTAATTTTTTTAGTATACTTTTTTGTATATTATTGCTTGAATACATCCCTTTTTTTTCTGTTTAATTTGGAAACCAATAACGATTCATTTTTTATTGTTATAGTATGTTCTACCTGTATCTCTCCCAAACGACTTCGACAACAATGTCAAACAAGTTATCTATGATCTTGGTAAATACATGAGGTAAGTAGTTTTGATTATACACAAAATATCACTACAATTTGTTGTTTTACTTAATGACATGGTGTGCTAATTTACTTGTAATGTAATATATATTATGTTTCAATGAAATAACCTTGTGTAATGATTTGCAGATGGTTGTCATTGAAATAAATCCACCAAGATGAAATAAAGTATTGGAAGAGAGAAATTCCTCAGCTAATGTGTGAAATGAAAAATTATCTACCTCCAACATATTTTTATGCACAAGAACACTACTTGATACACCAAGTTGAGGAGATTGAAATGTGTGGACTAGTACACACAAGGCCAATGTGGATGGTGGAGAGGCACTTGAAATCCTTGAAGGCTTTGGTTAGACAAAGAGCACGTCCTGAGGGTTCTATGGTGGAGGGATATGTGGTATATGAATCCATGGTGTATATTAGTTATTATCTTCCTATATTAGTTGTGCCAGCTATAGATGTTTTGGATTGCATTTGGGATGTGAACTCCATCAAAAACATTTGAAGGGGAGTACCTGTTGGGAAAAGGTAGAATGAAGAAAGTGAGAGGTAAAAGATTTATTATATATAATACATATAATGTTTCATTTTTTTACATCATTTATATGATCATATTCATTTAAGCCTTATGCTTTCATCATTTATTAGTTAATATAATTTACCATGGTTATAAGTTATATTTAATATTGGTGAATTATTGTTTTTTTATTTAGGTGCTCAATATTATGAGGCACTACTTTTATACATTGCAAACAATCTCGAGTGGATGAGTGAATGCATTGAAAGATGTAAAGAACGTTATGACGGTATGTTATCATGGAAACTACTTTCTGAATTGGTTAGAGAAGCTTATCATAGTGGAGATGGAAATTTTATGGACAGGGAAATTGATTTAGCATATGGTTTGAAATATAGAAAGGTAAGCAATTAATTCACCTATTTTATTCAGTACTTATTTTATATTATATTTATAATGTGACAACAATTTTGATTTTTCAGATAATTTTCAAGCTGTGTAAATTATATGATTAATTATTAATTGAGAATGCATCTTTTTCATGTTTGGAAGATTGCAGTTGAAACACCACAAGGCCATGTGGTGCAATGGTCGTAAATTTCGCATCAAACAGTTGGATGATAACAGGAAAAATTATAATAGTGGGATAACTGCAGTATTCTAGGTCACTAATGTTTCCTCCAAGAGTGACAGACATCCTCGAGAATCTGAAAATAGATATTATGGCTATTTAGATGATATAGTTGAGTGTGACTTTAATCCTTCAAATTAGTTTTGTTCGATGCCAAATGGGATAGGCGACGAATGAATGTACGTGATGATGACATAACTCTTATTCAACATGACAATGGATTTCCAATGGTTAAAACATTGTAGTTTGAAGCAGGAAAAGATCACTATGTTTTACCAAGCCAATGTGAACATGTCTTTTACTCAGAGGTTCCAGGTGAGAACATATGGTCATTTGCTATTAGATATGATCCAAGAGGAAGGCCAGTAGAGTATAATGTAGAGGAAGAAGATGATATTGATCAAGAAGAAGATGATGCAGTGGCGAATGAGCAAGAAGATGCATTGACATATGAAGAAGATAAAGAAGATGAACCAGGCATAGGAGACAATGCAACAGTTATTGATGATGTTGTCGATGAGGATATTCTTGAAAATGACATAATTGATGATGATGATGACATGGTTGATCGTTTCAACATTGTTTTTGAATCATATGTTGATATAGATGTCGATCAATTGGATGAAAATCAAGAAGATACAAAAGAAGGATGATACAGATATTGAGTTCGAGTATGAGCTGGTATGTTATAGCTTTATATTTTAATATGTATGAATTATTGTCTTTAAATAATTTACTTATGTGGGTTTATTATGTGTTGTTTATTATATCAAACCAACAAATAGTGGCCATAATAGTGTACATGCTAAACTGAACTTATGTTTTTATACAAACACATGAAAATTTTGTTTACCTTAATTAATTTTTAGTTTTTTCATATTATATTTCATAGATTGAATATTGGGTAAATGAGAGTGATGTGAGGGGGATGGGAGGGTCCATATGAGCTTCCACCTTCACGTGGTTGGGCCTATTAAGTAGAGAATAAGTTATTCTTGAAACCAAGAGAATCTCATTCATCTTTATTTGCATCATCGTAAATGTCATAATTGTTCTCAGATTATTTCATTGCCAAAATTGTTGAAATTGTTAGAAATAATTAGGTCACTTATGAAATGATATTACCCTACACCATTATCTTTATAAGCCAAGAGTGACCTGTGAATGGGGCCAACATTGAATTTTTTTCAAATTGTTAATATATGCACTAAAATTTGACATGGACAGACTCCTTGCATGCCTTGAAAATATAGGAGCTAGGTTTCTAGACTCAAATATGACTCACAAACCTAGTATTATAAATAGATCTTTAGTTGATCCTTTAGTTGCATCATTACTTAATCCTAATTAACCGAGTAGTGAGACATTAAAAATGCCTAATTAATCACGAAATTAAACAAAGATGGATATGATAGGGAAACCTCTAAACCCCTAACCCATTTAACCCCCTAAACCATAATTCCCAACCCTGACCCATTTAACCCCCTAAAACCTTAAACCCCTAACCAATTTAACCCCCTAAACCCTAACCCCATTAACCCCTAACCCATAACCCCTAAAATATTTAACTGCTAAATCCCCTAACAACCTAAACCTCTAAATCCCTAACCCATTTAACCCCCTAAACCCTAAACCTATAAACCCTTAACCCCTAACCTCTTAAACCCTAATTCCCAACTCCTAGCCAATTTAACCCCCTAAAACCCTAAAACCCTAACCCATTTTGATGGTTTTTTCATCGCTGATATGGCCCAACTGTCGCAACCATGTTATGCGAGTTGTCATAATAGTGATGACTGTTGTGGCACTTGTTTGTGCTCAACCTAGTCTCCTAAATTGAGTTCATTTAATTGTCAACCAGGGTTGGTAAACTGCTAAAGTGAAGTGCACTATATGTGCCTAGGCAGTTGTTTCTTACTTCGTTGAGTTTTAGTGTTTTATAATGTTTTTGGTTTTTATGGTTTTATGTTGAGAAGGGAAAGAGATAAATGCTAATGAAAAGAAGCTATTGATCAAAACAGAGTGAGCCTAAACTATGGATGGTAAACAACAAATGCAAATACTGAAATAAAACAAAGCCTAAACCATGACTAGCAAAATACAAAGCTTGATAATGACTTCAAGAAAATAAATCACAACATGAGCTTAACTTGTCCAGTTCATTCATTAAAGATGTTTTGGAAGAACTTGAGAAATGGGTAGTTAAGTGTAAATGAAGTTCTCCTAATTAAACAATCAAACAATCAGCTTACAATGTTACAACATCTCCTCCATGATTAAAGGTCTATTGTAATATATTTGGAAAAGAACATTTGTACCACCATAATATTTCTATTCTAAACTAGCTTCTAACTCTGTTCTGCAACTCAATCTAGCACTACTAGGCCTCACACAAAAGTTATAGATTTCTTTTTTAAATGGTCTTTGAGAAAAGGCTTGTTTGTGTAATGGTAAAAAGGTTGCAAAAGTACTCCAGGCCTTAGACTGATACTACCTTCTGTCCAGATAATTATGTGTTATTTATGAATTTGGAACAAAAGAAGTTTTGTAAATAATGAGGACCGTGGTGTTTAAACTTAACAACTAAAGCAATTTAAAAATGCAATGGATGGCAACTGAACTTGGAATGTAAATACAATGAGCTAAGCTAGAACTGCACTAAGGTGCTACTAATCTACAGTGAACAGTGCTAAATTAAAAAGCCATTATCAAACTTGAAATGAAAGGACAGAGCATGAACTAAATGCAATTTGCCTCCGGAGTGCTCTAACTAATTTGTCATGCAATTAACTATGGGATTCTACAGCCTATTTCGTTCATCATGAATGATATTTTGGAAGAGCTTTTAGAACAATCCTGGCTATACAATCCAATGCAATTGAATACAAAGCATAAAACTGAAAATAATTACAACTAAAATCTAAGATACCACAGCCATTTCATACTCATTGTTATGATGTTTTGGAAGAGCTTGTAGGAGCAAGATTAGCTATGCCACTTAGTGTAAACAGAATTCAAAAGCAAATTCAACTAAAGTCTAAGACATCACAGCTATTCTCATTCATTGTTCATGGTATTTTGGAAGAGTTTATTTGATCAAGACATGCTGTAACACTTAGCATAAACAAGCAAATAAAACCTACAATACCACAACTATGACTTATTCGTTGTTCATGATGTTTTGGAAGAGTTTTATTTGAGCAAGTCTAACTGTGATAATTAACAAAAGAAATTACAACTAAAATCTACAACACTACAACTATGCCATATCCATCATAACGATATTTTGGAAGAGTTCATTAGAATACGTATAGCTGTAATGATTAATAAAATTAACTACGAACATAAACCTCAAAAGCTTGACTGAACTAGGAAAGAAAACGAAATTAAAATACTTAGCTACACCGTAAAAACAAAGCTGCTCCAGAGGCGGGGGCCCTCCACCACCAGAGTAGCACAAAATCTAATTCAAAATCGAATCAACGCGTTCAAAGAAATGTTGTCTTCTTCATTAAAGGAAAATATATTGAAACAGAGTATTCTCGGACTTCAGAAATATAACAGTCAATCCACGAAATCTAATCAAAATCTAGAACTAGTTTCTCGGTTTCCCGAGTTACATTTATAGCAAATCTTCATAACAGAACTTGAGAAAATACAGGGATCACTGTCTTCCATATCAAAATCGGATTAGAACTCTAAAGGTGGTAGCGTAAAATGACAAAGGACATCTGGATTGTCCTTGTCCTATTAGGAGTCTGTCTCCTTGTATGAGTTCCCACGTACAAAACCACGTCCAGAATTCGGTTCAATCTTCATGGTAAGCAAAAAATGCTGAGGATGTGATGTGGAATACACCCATGTGTGGATTTTCCTGAGAGGACACCTGGAACATGCTTGAACGTGAAGACAACTACAGAATTGGCAACTATATATGGAATGTCTGCATTCTGTAGCTAGTTTCAGTTCAAAGTGTATTACAATGACAAAATCACAAAACTTAGCAAGTTAGCCATGATATTCATTCTTAAAGCAATTTTAACTAATTTCAATGATCATTTGAGCCTGGGATAACAATGGAAAAAATAAAATGGGGTGAAGTGTGATGGAAGAAAGAACAATCTTGAAGCTCAACAACACTTCCAACAGTTGTTTCTGTCAATGGAAAACTAATAGAGCTAGATGTGCGACGACAGGCCGTCAGTATTGTGACACATTCTGGGAAGGCATCGGTGTCATAATACCGACGTCTCCACATGATGTTGGAATATAGACAATAAACAATACGATTCAAATATTGACTAAATGAGGACATGTGTCATGTCTAGTGTCGATCTACCGAAAGTTATAAGAAGTGTAGCATATGCGACGATACAAGAAGTGACGTTTTTCCCAACCTCAAAGTGTCACTCTTGGAACGCATATGTGTCGCAATAGAGACATTTTGGCCGTCGGAAATTGGGCCAAATATGCTAGTATAATCAATAAGATGATAGTGCACATACTACGCATGTATAATTCCAAGCATGCATGGACATGGGATGAGACTCTTCCCTATGTGCAACACAACTATAATAGAGCTCTTCATATCTCGATTGGCCAAAACCCCTTTCAAGTGGTCCTATGATTTCAACCATTGTGTCCAATTGATTTTGGCATGCCTCTTGCGACTACACAGACAAAATCTGCACATGTACAGTCTGAGGCCGATAAAGGCACCATGTTTATTGAATGCATCCAAAAAATCCGCCAACAAGTTCATGATATCCTAGATAAACCCAATGCCAAGTATAAACAACATGATGATCAACAATGAGTGTCACATAAGTTTCAAGTGGGCAACAAGGTGTGGTTGAATCTACAGAAGGAATGCCTTGTCGTAGTCCATCAAAAGATTTTACCACTTCAATATGAGCCTTACACCATCCCAAGGTTGTTGGTGACATTGCTTTCGAGATAATTATCCCTCCATTCCTTTTCTTGCACCTTGTATTCAATGTGGACCGCCTTCGACCATAATTTACACCAACGTTGTACACATAGACATTGTAGAGTAGATGACACCAATAGAGCTCAATCAAAATTACATCGAATTGGCCACAACTGATTAGATCATGGATATGTAGATTAAAAACACTTTCCAATAGAAAATGTAGTTGTATCGGTTTCTCAAAGCTGGCTAACTCCCACAGCAAGGCAAGTGGCTCACTAGGGACCAAATTCCACAAAAGTATCTCCATCTCATGGAGGCACTTAACACAATGGGGATCATTGCTTCCTAAGAGGGGATGACTGATCCAAGTGGATATTAGTGGCCACCCACCTATTCCACTGGGATCCCTAACACTATTTCATTTTAGTTTCTTAATTTCCAACACAATTTTCTATTTTTGATATTTTTTTAGGTCTTGAACTTCGAGAGCCATTTTGAGGCCCTAAACGACGTTATTTTAGAAAAAAGAAAAATATATAGCTTATGGTAGGGGTTTGAAGTAAAAAAAAATTTTCCTTGGATAAATATATCTAATGAAGTATCGTACACACAAAAAAGATATCATATGCCAAAGTTACAACCCTGAGAAGTTGATGTTCCAAATAGCCCCAATAAGGCCCACAAACTTTTGGTGCTTCATTTCATAGGGTTAGTTTTTTGGATGTTTAGGGATTTCCATTATTTATTGATGATAAAAACGCATGTGGGCCTCATTGTAACACAGTTCAAAAGACATGTATTCGTCACCTATCTTCTCAGAGATAATATACCATCACTTGAGTTTGTTTGTTTCTTTTTTTAAATGTAAACAATTTTCAACAGCTGTTATTTATTAATTGAAATTTTGTTTCACGATATCTCTATGTTTTTGTTTAAATATGCATTTCATTTCATTCCTTCATAAATATGGATCACACATAAAACACCAACTCCCTTTTATTTTTTGTAGCACCCACTAGCAGGAAGCACCAACTCTCTCTCCTGTAGACACAAGATCAGCTTACCAGAAGCACTAATTGAAACACTGACTTCATGGATTTTTTGCAAGCACCAACTTGTATCTTCTTGTATTTGTTGGGAGTCCAAACTTGTAGCTTATTGGATTTATGCAAGAACCCACTTGCAGGAGGAACCAACCCCCTATATTTCCTCATACATCCACTAGATGGAAGCACCGACTTCCTATTATGTAGGCTCCAACCCACACTCAATAACGAGACCAATACTCACTGTAAATGGAAACATCTCTACCTGTTTTTAGCTATTCTTTCTTCCACTTTCATTCCTATATTCTTTGCAACACACACTCAACCTTCTTTGCACTCTCTTTCCATCAACAACACCATTAAGTTCTTCTACTCACAACCCTCAGACACTTAGCACTCAACAAATTTCGACCCTCATACATTTGGCATACTCTTCTCTTGTCCTTATCTTTTGTACAGGAACACTAGGCCTTTATTTGTAGCATATGCACACTCAACCATTATTTCTTCTCCATAGGCACTCTCGACCTCTCTATGCAGCTCACTTACACACTAGAGGTCTCCACACAACTCTACACTCCACAATGTTGCATTCTTCCACTTGCATAATTGCAATCTTGTGTTTTTTTCCTCTGTGATATAGGGAATGATGTTATCTCTATTAGATCATTAATATACCAAAGAGTGTACTCAAATGCATGGCTCTCCATTTTGCTGATGCATCAAATTTCTTGGCCACTGTAGTTGCATTAATTCTGAGAATGGACATCTAAGTGTTTCACCATACTAAGAATTAATTCTCAATCATGTAGTGCATTCTAGTAAGGCATACCATGCCTATTAATCTCCCACCATTCTCATATTGTACTTCAAACATGGATTTTCTAAGATATGGTCAAATATTCTGCACCCAACCATCTTCTCAATTAAATTCTTCATGGCTTGAAAGGAAGCTCATACATGGCTTGATCTACATAAACCAAGCTCATAAATTCAATCTATAATTGTGGTCTTTGATTCGAAAATATCTACAGTCGCCCTTGACACCAAATCGCAAATCTAGCTTCTGACCTGTTCCAGCTCCGTTTACCACCAATGTAGCACAAAGTTACTTATGGCACACCTGCCAAATATAGAACAACCAAGTTTCTGACTCATCCATGCCTCCATAACCAACTATTGTGAATATACAGTTTGGATTAACTGCCAAGTATGGAGGAATATCATCACAATTGTTGACTTATTCAATGCCTTTAAAACATACACCCATAGGTGCTTTAAGCTCGACCCTTAGTTCTTAAATAATTACCGACATGTTCATTTCCATAGGAATTAAGCGTATAGATCTAAGTCCTTTAAAACACTTGCTTGTAGTGATTTTTTCCTTTTTATTAGCCCGTAGGCCCATGGTAACGAAAACACATGAAACCATTGCAAAAATGAGACCTGGGTGCACCTTCTGTTATTTGACGGAACTATCAATTGTCGGCAAATAATTGGTCTCCCAGCTCCGTTATCTTTGTTAAAACTCCTAGTGCACTTACCTTGTTACTTCCAGGAAAGCCTTTTATTTTCCTCCAGCCCGATGAACCTTCCAGGATCAAGTCTTCGTCTCCTTGGCTCGTCATCTTAGATAAAACTCCCTGTGCACTTACCTTGTTTCTTCTAGGAAATCCTTTGCTTTTCCTATGGGGTGAACCTTATGGGATTAAGCCTTCGGCTCCCGAGTCTGTTTTCTCATCTAAAAATATCAGTGTGCTTACCTTTTTTATGTTGGGAAAGCCTTTCGAATTCACTTTTCAGGATTTATCTTTTAGGCATGCCCTTCTGTTTTGTCGTCATGCTGATGTCACTAATACTACATGGTGCCATATGAGTGGTGAAACATGTCACTGAGATTTGGCCCACTAGGGTGCGGCCCCAAAACATAAAATATGAACACCACATGTCATCCATACCAATGTCATGCTGACATCATCTCGGACCTATAAAACGCTACCACGTGCCTATTAGAGAGGAGAGAAAAAAGCCTCCTAGGCCTTGTGTTTTTCAACCGATTCCTTTGTTAAAATTTCAAAGGGAAAAACCACCATACTCAAGATTTTACACTGCGCTACTCTCCATTGTTGCGCTGCTGCCACATTTCCCGACCATTTCCCATCCCTGAACTTCACGTTATGCATACACTATGTTTCTTCTAGGGTAGTCGTCTCGTGCTATCGTCATCTCAGGTGCTCCCTTATGCGCTCAACCTTGAACCTTCTGGGGAACCTTTCGTTGGGTTGCGTTGTGCAATGGGTCCACCTCTAGGCCAATTAGAATGCTTTCCACTATAGTGTTGTTATGCCACATTCACCTGAATCTCCTTTAGAAGCTTCATTACCCGCTCTTCCAACTCTATCCGACCGTCAAACATGGTCACCACTTTGACCCTTCGCCACCTTTAACTCAACCCATTTGAATTTTGAGTCACCTGTCTTTGGTTGGACATAAATTACAATATAGTAAACCATTTTAAATCTTTCGCATACTGTTGGAAAACTCGTTTCGAGCTCTATCCAACTATTGCACTTCCAGGAGCACATGGGCCAATCTCCCGAGGAAAAAACTCCTTCAAAACCTTGGACAACATAACCATCATGGATATAAGATTTTAGCTTCTTACCTCATCTTGCTACTATTATGGTTCTCTACCAATAAATGCAACAAACATGGGGCTCCCCCTAAGTTTGGCACTGTTAGCAGTCCACTAGTTCTCCGAAGGCTGAGAAGGAGACCAACAAAGGTAACTAGAGACCTTTTTGACCTAGTAGCTAGCCCTACTAGGCTAAGAGGGCTCTCTCAATAAGATCACAACCAAATTAACCAGATTATGGAGATTTATGCTAGATATAATAGGATCTAAGGTTTTGGTTGATTTGAATTTTTTTTCCAGATGAAAATGGACCTTTAGAGCTAGGCTTGAAACTCTTGTAGGGTTATAAGAGAAAAAATTGCAGGGGAATAAAGGGGCAAGGTAGGAAAGCTTGAATGACCCTTTAGGCTTTATGGTTATGGTGTAGGATGAATAGAGAGATTAGAGCATAGAAGTATGAATTCATTCCTTAAGAAGAAAATAAACACAACATGATCATCTTATCAAAATAGGGCATGTATTCCTCATGAATCCTATTTAAAGCATTTAAAGACAATAAGTGAAAGCAGTAGATATGTAATGGAAAGATAAATTATTCAATGGAGTGACTTATAAAAGAGAAACATAGCCATACAAGCTCACCACATGAATCCCTAAATTTAAGCTGCAACTTTTCTCTATATTCATTGTATTACTTTGTCAAAATGAAATACACTAGCTCAATGTCCAAGACTCCAACCCTTAAAAATGATTACAAACTACCTCATATAGCCATTGAGGTCGAAATCCTCCCTTGATCCAAATTTATGCAAGAATGCAACAAAATACACATGTAACCATAAATACAAATATGCAGCGGAAATAACACTTCATTTCATTAATATCAAAGAATTGAAATTTGCTTACAGAAAAAATAGAAATAAACTAGCTATTGTGCTGGTAGCTTATCTCTGAGAAGATATGTGGTGGCTACAGCAATTTGAACTGAGTTACAATGAGGCTCGAGGGCCTATTTATTATTTAGAAACAATGGAAAACCCTAAACATCCAAAACCATAACCCTAGGAGATGAAGCGCCAAAACTATGGGCCCCGTTTGGGTAAATTGGTGTTTCAACTTCTCGGGAACGTAACTTTGGCATACGATCTCCGTTTGACACGCTCAATAACTCGTTAGAAAGATCTATCCAAGGAGTACAACTTTGGTGCAAGAAATGGTAGCTCAGCCACCCTAGGTGTTCCCAGAAAACGTCGTTTAGGGCCTCAAAACGGATCCAGAAGTTCAGGACCCGAAAACTATCAAAAATAGTAAGTAGTGCCGAAACTAAAAGACTGAAAGAGAAAATGGTGGGGCCCCAAGTGGAATAGGTGGGTGGCCACCAATATCCACTTGGATCATTCCTCCCCCCTTAGGAAGCAACGATTCCCATTGCGTTGAGTTCCTCCATGAGATGAGGAAACTTCTGCTGAACTTGGTCCCTGGTGAACCACTTGCCTTGGTGCAGGAGTTGGCCAGCTTTGACAACCTGATATAGTTGGATCTTCTATTGGTGAGTGTTCTTGATTTTCATGTCCATGATACAATATGTGGTGGCCTATTCCATGAAGTCTGGTTTTAACTCTGTTGTTGTGAGTTGTTCTACAATGTCAGAGGTGTCCGGTAGAGGTGGGAAGTAGGGACGAAGGCGGTCCACATTGAATACCGGGTGAAGACCAAGGAATGGTGGAATAATGAGCTCGAAGTCATTGTTCCCTACCACCTTGGTGATGGTTTACGACCCATATCAGAGCAGGAGAAGCTTGCGGTGGGGTCCACTGAGGTGCTCCTTCTACAAATGTAGCAACACTTTGTCGCCCACTTGGAAGTTGTGTGGTACCTGATGTTGATCATGTCGTTGCTTGTACTTAGCATTGGCTCTGTCAAATATGTCATGAAATTGTTGGAGGATGTGCTGAATGCGCTCGATGAAGCTATTCTCTTTGTCAGCTTCAGACTGTACATGAGCCGAATCGGCCTGAGTAGCCGCAAATGACATGGTTACGTTAATGGGACATAGTGGCTAGAATCCCAAGCCCACCTAAAAGGGGCTGTGGCCGGTTGAGTTGTGGAGAGCTTGATTATAACTGTGTTTTACATAGGGGAGGCTCTCATCCCATGTGCGTGGATGCGTTGAATTGTAAATGTGTAGAATGTGTACAATCATCCTGTTGACGACCTCTGTCTGGTCATCAGTTTGGGGATGGAAAGCTGTGGACTTGGTGAGCTTGGTGTCCAACATTGACAAAAGGCTAGACCAAAATGTGCTAAGGAACCTGCTGTCGCAATTTGATATGATAGACTATGGATCCCAAAGTGCACCCAAACTCATTCAAAGAAGAGTTTAGCAGTGGCTTCTGCTGTGATGTTCTTCTTTCAGGCCTCCATAATGACCATCTTCGAGAATCTATCGATGACCATGAAAATACAGTCGTTTCCATGCTTAGTAGAAGGAAGGCCTGACATGTAATCCATGGAGATAGATTCCCAAGGTCGACTATGGGTAGGTAGTGGAGTATAGAGGCCTTGCTTCTTAATGGTCAGTTTGGCAATGGTGCAAGCAGTGAAAGATCTGATGTACTTCCCGACATCCTATCAAAGTTTCGGCCAATAGAAATACTTCTGTAGTACTACCACTGTTTTCTCGACCTCGAAATTCCCAACGACTCGACTGTAGTGTGCTTCCCATATCATCTTCACACTCTCGCTTGAAGGAACACAAAGGTGTCCCATATGACATAACAGTGCATATTGGAGGTGAAAATTTGGAACTTACGTATCCCCCAAGAGTGCCTTGTATGTGTGGCCAAATTTTGGATCGCTTTTGTAGAGAAGTAGCCAATCAGAAGTCTCATGCCCACAGGAGTTGATAATGGTGGTTATTTCCACGATCGGTAGTCGGCAGAGGCAGTCTACAACATTATTGGTGCTACCCTTCTTGTACTTGATGTTCAAATGAAACTATTGCAGATACGTGGGCCACTTTTTATGGAGATCATTCTGCAACTTCCATTGTGTCTGTATGAACTGTAGGGGTTGGTGGTCTGTGTGGATGATTGTTTCCTTCCCCAAAATGTAATGCTTTAATTTTCGACAAGCCTGCACAATGGAATACATTTCTTTGTCATAAGTAGGATACTTGCGAAATATGTCAGACAATGTCTCACTCTGATATGCCACTGTATGCCCCTGTTGAGTAAGAACTGCCCCAATAGCATAGTCAGAGGCATCTGTCTCGATCTCAAATGGTTGTTGCGAGTCTGGTAATGTGAGCACGGGGGCAGAACATAGGCGATGTTTCAATTCTATGAACGCCTTTTGTTGAGATTTCAACCAAAAGAATTTTTCTCTCGCTCCTCCCTCGGTGACTTGACTCAAGGGCCAAGTGATATGAGATAATCCCAACATGAACCTACGGTAGAAATTAGCAAGACCCAAAAAGCCGCGAAGCTCTGTTATAGTGGTTGGGGCTGGCCAGTCTCGAATGACTTGGATCTTGGTTGTATCCACATGCACCCCCCTTTCATCAATAATGTATCCCAAATATTAAATCTGGGTCATGCCAAAAGTGCACTTCTCCAAATTGGCACACAAATTGTGTTGTCGTAGTGTTTGGAGGACTTGTTGGATGTGGTGGAGGTGCTCTTCCCAAGTTTGGCTGAGGATCAGAATGTCATCCAAGTACACTACTACAAATGAGTTGGTGAATGGCCTCAAGGTGTCGTCCATCAACCTCATGAAGGTTGCGGGAGCCTTTTTCAACCCGAAAGGCATGACCAACCATTCGAAAAGGCCCTCTTTAGCTTTGAAGGCAGTCTTCCACACATCGAAGGGTTCGATGGGTACCTGGTGATACCTAGAATTCAAGTCGATCTTGCTGAAATATTTCGCCACTTTGAGTTGGTATAGAAGGTCATCAATTCGTGGGATTAGATGCCTATTCCAGACAGTGATCTTTTTCAATGCCCGAAAGTCAATACAGAGTCTCCAAGTCCCATCCTTCTTCTGTACTAACATGATCGGGCTCCCACGAGGCGATGAACTTGGCCAGATGTGACCTTTCTGCAGCAACTCCTGAATTTGCCTCTTCATTTCATCGTTCTCTAGAACATAGCACTGATAGATCGATCCACTGGGTAGCGGTGCACCTGGGGTCAGATCAATGGGGTGCTTTACCTGATAGTGCAGAGGCACCCCTGTGGGTGAGGTGAAAATGTCCCCATACTCCTACAAAACCTTGTCCATTTGTTGTTGTCGTGCAGAGGAGCCATGTCTGGAGGTCGTGGCCACATTCTTCTTATTTCCTTGGGGGCAGATCATCAGGAAAAAAAATTTCCTGGTTTGGGAAATGAGCTTACTGCATTGTTTTTCAGTAACCAAAGAGATAGTGGTAGGCGGTGGTACCTCTGGTATCTTGTACAACTTATTTCCCAAGGTAACAATAACAGAGTGAGGTCGTGACTCATACACAACATGTCACTTCCACAAGTATGGTTGGCCTAATAATACATCAGAAACATCAATAGGAGCAATGTCACATAATACCTCATTTGTGAAGGGCTTGATGCTATAGGGAAGGTGGCACTGTTGGCTGACACAGAGATCCCATCCTTGGTGAAGCCACCTGATGGTGTATGGATGTGGGTGTGCTGTGGTTGGCAAGCCCAACCGCTTCACGACATCTGCTGAAATGAGGTTCTTTTGGCTCCCATTGTCGACAATGAACTGTAACAGGGAACCCTTTACCCACATCTGGGAGTGGAAGAGATGTTCCGCCTCCTCTGGATCTTTGCAGTGGCAACAGTGGCGTTGGGCTCTGCATCAATAATCTGTTTCCCCTTTTCATTCCCCTTCTTAGGTTCTGATTTAGAGTCATAACATGCATCTGATTCAGAAGCCCTCATCTCGGCCACGAGCGACTGCTTGGCTCGACCCTCACTTGTGTTGTGAGTGGAGCTCTTATGGAACTCACAACACTTTCCCGTGTCCTTCTTTGGCTTCACGGTGTTGTTATTTTCTTGTGGCTTTGGCAGTTTGTCTTGGGCCACCATGCCTTGCCTTTGTCCTTTGTTCTACATTTTGGGGGCACCTTTCCCTTACTTTTGATTCACAGATCCAAAGTCTCGCTTCTTCTGCTTGAATTTCTGCTCAATCTTGGCAGCATATCGATATGTCGTACCAAGCGAGGAGATGTTGAGGAACTCCATTTCCTCCTAAATGTATTTGTGTAGACAACTGCGATAATTTAGCACCAAATGTTTCTTCGAATATTTGATACCCAACTTTGTGCGTAGGGTATGGAACATATTCATTAGCTCATGCACATCTTGATCCCTTTGTTGCCGCAACATGGTCCATTTTATGTACTTGTCCTCATAGCTCCCCATGGGATAGTATTGTTCCTTGATGGCATCTCAGAAAGAATTCCAAGTGGGTACGACTGAGAATAGAGAGGGTTCTGTCTCATCCTTTTTCTCACAGTAGGTTTCCCACCAGTCCTTGACATGGGGGGTAGCTTTGAGGAGTGCAAAAATAATCTTCTCCCGGTTGAAAAAGTCATGGACCGAGAAATATCCTTCTAATAGATTCAACCATCTATCTACAACATCTGAATCTGTTTGACCCTCAAATATGGGAATGTCAAAGTTTACTTGTACCTTAAAGGGAGTCGCACCTCCAGAGTAGCTATTGGATGCAGATGCGCCACCGGTGGGCAGTTGTTGAAGGATCTGGGCAAAGTTATACATCATCGCGTTCCTTTGTTTTTCGAGGGCCTCCTCGAGCAATATTTTGATAGGATCTCCTGCTCACTCTTATTTCTTTTCGTCCCCCATGGGTAGTCATCGGGGTTTGCGAGGCTGATCTTGCAAAGGTTCAATTAGATCGAGCCCTAACTCCTTATACCCCGACCTCGTTGGGGACATGCAAAGAAGGATTGAGAAAAAGTAGACCGATCTGATACCACTGATCCAGATTTATGCAGGAACACAACATAATACACATGTAACCATAAATACAAATATGCCGTGGAAATAACACTTCATTTCACTAGTATCAAAGAACTAAAATTTGCTTATAGACAGAATAGAAATAAACTAGCTAGGGCGCTGGTAGCTTATCTCTGAGAAGATATGTTGTGGATACAGGCCTCTAAACTGAGTTAAAATGAGGCTCAAGGGCCTATTTATTATTTAGAAACATTGGAAAACCCTAAACATCCAAAACCCTAACCCTAGGAGATGAAGCGCCAAAACTATGGGCCCTGTTTGGGTAAATTGGTGTTTCAACTTCCTGGGGACGTAACTTTGGCATACGATATCCATTTGATGCGCTCAATAGCTCGTTAGAAAGATCCATTCGAGAGTACAACTTTTGGTGCAAGAAATATAGTTATGGATGCTCTCAGCGTTCCCAAAAAACGTCTTTTAGGGCCTCAAAACGGCTCCGGAAGTTCAGGACCCGAAAAACTGTCAAAATTAGTAAGTTGTGCCGAAACTAAAAAAATGAAAGAGATAATGGTGGGGCCCCAAATGGAATAGGTGGGTGGCCACCAATATCCACCTAGATCAGCCCTTGGTAGTCTAATTTTCTAGCAAGAAATTCAAATGCATGCATCTATCTGAAGTCTGATACACACTAGGGAGGTTACATAATCAAGTTTCTGACTCATACATTTACATCTACATTTTTACTTTTCCATTCATCTACTTTCACGTTTTGACGTTTACAAAATTCAAACTAGAATTGGAGAAAATTACATAGTGAAAATTTAATTAAAATCTCAGAAAATTGCAAAAGCACAACGCCATTTTGGAGGCCATTTTTAGGCACCTTCCTGAAGTCAAAATTGAAATATGAAAGAACGGAAAACTATCCCTGTCTGTCTACTTTCTAGAAAATATTTAATTTTTTAAAATGACCCATGGGAAGGCCTTAGAAAAATCATTCTCCAAGGTGTCTCCAGAAGCACAGGACTAGTCAAGAAGAGGGGCAAAATCTTTATTTTTGACCCCTTTTTCTCATTTTTCTCAAAATACGAGCCCTGAATAAAAAATATGAGAAAATGGGTTTTTAAAGGAGGCCATCAGATTTATATAAATGTCAACCATTTTTCATTTGGAGCTATGAGTAAAAAGCACAACGCCAAGGCGCTGCACTTCTAGACCTAGTGAAATTTTTGAATTTTCTGAATTTGCACCAAATTTCACCAAAAAAAAAAATTGCTCCAAATCTTCCCAAAATTGGTCCAAATTTTTGAACCCTTAGTTAAAATGAGAGGGGGGGGGGGGGGGGGGGTGGTGAATCAGTTTAACACATTCATGAATTTTTAAAAACTTTTCATTAAGCTCATTTAGAACTTAATTTCATGATTAGCTTTATATGTGAACAATCTTAATATGTGAGCAGCAAGTATAAAGATAATGTGACAGCAGACTTATTATGAGAGCAACAAGTATTCAGCAGACTGAATAAACCATATCAACACATAAACATCACACACAGAGACAACAGGTATAAGTGGAAACCCATCAAGGGAGAAAACCACATATTATTATTGTTGTGATGCAAAGGAAAGCTCCAATTCCCTCTCGCCACTGATTTTCTGTAGGCACCAACCTACAGGAGGCTCCAACCTCAATTTGGCAAGCTACAGCTTGCAAGGAAGCTCCAACTCCCATCAATTTTCTGCAGGCACCAACCTACAGGAGGCTCCAACCTTAGTTAGCTACAACTGACATCTATCAAGCTACAACTTGATAGGGAAGCTCCAACTTCCTCAATCTATCAAAAGAAAACACTTGCTGATTTACCTTGGATATCAGCTCTGTTCTGTACCTTCTTTATTGCTATCCTCCAGTCTTCATATCTGTCTTATATCATCTCTGACTCTTCACAACATATCCACTTTCTTCTTATTTTCTCTGCTTCAATTCTGCATTCTCTAACCTCTTTCTGCATATCAATATGATATCCTTTATACAGTTTGCCTCATAACTATTTGTATTCCACAAGGAATTCGAAGTGAATAGCCCTGACTCTTTGCCTTCTTCCTCCTCATTTCTTTGTCCAGCTCATTCAGAAAAACTACAACACTTTGTACAAATTTCAGTTTTATAGTGGAGTTTTGTTTTCCTACAGAGACTTTCCAGTGCATCACAAACAATATAAACCAATTAAAAACATTTACATTCAGTTACAATATAGATTTCAAATCAACCCATTCGACCTTTTGGATCACTACGTGTTAGTCTTTTCTGCAGCTGTCTCTGTCTTTTTCCTCTCTGTATGCTTTGCTATTCACTGCAGTTTCGTAACTCCTATATATATTTAACTGCCTTTTTATATAATGTAAATGACTCTCGGTGATATAATAATAATAGATCCTTTTAATACATAAAATGCCCTTTCGGGCCCACTCGCCGAACTCGCTCTATTCTCCGATGTGATGAATCACCTCTTGAATACTTCTGATTGCGATTAATTGCAATCGCAACTTCCAGTTGTATGTTCCGATGCTCTGCTTTCACTCTGATGTGATGATTCACTGTTCACAGATGTAAATATGTATATATTGTTTCACATATATATTGCCGCTTTGCTTTCTTTTAACTCTTCATCTTTGGTCTAAAACTCGGAGTAAACATATATTAAATTTTTCTTTTGTATGGAGCCCACATTACATATACACTTCATCTGTTTTATCTTTTCAATTGCAATCGTAACTTACCATTCCTTATTCACTTACACTTCCGCTACGCCGATGCGATTGGCAATCTTCGATGCGATCACTCACCGTGAATCCAATGGTTCCCATTGATTGGGATTGGATGGTTGCGATTAAATCACACCATCGCAATCGCATGTTTCAATGGTCCGCTATTTCCCATCTCATGTTCTTCACCGATGCGATGGAGTTCTACGGATCCAATGGATCATTTACTCGACTCTAAAACATTTTCGGGTCCGGTCTTTACTCTTTCTCTTGGCCCCACATATTCAATGGTTAATAAACATTTACAATGTAAAATGCCGACTTTGGATTCAAATACACCACTAACACATATGAATGTTCAGCCACATTATTAACCCCATTCCATATAAATCTTCGGTCTTTACCTGTAGAATACTGAATGTTTTGAAACTTTGGATTGAAAGCCCAAGTTATAATATTGTTCTGCAACATATATTATTTTGATTACCAAACTTCATATTTGAAACCCAACCATCGTTATAGGTTTACCACGGCCTTTCAGTAAGCATAATACCTCGATATATCACGTCCTCCATTCAAGGGTTGATATATTATGTAAGGCCCTCGACACTAGAGTTAAACCTTAGTAACAGAACAATGCATTAATGTATATATCAATAGGGACTTGTGGGCCCAAACATTTTTTTAACGCATATCAAGACTCTACTTTACGCCCAAATATCATATTGGCCCACTGCACTTTATTAAACCCCAGATATCCATATAACTCGTTTCACCTAAAATTCTGGCCCACAACATATTTCAAAGCCTTTGGATCAATATCCAACGTTTTATAATATCAATATCCATTATAATCCACCCGTCGTTCAACCTTCTTAATCAACTCTATAAGGTTTGAACATCATATAATGAAACATAGTTGTAAACTTTCGACCTTAGCACTTTATAATATGGCAATGGTTTGGCCCCACCGACAAACAAAAGCTTTAATACAATGCACCTAACCGTCGGACTTTTATTATTTACCCACTTACATTAAACCCATTATCACTACCAACGCGACATTTATAATACATCGCCACGACCCCACACATCAAGACTTGTTAAACGAACAGTTTTCAACATAAAACAAATGGGCCATACCTTGACTTATCTCCCGTGCAACTCATTGCATGATTATCATTTGATCTACCAGCCTCCAGATCAGACGACCCTCAATGATATTGCATTTTTTCCACGACAGGAGATTAGCATTCTAGAAAAACACGATATAAGTGGTTTTGGGCAGCTAACGTGGAAAATTTATACTGGATCGCGTTTTTTTTGAAATGGTTTTCCTCCGGACCAAAAGCAGCGCGATATGGGTTGTATTGGTTTCAGAAAATCATCGCCGGTATTTGAACAGTGTTTCGGCTCTGGATTCTGCTCCTTCTCCCTCATGGTTCCATTCACCTCTTAACTTCGTTTTCATTCGATTCTTCAGTTATTATTCGCTCGTGCCTTCTCATATGTTAATCATTGCTTCGTCAACACTACGCTTCCACATGTTAAAAAAACCAATAACATTTTTACAGTGACTGTGCATGACAGCGCACATGCAGTGCCTGTCAGTGCAGGACCATTTCTCTGTTTCGCAGTATTCTGTATTCTTTGCAACCTGTCTCTGCTGCTCGACCCTCTCTACAACTTGCTGCCTCTTTTTCTATCTCTCTGCTTCTATGCTGCTCTCTTTGCCTCTCTCTGCTTCTATGCTGCTCTCTTTGCCTCTCTCTACTTCTATGCTTCTCTCTTTGCCTCTCTCTGCTTCTATGCTGCTCTCTTTGCCTCTCTCTGCTTCTATGCTGCTCTCTTTGCCCTGTTGCTAAGTGTTCCTCCTTTTCCATCTCCTTTGCCATCAATGACAACATTTCCAACAGTCTCCCCCTTTGGCATTGATGGCAACACATCCCCCAGTAATCCAATGCTCCCTCCAAGTCTTCCTCCGCCTATCTTCTTTTGCTTGCTTTTCCTCCCCCTTTGAAATCAATGGCAAAGGGTTGCACATTACCTAGTGATGTTTTCAAATCTTGTCCATTATACTCTGATCTTGAGGACCTGTTTCATGCACTGCTCACTTGCTCTGGCTCTTTTGTGACTCTCTTTGTTGACTGATCTCCCCCTGGAATGATGTTTTCTTTTCTGTTCTCCCCCTGGAATGATGCTTTCTTTTTTTGTCAGAGAGTAGCATCTATAGACACTACCCCTAGTTTGTCTCTCAGATATTCGAATGGTTCTCTAGCAAGAGGTTTTGTGAATATATCTGCTGTTTGTTCTTTTGTTGGCACATATTCCAACTTCACTACCTTCTGTGCTACTTGTTCTTTGAGGAAATGGTACTTGATTAGGATGTGTTTAGTTTTTGAATGAAGTACAGGATTTTTTGATATACTTATTGCACTTTTAATATCACATTTGATAGAGATAGGTTCATCAATGCTTACCTTCATGTCTTGGAGGGTTTGTTTCATCCACATGACTTGTGTGCAACATGCTGTTGCTGCTATGTATTCTGCTTTTGCTGTAGATAGAGAGATAGATGTTTGTTTCTTGCTTAGCCATGCCACCAGACTTTTTCCCAAATAGAATGAACCTCCACGTGTGATTTTCCTGTCATCCACATAGCTGGCCCAATCTGCATCTGTATATGCAGTCAAAGTGAAGCTCTTGCCTTTTGGATACCATAGCCCATACTGTGCAGTTCCTTGTAGATATCTGAATATTCTTTTGACTGCTAGAAAGTGATTTTGTTTTGGTGCTGCTTGACATCTTGCCACAAGTCCTACTACCAACATAATGTCTGGTCTAGAAGCTGTTAGGTATAGCAGACTTCCTATCATGGATCTGTAATGTCTTTGATCTATATCTGTAGATCCATCATCAGCACATAGCTTGCATCCAATGATCATGAGAGTTGACACAGGTTTGTAGTCTTCCATTTTGAACCTTTTCAACATTTCTCTTAAGTATTTTTCTTGTGAGATGAATGTTCTCATGTTCTTTTGCTGAATTTGAAGTCCTAAGTAGAAAGTGAGCTCTCCAATCATAGACATCTCAAACTCTGATTTCATCTCTTCTGCGAATCATTTTGCTAACTCATCTTTGCTGCTTCCAAACATGATGTCATCTACATACACTACTACAATCAGGAGTTCATTTTCATTGGCCTTTATGTATAAATTGCAATCTGCTCCTCCTCTCTTAAAGCCTTGTTTTTGCAAGTACATGTCCAGTCTTGAATACCATGCATGAGGAGCTTGTTTCAGCCCATATAGGGCTTTCTTTAATCTGCACACATAGTCTTCTTTATCTGTTAATGAGAATCCTTCAAGTTGTTCCATGTAGACTTCTTCTTCTAGATCTCCATTCAGGAAGGCAGATTTCACATCCATTTGATATACCTTGAAGTCATGGTAGCATGCAAAGGCCAAAAAAATTCTGATAGCTTCTGTTGAGGAGGTAAATCCCCTCTGCGAACAGAGGCGATCCCTACTAGCCCAGCAGGGGTCTAGCAACAATCAAACAATGTTATGACTCAAGCTCCTAGTTACGAATGGAAAGACTAGGAATAGAAGCCTACCTAGATTCCAACGCTATAATCTGAAGAAGAAGCGTCCCCGTTCTTCAGCCCCGGCAGATCACAATCCCTCCACGATCTCCGCGGATGAACACCTGCACATGGAAGAAACGAACAGATACAAGCATAGAAACCACCATACGTAACTAAACATCAGTCAGAAAGGACATTACTCACATTAACATGATGGGAAACGGAGTGGAACCATAATCATAATCATCTATTAAATAATAAACGAAGAAAGATTACAACCAAGTTCTGACGTCGCGGTCTCCTTCGGACGGGTCTCCGGTCGTCCACGTCTCGCAAAGCTCGCCAAGGAAAGGGAAAACCTCTCCGGAGTCTCTCGACAATGGTCTCCTTACTTGAATCGGCCTTAAGGGAAAGATAGGATTCTTTACAGCACAAAGGCTCTTGGGAATATGGAGATACAAAGCTTAGGCACTTCAAGACTAGCTTGCCATGGGATTGAGCAGGCTTTTATAGATGGGGAAGGAGGGAGTTGGGATCCCTATTATTATGGGATTGGCCCTATCAACAAGGAAGGTTCTATGGGAGGTGGCAAAACCACTTCCCCTCCATAGAACTCCCGCAGCCAAACCTCCCAACTCAAGATAGGCAGTGGTTTGTGAGTTTGTTTGAACTCAACTTCCGCCATCCATATTTAAAAAACAGTTCCTAAAATGGGTGGCGCGATTGCTGCTCTATGACAGAGCGCCAAGTGGCGCGACCTCTTTACAGGATTTCCCTGATTGGCGCGAGCACTGAACTGTCTACCCGCGCCAATGCAAAAAGAGCTGTTTTTCATGAGTTTTGCAAGGAGATGTCTCAAGGGAAAATAAAGCTCATGCTTAGAGGGATGCATTGATGGTGTTTTCAAGGCATGAAAATGTTCACAGGTCACATAATGGGTCCTCCATTGTGCGGGACGGGGAATGGTAGGGACGGTGACAAATTACTGTGTAACAGATGCCCCCTAAAGCATGAGGCCCGAGAGAGAGAGAGGGGTGAAATGCTTTACGAGAACATGTTCAACCGAAGGCCCGCCGTCGGAAAACCTGCGCAGAAAGATACAACTGATATCTCAAGTACATGATGTATATGGTATGGACGCAGCCATCCGAACAGAGTATGCTATAATCCGGATCCAGGGTATGGGCGCAGCCATCCAACTAAGATCAAACAAATAGACTCAGGTATGGTCGCAGCCATCCAATCATTGAGTCATGTACATAATGACAATAATCCACAATCGCGGCCTGGATTACAACAGACACAATCCAGGGTCTTGCGCTCCATCTCGACCCAAACAAGTACAAGTTCGAGCATGTGAATGTGTGAGCTGATGTCGAACATGCAAGAACATCGTCTGATTACCAGCCAATGATGAAAGCCGTTAACAGACGCGAGAGAAACCACCAATAATGACAATGGTCCTCAAGGTACTACAGGTACAATCTACGGCGTGCGAATAAATGAGTTGACGTCGAACACCCGCAGAATCACTCGATCGGAGGTCAATGATGTAAACCTCACGTCGAATGCAACGAACCTGCCATTGAGGCATGCAGGCTCCAAGGTACCATCATGAGTTTCTAGACCAACTTCCTGGATAATGAGTTGAAGTCGACAGGAAGTGACCTTGATCGAAGGTGGGCCATAATGATTCCCACATCATCGACACGAGACAGAGGAACATGATGTTTTTGTTGTGAATCAGGATCGTATGAGAAACAGAGGAAGGTTGATATTTGCAGAGGCCAACTTCTCTTGAACACATAAATGGCACGACAATGGACTTGGCAGTATTTTACATCAACGGATCAGAGGTCATGGCGACGAGGCAGTGAACAGATGAGAGGTCAAAAGAGATTATCCAAACCCACGGAGGCAAAGTGAAGCAACGAGATGAGATGTCCCCAACCCGACACGAATGCAGACAAGTGCCATGTTCAAGAGCGACATACTGCCGACGACAATGACGATGGTTCCATTTTTCCCCCACCATTTCTGGCGAGTACCCCAATTATTTTTGATAACAAGCTTGAAGGGGATAGCATATGCTTGCAATATAAGTCCGCCCTTCGGGCGAATCCATCCTGGTGCATTTAACGAGTCCCAGGAAGGAGAAACTCGGAGAACGTCATTTCGACTAGATCCGATGTCATCAGGGTTTAACGAGTCTGACAAAGGAAAAAATCGGCGTCTTTTCATGTTTAGAGAGTTTGAAAAGACGGCGGAAAAGAAAACTCCACAGATCCCTTTTCGTAAATAGTTTCCCAGATCCGAAAAGGTAGAAAACAATATCCGGGAAAACCTCCTAGTCGCAATAGGCTAGGGTATTCCTTTTTCGTAATCAATCCATCCCAGCCCGAAAAAGGGTTAAAATTATACTGGGTGGATGTCGATTCGTGTCCAATTTAACGAGATCGAAACGACAAGGGCCTCGGCAATATTTTCATATTTAGAGAGTCAGAAAAGAGCTGAAAGATGACTCCAGAGTGACTTTTTCGTGTATTTACCGAGTCCGAAAAAGTATAAAATACAACTCGTTTCCATCGTTTAAGTCGCAAAACCTGTTGCTGCACATACCAAGCAAGCGTAAAATCCATTTTTGACATAACATATGCAAATATTTGATAAAAATAACTTTTAAAACTCATTTAACGTCGAAAAAGTTATAAATATGTCAAATTGGTAAAAATAAAATTACTTTTACTATTTACCTTGGCGGAAAGCAACAGTGGTCCTTTTGGAGCAGAAACTTCTGACGGTGATTGCGACCAATCCAGTCGACCATTCAGCTTCTCGTCTGTCACAGGTAAGAGGCGTTCTTTTGCTCTTCATTTTCATTCATTTTTAAATAGCTTTCCCTTAAAAATCAGTTTTGTATGGTCATTTTTAGAATTTTAGGGCTGCGCCCATTGGCGCGGGTATCGGGCACAGACCCGCGCCAATGAGCTCTTTTTTATAAAGGGCTCGCGCCACATGGCGCGACTGTTCGCAAAACAGCCGTGCCAATGGCCGAACCTTAAATTTCACCCAAAATTTCGACATCTAGACCAAATTGCTTGGAATTTGAGACTCATCAAAGATCTAACTAAGGGTTTTTGGCCATGTGAATGCAGATAATCACTCAAAATGGAAATCGAAAGGAAAGAACGAGAGCACGGAGAAGAGGATGAACAGGCCATGCAAAGCCAAGCTTGCATGAACGCACTTAGAAACTGTGGATTGAAAAATTTCTTCCTCACGCCATGTTTACGAGCTCAGCCCGAGCTCCTCCAATATCTAATCAGCATCTGGGATGAAAATGAACAGGTGTTCAGGTTACGAGACCAGGTGTTAGAATTGGAGGTTACCGATGTTTATTTCATCACTGGATTGTCCCGCAGAGGTCCAATCCCTGTACTGACTGGAAGCAGACCATCTGGGGAAAAGATGGAAGAAGTAATGGCACGGGTGTGTCGAGGGGCACAAACAGGATCAGGAAGCAAGAAGGTGGATATCCACACCATCCCTGATCTAGCACTGAGAGTAGTTCTCCATACCATTACGCGGGTTGCTGGGTCACAGGCTCTGCACGAGGCCACGAAGACCCAACTCCTGCTGGCCTCAGAATGCATGGGTCCCTTACTGTTCAATTGGGCAGAAGCAGTAACTATCAATATGAAAAGGCAGCTCACAAAGTGCAAACAGGGGAAACTGAAGCAATTCGGTTATGGTTCCATTTTGGTATCGTTCATTCTAGAACGCTTACCAATCTTCCAAGGCCAAGGGGCCGCAGTGGCGAGTCCGATACCACGAGAGCCACGAATGGTTCGCTGGGCAGCATTGATGCCTAGATCTGGAGGTGGCCAACAGATGTCCTGGAGGCCAGAGTTTTTTAGGTGGTTACGGCGCCAGCTGATCGTCGTGGAAGACTGGCCCTATTCGGGAACTAACTCTACTGGGGACCCAGACCTCCCACTACCAGAAGGAGATGACTGGGACGAGGAGCTGGGTAAGACCTCATATTTTGATTTTATGTTTATATGTTTTTTTTTGTTAATACACATTCGTCTTAACACAATTATATATGCATGCAGATGTAGGACCTGAGAGACCGGCCGGGATGTCTCCAATCTCCCGGAGGACACAAATCGCCCCTGAGATTCAAGGGGAAGGCACCGGAGGAGATGAACTGATCCAGAACCTCGAGGGGATTGCCCACGGGATCCCAGACTATGCCCGACTAGCAGACGTACCGATGGCATACCAGCGCCATACGGTGGGAGTCCCGGGTCGGATCCACCGAATCCTGAGGCGCTTAGTGCGTGCAGTCACGTGTTATCATGAGCACCATGCGGATTAGTCCTTAGGATTTACACCACACCTATTTTTGAGAGACATAGCGTCTCTGGATGTACTAAGACGTTTATGTATATTTTTTGAGTTTTATGTGACACACTCTATGTAAACATTTCGATATCTATACATATACATATCTATTTCTGGATGAGTCTTTCTTTACATGTGATGATGTTTTATAAATTGCGCAAATGTCTGTCTAATACCAAATTTGCTACTGCATCTGTTAATGTATTCAAATGCCTGGGTATATGATGATATGTAATATAGTCAAAATTCCTTTCCAGTAATCGAATACGCAAATACAGACGTAAGATGGACGGGTTCCTTACCGAATAGTGTCCGTTCAGCTGTAACACCACAAGTTGTGAATCTAGGTACACGAGCAATTCACGGATACCAAGGTTTACTGCCTCGGTTAATAATTCCAACACGGCACTATATTCCGCGATATTGTTCGTGGTACGCCCTAAACACACACCTTGCAGGTCAATCAACTCACTAGCAGGATCGTAGATTACCCAGGCTGCGGAAGACAGATTCCTGGTACTGCGGGAGGCACCATCCGCGAAACCAACAAATGGATGAATAGACATCTGCACAACCAGGAAGACCCGATCAGCAGAAACATGTTTACAAAGCACACCACACCATGCACACAAATGACAATGACACACCTATGTACACACACCACACCAAGAAATCACTTCAGGCGTAGTACTTTTTAAGGTACAGCCCATTTCTGGGCTGCGCCAGCGGAACTCCTTCGTAATCTATAAGCTCGTAGGCCCCATTTTTCAAAACACGCTTTACTATATAGGGACCGTGCCACATAGGCTGGAGTTTACCGGCTCCAAGCTTATCATGTGCCTGATCGTACAAGAGGACGAGGTCTCCTTCAATGAAAGAACGAGGAGAAACAGATTGATCAAAATGAGATTTGACCCTCTTCTTTTGTGCTTCGATGATCAAAGCAGCTATTCGACGGGTTTCATCCAACCGTTCGAGATACAGAAGACGTTCTTCCTCAGGAGAGGTATCCGGTAAGAGCTCCACAACTAATTTAAGCGAAGGAATTTCACATTCAACCGGCAGAGTAGCTTCCAGACCGTACACCAATTGGAATGGTGTGAATCCGGTTGCACTCTTAGCAGATGTTCGGTATGCCCAGAGAGCTGAGAACAGTTGGAGATGCCAATTTGATTTATGAATTCCAACTATTCGCTGAAGCATAGTGACCAAAACTTTGTTCACCGCCTCAACCTGACCATTCGCTTGAGGGTAGTATGGTGTTGAGCTGTCGTGACGCAAGCCCAACGTTGAAGTCAGCTCCGCCATCATGTAATCGCGGAAATGAGTACCGTGATCAGTGACGATGGCTTGAGGAACCCCGAACCGTGTAATGACGTGGTTGAATATAAATGAAGCCGCCGTTTTCCCGTCAGCAGCTAGTGTAGGCATTGCCTCGGCCCACTTAGTGAAGTAGTCGACGGCGACAATGATATACGCATGCCCCCCGGCCGAGTGAGGGTTACACGTCATAAAGTCCACGCCCCATTTCGCAAAAGGGCCGACGGTAATAACGAGATGAAATGGCAACGGCGACGCGCGCATCTTGCGCTGAAAAATCTGGCATGGATGACATTTACGGACTGCAGTGATACAATCCTTGAATATAGAAGGCTAGAAATAACCTTCCCACAGAATCTTCTAGGCAGTAGCATACCCGGACATATGTCCGCCACAGGCGCCACTGTGGCAGTCATTTAAGAATTTCTCAGCCTCTTCCAAGGTAAGGCATCGTCGGAGCACCGAATCTACTCCAATGCGATATAAGGTATCTCCTACTATACGGTAGGGTTGGGACTGGTGCCGAATCCGACGGCGGGCAGCTTTATCCAACTCAGACCGAAATGTCACGGTCTGAAGATACACTATTATGTCACCGTACCAAGGATCACGAGTACTGATGAGGAAAAGCGTTTCGTCCGGTATATGGTCTTCAGAGTGTGAGGGAACAGAGTCTGTAGGGAGAGAACATATCAAATCCGCGAAGACCAGTGATTTAGTTGACTTAGCAGTAGTGAACTCCAAGTCAAACTCCTGCAGGATCACAATCCATTTGGAGTACTTGCCCCCCAGTAATTGTCTAGAAAGAATATATGTCATAGGGTTGCAGTCTGAAACCACTGTTATCGTGCGCAAAAGGATGTAATGGCGAAAGCGTTGTACAGCGTGTACTGCTGCTAAGGCCAACTTCTCGACATGTGCATAACGCGTTTCAGGGTCGAGAAGGTTCCGAGACAGGTAATAAACAACATGTTCATCACCGTTATCGTCATCTTGCACCAAGACCATGGCGATGGTGCTAAATGCGGCGGCTAGATACAAAGTGAAGTCGCGGTGGTAGTCCGGAGGACGAAGCAACGGAGCATTAACTAGCAATGTCTTCAGCTTCTCAAAGGATTCCTGAGCAATTTCGTCCCAGTGAAAGGGAACGTTCTGCTTTAACAAACGAGTGAATCCTTTGGCCACCTCGGCATAATTCGGGATAAAGTGCCTAAGAAAATTCGCTTTCCCTTGCAGACTCTGTAACTGATACAGGGAGGAGGGTGATGGGAGATTTACGATGGCCTCGACCTTTAGAGGGTCAAGGCGAATTCCGTCTTTTGAGACTATAAAGCCTAAGAGACGGCCAGAATCAACGCAGAAGACGCACTTATGAGGATTGAGCCTGATGTTGTAGCGTCTGCAACGAAGGAATATCTGGCGGAGATGCTCAGGATGGTCCTCTCGCTTACCCGAATGGGCTGGCAAGTCGTCCAGATAAGGCTGGACGATATGGCGAATATCATGAAAAGCGTAGGACATCGCACGCTGAAACGTGGCGCCAGCGTTTTTTAAGCCGAACGGGAGTTTTTTGTACGCGAAAGTGCCCCACGGACAGATGAATGTGGTCTTATGTTGATCCTCAGGTGCGATATTGATTTGGTTATAGCCTGAGAAACCGTCCATTAAGGAATAGATCTCACTCCCGGCACATTCGTCGATGATCTGGTCGATAAACGGAGTGGGATAATTATTCTTAGGACAGGCGCGATTGATATCGCGATAATCTACACAGACTCGAATTATACCCTGCTTTTTGTCAACAGGGACAATATTGGACACCCATTCTGTAAGGGGGATAGGATAAATAAAACCCGCGTTCAGAAGTTTTTCAACTTCTGCCTTGATAGCGGTGGCTTTCCGAGGATGCATGGGACGTAAGCGTTGGCGCACGGGCTTCGCACCTGGATAGGTTGGAATCTCGTGCACAAAAATACTAGGATCAATTCCCGGCATTTCCTCGTAAGACCATGCGAAAACATCTCTGAATTCTTTGAAAAGCTCAGTATAGACTTGAATCTCCTCGGGAGAACAAGTCACACCCACATGAATGTTCTCAACAATCCCCGGTTTAACGGAGATGTTGATTGGAACAGTTTGAGTAATGTTACTCAGATTACCCTCCGAAAAGACCTCGTGCATTAAGATTGGTGTTTGAAGAGGAGGGGAAGGAACCTGAGTAGCATAACGCTCCAGACAATCAGTCATTGCCCCCAAGCTGGGCATAAACGAGGAGCGATGATGTCCATCGCCCCAGGGTAGCTCCTCAAGAGACATAGTTTCAATGATAGCCTCATCTGAAGAAAAAGTCTCTCTAAGAGGATCAGGTGAATCAGCCTGACCAAGCCAGGGGGATTGTGAGTAGACGTCAAGAGCCATGCTCATCGGAGCATGCTGAGGAGGTGGAGGGTCCGATGCGGCAACAATCTCACAGTAGCTGATCTCTACTAGCGTTAAAGGCATGGATTCTCCAAACTCATATACCTGCTCAGGTGTAGGAATAAGCCAGGGGTCATCAGTCCTGGACAACATGTTGACTTGAGCGGTATTCGGTGGCGGTGCGGGGAATATACCCATGAGGACTGGGTCTTTGAAAAGACCAGGTCCTATGCTGTCTGGGGGATTCGGAATTTGATCCACGTATGGCACATTGTTCTCAGAGCTAGAGGTGAAAAATGACAACTGATCTACCGTGACAATCTTGCCCTCGTGAGGGAACTTAATGAATCGAAAGACGGTAGACGGCACGCAGAGCATGGCATGGGTCCAGCTGCGGCCAAGAAGTATATTGTAGTTGAGTTTAGCGTCGACCACTTCTACTTCCACGTTGACAGTTTTTCCCTGTAATGTGATCGCAAGACTCTCGAGAACTCCCAGGGGTTTAGATTCCCGACCATCAAATGCCTCAAGGGCATTGGGAGATGACGACAAGGCTGGAGAGCCGATGGCCTTCCAGCAAGCGGAGGACATAACGCAGGTAGATGCACCCTCATCTACGACAGCCCTATGAATTTTCAGACCGTTAATCCCGACTTGAATGACCAAAGCAATTTGATGTGTAAGCCGGGGAGTAAAATTCTCCAGATCGAAGGTGAGAAGGCTCGAGTCGGCGGGATCGATACCACCGATTGCAGACAGTAAAGCCTTCCGTTGTGAAGGAAAAATTTGAAGAACCTCAAGTGCAGACATGGCACATGGCGCCTGCGCTAGATCCTCAACGATATTGTAATGTTGAGCGGCACGAGCATTTGGATTGTAAGAGGATCTTCGAAGAACACCCTTGGGAGGTGGTTTCACAACGGGTTCGGGAGTCGGCTTCTCGATTTCCAATGGACCGGAGGCAGGTGGGGGAGGCGGCCCATCCGCAACTGCCTTCCCGGGTGCCTGCCACGGTTCATTGTAATCCTTCGACCGCGTAGCGATAGTGATAGGTGCATTAGTCTTCATCATGAAAACCTGAGACCCAAACGGTGCAGATGGTGACGCCTGTTCGACCATCTGGGTCTGCTGAGATGGAAATGGCTCTTTTAAAACAACCGGAGTCCCTTTAGAGCCTTTAAGAAGTTGACTAACCTCGGACCGTCGTGGACAATCCTTAGTGTAATGGTCACCTTCACAGATGAGGCAAGGGAATTTCGGCTTACGTTGGGAGCCATCCTCAGTTCGAGATTTAGATTCTGGTTTCGGGGCAACAGATTTTGATTTTCCTTTGCCCTTCTTCTTCCCCTTGGAGGATTTGTCCGTAGGATTGGCCTGGACGGCATTCAACTCCGCGGTTTTACCAGAATCAGATGGGGCGGGATTAGCAGAGGTATTGTTGGAAGAATTAGTCTTCTGCTTCCCATTCGAAGACTTCTTCGAATTTTGAGAGACGGAACCAATGACACCATCCACCGTAGGGGTGGGCGGAGCCTTAGTGGTTCCGGGCCGTGGAGCATCAGTCAAGATGTCATAAAGCGTGCCAGAATGTGAATAGACAAGATCCAGGTACTGGGCACGTGCGATAGCTTGTCCCTCTGTCACACACGCTCCCATCGCGATATCCTGAGTGATTTTATTCACAAAGGAGGTGGTGAACCAGTGAGTCAAAATCTGATCAGGTATATGAAACTTGATCAGTCAACGACGGCGTCGCCACTCATGAATGTGATCTGAGATGTGAGTGGCCTTGTCCTGCTTCAAAGAAGTCAGGAGGTGCGTCCCGGCCTCATACCGGACCGGTAACTGGAAGTGCGTGAGGAAAGCCATGGCTAACGAGTTGAAATCTTGAAAAATACCACGGGATAGCTCTATGTACCACTTAGCAGCAGCTCCTGTTAAAGTACGCTGGAAAAGACGCAAACGGATCGAATCTTCGACCCAAGAGTTAGACGAACACCAGAGGTGATACGTCATCACATGCGCCTGAGGGTCTTCGCCAGCTTTGCCCCCAAACTTGGGACAATCACCTGGTATCTTGGTGGGAACCGGAGGCCAATATGGATTATGTGAAATCGGATCATTCGTCAATTTTGAAATTTCCGGCAGTTCCAAGGTAGCCAGGAACGGCAATGGAGGGTTAACTGCCATGCCAGTCCCAGGATGAGGTCCGGTACCCATGTTCCACGATGGTTGTGAATATCCCTGCCCCCATGGGTTCTGTCCCGTAGGATTCTGACCGTAGGGGGCATAGTTCGTATAACCAGATTGATTTGGATTCTGGTAACCATAGTGCGGGGCTTGATAACCAGGGTTCGGGCCCTGATTAGGCATCTGCCCCATATAAGCAGCATTTGGATTTGGCTGCTGAGCATAGGTAGAACCGGGTGGAGGAGGATAATACTGAGAGCCTCTAGGGTGGTTATATTTCGGTTGAGACTGACCATGAGGATGATAACCACTCTGAGGATGAGTAGGCTGCTGATAAGTGGAACCTTGCGGAGCCTGGTACGTAGGGCGCAACTATTGATTTGGCTGCGGCATTGAATGAACAGGCTGTTGAGCAGAGTGAACGGAATGAGAGGGCTGCCCTAAATGAACAGGTTGACCCGACTGAGAGGGCTGGCCTGAATGACCAAGCTGGCCCGGATAAACAGGCGGCGCTGGTTGCACAGGTTGACCTGGTTGTAAGTGAGCCCCAGGTTGTACCGGATGGGCTGGCTGGCCTGGAGGTGGAACAGGACCAAGTGCTTGCTGGAAACCAGTTTGACCTGAAGCAGAACCATAGGATGGTCCAGGCTGATATGTAACGTTAGAAACAATAGGATACTGCGGTTGCATCGCTAAAGAAGGCTGGATTTTCCCCCCAGGACCATAGGCCGGTCCCGGTTGATACCCCGGCTGAGGCTGAGCAGGTTGACCAGCAGGGCTATAATATGGTCCTTGCGGATTGTACAATGGCCCTTGCTGGCCCGCAGGGTAGCCTTGGATGGGCTGTCCCTGTGGGTCATACAGATAGCCAGGTTGGCCTGCAAGTTGGCCTTGGAAGGGCTGTCCCTGCGGGTTATAAGCCTGGTTGTACGGTAAACCTTGAGCATAAAAATAAGCCTCAGGAGCAGGAAGGCGCAAAACCTCCCCGTGCTCGTCATACTGACCTGGGAAAGCATACACGGGAGTGCCATCCTGTGCATAGTGCGAAAAGAAATATCGGTAAGGATCTTGGGGAAACTGTCTAGCTTCGGCGTTCGGCTATTGCAAAGACAACCGATACTCCTTCGGAGAGATATTCTCTAGTATAGCAGTAGCTAGATAAACATCTTCAGGAGTTGGCCCAGCCCTGGTAGCAGATGCTGAGACAACAGAAGAAGAGGCAGCCACACAAACAGTGGGCCGAACGGGAACAGAAGTGACGGGCGTCGAAGCGGACACCCCGGGTGTAGTGACAGCTGGCCTCGAAGCAGGAGATGATATTCCCATAGAGGTTGTAGCTGAAATGATCTAACCCAGAGATCTGTATCCTTGTGGTAAAGAAGGACTGGCTGACGACATGGTAGCCAGCTCAGAGTCGTCTCCCTCAAACAATCTACGCGGGATGCGCTGATAGTCTTCACCAGGAATTTCCTCACCAGAATCACTCATGGTTGATCCTGCCGTTAAATCACGCAAAAGACGGCGAGGACTAGGAGGAAAAACAGCAGCAACAAACGGTGAACCCGATGTAAGAGAAAGGAAATCGGCTCCTAATCTCAATTCAGACACAGGGTCCGAAAAGGGCCAATTGAACTCAACTGGTCCTCCAAAGGGTTGCTCGGCGAGAACCGGTCCCCCGTCAGGAAACTCGGAAACAACAGGCTGTTGTGGTTCTACAGAAGATTGAGAAGCTTCTGAAGAATCGTCCGTGTAAGGACTACCAGTAGACGAAACCGAAGGTTCCGCCACTGTGGCAAAAGACTAGAGAAAAAGAGCAAACACACACACGGGCTGAAAACGAGTTAAGACACACGATCAAATGGTCAACAAGCAATGTCTAAACGGGTGTGTAATCGTGGGCGATTAATTTTACCACATTGGAAAGTAAGAAATTCTACCGTTTCATATTTTAAGAGTCGAGGAACGATAAAAAGATGACTCTATCTCTTTCAGAGTTGACACAAGCGTGAAAGGACAAGCGCTTGACGGTCTTTTCAAGTTTAGGGAGTTAGAAAAGACCAAATGACTGCTCAGGAAAAAACTAGGCACAAAGGGTGTACCAAATATCCGTGAACTGCAATATACACCTTGGTTTCAATAATGAAACAGAAATCGACCAAGGACTTTCGTACGTGCAGGTAGTCTCCCCGAATGCTGTGTTCGGTGTATCACGGGTATAGGGCGGCAGACTCGGCTTCCTGTGGATAAAGGATTGAAAACCTAGAGGGGTCTCCCTTTATATATGCGACGGTACGGGGAGCACAAGTCCGTACTAGCGCTGTCTAAAGCCAACAGGCGAACGACAGCTGCTAGGTTTAACGACGCCGGAACACGTCTCTAGCCTAGACCTTCTAAATATGTTTCGTTAAGTTCCAATGCTGCCTTAGGTTAATTAAAATAAATTTTATAGTTGATCTTCAATTAAGTTTCAATTTTCAGGCCCTATCGTATGTAGTGTCTCGAAAGACTCCTAAATGCAAAGCTATATGCCACAGTGCAACATTTCGTTCGATGAAAACTAGTTAGAGAAGAGTTGAGAGCTTTTTACACAAACGAAATGAACGGAAGACAAACAATGAGATCTCTAATGCAACTAATGCAATTGAAAACTTTTCATTCAAAACACTAATCACTAGCGATATGGAAAAGATCACAACTTGCACTAATTAACAAAAGCAAAAGAGATTTGTTTTTTTTTTATTTGCAATGTTTAATAGCTAATATGCACTAAACAAACTTGAAAACAAATGGGGCAACTTGAGAAACGATATCCAAGAGAGCGAAACAAACAAATTTCACTCAACAACACAAGTAATCAGATCCCCAAAGTGACCAAAGTCTCTCAAAACGAAGAAAAGACTCAAAAGCTTCCAATGGACCGTGTGATCTAGGTCCAAGGCAAGACCAAACGAATTTCGAATGAAGGAATGAACAATCACCCAAAAATCGCAATAAAACAATGAACAACCACTTAGAGGATGCGGAGAATCAATCAAATAGTTGACAGGATCATCAAAACACCAAAACTCCCAAGGAGGGCTCGATACACTAAGCCACTAGATGCCCTAGGGCTTAAAACGTGAAATCGGTAGATAAAAGCAAACAACCAAAGGACAGAGGTGAATTCCCAGTCAAACAGGACTCCAACACACTCAGGCAGTCGGAAAATCAAGAAGAAAAACACTGACCAAATCCAGAGAGCTCAAAAATGAGGAAACTCAAAAATCTTACAGGGGTGGCGCGACTGTAACGGTGAAACTGGCGCCAGAAAGCAATTGGCGCGGGCTGGACAAAGGCAACGTGCGCCAATTGGCGCGACTGTCGGGTTAAAAACCGCGCCAGTCGAGTTTCTCAAGGAAAATTAAAAACAAGCTGCTCCAGAAGCAGACCAATGCAAGCTAAGCAAACCAAGGAGCAAAAACAATGAAAGAATCCAACCCAGAAGGTTCATCAAGCAAGGAAAAACATAAAACAATCAAGGCGAGACAACACAAACGAGACAGTGAAATCCGGACGATCTCCCCAGCGGAGTCGCCAAATTGTTGAGGAGGTAAATCCCCTCTGCGGACAGAGGCGATCCCTACTAGCCCAGCAGGGGTCTAGCAACAATCAAACAATGTTATGACGCAGGTTCCTAATTACGAATGAAAAGGCTGGAGATAGAAGCCTACCTGGATTCCAACGCTAGGATCTGAAGAAAAAGCGTCCCCGTTCCTCAGCCTCGGCAGATCACAATCCCTCCACGATCTCCGCGGATGAACACCTGCACACAGAAGAAACGAACAGATACAAGCATAGAAACCAGCATACGTAACTAAACGTCAGTCAGAAAGGACATTACTCGCATTAACATGATGGAAAACGAAGTGGAACCATAATCATAATCATCTATTAAATAACCAGCGAAGAGAGATTACAACCAAGTTCTGACGTCGCGGTCTCCTTCGGACGGGTCTCCAGTCGTCCACGTCTCGCAAAGCTCGCCAAGGAAAGGGAAAACCTCTCCGGAGTCTCGTGACAATGGTCTCCTTACTTGAGTCAGCCTTAAGGGAAAGAGGGGATTCTTTACAACACAAAGGCTCTTGGGAATATGGAGATTCGGAGCTTAGGCACTTCAAGACTAGCTTGCCATAGGATTGAGCAAGCTTTTATAGATGGGGAAGGAGGGAGTTGGGATCCCTATTATTATGGGATTGGCCCTATCAACAAGGAAGGTTCCATGGGAGGTGGCAAAACCACTTCCCTTCCATAGAACTCCCGCAGCCAAACCTCCCAACTCAAGATAGGCAATGGTTTTAGAGTTTGTTGGAACTCAACTTCCGCCATCTTTATTTAAAAAACAGTCCCTAAATTGGGTGGCGCGACTGCGGCTCTATGACAGAGCGCCAGTTGGCGCGACCTCTTTGCATAATTTTCCCCATTGGCGCGAGTACTGAACTGCCTGCCCGCGCCAATGCCAAAAGGGATGTTTTTCATGATTTTTGCAAGGAGATGTCTCAAGGGCAAATGAGGCTCATGCTTAGAGGAATGCATTGATGATGTTTTCAAGGCATGACAATGTTCACAGGTCACAAAATGGGTCCTCCATTGTGCGAGATGGGGAATGGTAAGGACGGTGACAAATTACTGTGTAACAATCCTGCTGCTCCTTGAAGAGTATAAGGGAACAGTCTGACTACAACATCTTCATGTGTAACTCCATTCAAATTTATAGCCAACATAAAGTTATTGATATGTTCTTCAGCTTGGATGTTAAGATCTGGACTAAATTTCGGAAGCCATTTTCCAGGATTGTCTGGTAAATCATGTAAAGGTGCAGCCATATTGACTGCCCCTGGAGTAGCCCATGGACTAGCCATTATCGGAACGACTATTGGAGGAGTAGTAGTAACTGGTGGTGTTTGAATAGAAGTTGTTGGAATAGATGATGTTGAGATTGATGATGTTTGAGAGGAAGATGATGTTTGAGGAGATGACGATTGAAGAGATGATGATGAAACAACTGCACCTTGTTGAGTTGTGGTTTTGGAAACAGGTGATTGAATATGAGATGATGAACTTGTATCACTTTCTGTTTCCGATTGAACTCTTTTTGTTTTGCCCTTACTAGGTAAAGGAAATTCTTTCGGATGAATACCAAGTTTTTCACTTTGCAACCTAGTAAGAGGTTTCGAAGGAATAAATTTTGAGCTTACACTACCTTCAGAGATTTCGGACTCTTCAATAGATAATGAGAATCCTTTCAATTTATGGATTAAGTCTTGAACTTCAGGAGACTCAGGAGATTGCTTGTCTGAATATTTTTTGGTAGTGGGTGTCTGAATATTCTCTGCAATTTCTTCTCTAGGATTTTGAATTTCAGAAGAAATTGAAGAATTTAATGAGGGTGTTTTGCTCTCAGAATGGCCTATGGATAAGGATTTACTTGCCATTCGTAGCTCAGGCCCTCCTTCTAGCGCCAAAAATGTTGAAGCCTAGAAAATCTCTGCTTCAAACATTGGGGAAAACCACCCGGTCGGGACCTTAAGGCAACTCCTTTTCCGTTTGGTATGGTGGCTCCGACTGGATTTAAAGGACCAGTTTCCTTATAACTAAATGGGTTGGTGATGGATTGATTTGGATCAATGGAAATGTGACTAAATTGACTAAAATAAAACTATTTAATTAAACTAAATGCTGATAAATAAATTCTAACACTAACCCGGGTAATTATATGTGAATACAACTTAAGATTGTTCCAATCCAACAATAACCATGAAAATGTATTATTATTTAAATTGAAATGTGCAGAAACGAATAAAGATAACTATGTTTAAGAAATTAAACAGAGTTATATTAGCATATTGCATTCATCATTGTATACCATCTATATATGCTCATGAAAGATAACATTTCAATTATACTCAGAAATGATATATAAAAGGAAACATTATGAAAAACCAAATATATAAATGATAGCAAATTCTTCAAGCGAATATCATATAACAAAGGAAATCAACAGTTAACAGATAGAAATACCTCATTCATCTTGAAGACTGTCAAATGAAATGTGATACTCTAATCTAGTAACTCCGATATAAAATTAAATCCAAAGATACAGAAATGCAACACTTCAAAAATAATTTCAGCACAAAATCACCAAATGTGATCCTTCATAAAATATAATAGGGAATGGAGTACAGAAATGTAAGCTCCAAGTCCAAAAAATATTACAACTTCGGATCCCTCTCTAAATGCATGAGAGGGATTTAAATAAGAAACTACATAACAAAATCCTACTACTACTGCTACAATCTATCAAAAAAAACAGAAATGTTATCTTAAATGAAACTGATTCATTGCTTTTCTTTCTCGCTTGCTGTTGCCAAGTTGCAAATCTTCAGCATATCTTGGAGCCTAGGTGGATGACTCATTTCAGAATGCAGCTGTCCAGCGTAGGTGGCATCGGAAAATTCTGGAATCAAATAATCGACAGCATTTGAAAGGAATTTTATAGCCATTTGTTGATTATTTGGCTTAATTAAATGAGTCCACATACTGTCCCAGGATATTGCTTGAAGTTTGTCGATTTGTTGACTTTTCTTCACCATTTCTTCTCTCCATCTGTTTTCAGTTTCTTTCACTTTAGGAAAACTACCAGGAACACAGTCTAAAATGAGATTGATTGAATACAAGCTGTCATTTATAAATTGCGTGATATTATTCATCATACTCCTAGCCCTTGATATTGCTCTCTCGGCTTTCATTATCTGATGTTCCCATTTTGTAAACAAGATTTCTTTATGTCTTTCCTCTATTCTAGGAAGATTGGCTTCTCTTCCTTTTTCTGTATCTTGCCAATTGAGAAATTCTGAAATCTTTTCATCAGCATCATCTATTTCTTGTCTGAGAGTAATAATGTTTTGGATCAAGGATGAGGTAATATCACAAAAAGGTTCTGCCTGTGATAACTTTGCACAAAATTCATTCAATTGCTGAGACAGTAGTTTATTAGCTTCAAGAGCTTCCGATTTGAATTCACTTAACTTCGGGAAATCTTTGAACCTATCTAAAGCTGTTTGAAACTCCTTTTCTTGTACAATCTTCGCATTCTTCTCATTTTGTAACAGACCTTGTAACTTGGAGATTTCTTCATTCAATTGTTGTTGTTTGCCTAAGAGCTGTTCATCAACCTTCTTCTTTTCCTCGACAAGCTGTTCTTCTAACTCTTTGGACCTGAGTGCTTGATTTTGTAGTTGTTGCAATTGAGTAATCTTTTGCTGACTTTCCTTAGCTTGCTCTTTAAGTGACGTTATATGGAGATCTTTCTGAGTTATCATCTGAGAAACTTCTACAGCTTTATCCACTGTTGCAGCACTATAAGCTCCTGCATATTGGGACAATTTAGTGAGATCCTCGGATGGATTCACTTCAGTTTTCTTGTAAACAATATTCATAAATTCTTCATGTGGAGTAGAAAACATATCCTGATCCTTCTTTCTTCTTTTTCTCTATATTCTAACAACAACCTTATGTTTAGGGCTGTAAAATACATCTAAAGGCGGGATCTCCTCAATTTTCAATACAATCTGCCCTGTCGGATGTTCAGGAATGATTTCGACATTTGGCTCTACTTGCTCTTTATCTTTGTCCTACAGTCCCAATTGCTGAGCGAATTGATCATATTGTTTCAATAATTGGGAGGAAACATTAAGATCAGTAGAATCTATAATTTTCTCTGTAGTTTCTTTTCCTCCCAATTGCTTGTCTGCTTTCTCTGTATTTGCTCCCTGCTCAATGGTTTTGCTATCCGATCCTCCTTTTTTATTATGCACATCAGTATCAGTACTTGTGCATTTTTCAGTTGTTTGAGCAGCGAACTGCTGATCAGTATTTCGATCGAATTTCTCATCAGGTTTGCCCTCGGTGCTCTTTTTCTCAATATGTACTGTTGGTTGGTTAATAACCGATTGTGTAATGACTTTACCTACAGATGTTTCTCCTGGTGTATTGACAAGTGTATCCTTTGTCTCCAACCCTTATATTGGAATTCTTAGTTGGTCTAGAGGAACTCTCAACAGTCTTTGACTTCTGAATAACAAAAATTTATTCATTTCTTCCTTCTGAAATTTAGATTTGGCTAAATCATAAATTTGAGGAAAATTATTCAACGAAACAAATAAATCATCAAACTGGTTTGGCTCATGCTCAAATCGAGCAATCGAAACTGAGGCAGTAACATTAAAGGCTATCTGTTTCGGATCATACTGTCTCCCTGGAATGGTTGCAAATTTACAACCCTTTATTTTGGTGACTTCCTTTTCTGCGTGCTTGAAGTCGTTTAAAGTAAACTGACCACAATTGAATGGGAATTGAGGCCACATTCTCTTCTTACTGTTGTTTAAAGATCTGGATATCCCTTCAACTGTTAATTGATAAGAAATTTCCTGAGCGAGAAGTTTGTCTGGAACAATAAGAGGAAGAACATGTGGTTCCACAATACTACCAAAAATCCTTATGTATGTAAATTTCTCCTCTCCAAACCAATCTCCGATTGAGGACAAGTCGGCTTTAGCTTTATCAGAGAATCTAGGAGGGAAGCGATTGAAAATGGTTTGGAAAACAGGGATAAGGAAACCATGGCAAATTCTATACGCATTATCCTGGAAATGAACTTTCCAAAGAAGTTTATGATATATATGAATTGGGGTGGGGTCTTTGGGGGTCCATTTCCATCCTAACAGGGGAAACTCAGAATTAAAACAAATAGCATCTAGAATATAGACACAAAAGAAAAAAGGAGTGGAATTTCTAGCGGTTTTATCTTGTCTATACTCGAGTATTCTATTGGCTATTCTATCAGAAAGAATAACAGCCCAGTCCATAATGTCGGAATTGATAGCAGCTAAGATTAATGGGACCATTTGAATAGAAAACCTAGCGGAATTATCATTGCCAAATAATCTACACATCATGGCAACGGCATAGAAATACAGGGGTAAGAGGGAATCTACAGAATACATACTGGATGCTTCATTTCTATGCTTCTCAGGATTTTTCCTCCACTCTTTGATAGGATCGGATTGAACTTTATTATTATCAGCAAAGTCTTTGATAAACTCTTTGTTATACACCTTCTGGGGTTCTGGAAGATGATACATTGCCTTGATGTCTTCTGCTTTAAACAACCCAAAAGACACTCCAGAAGCTGAAACAAATGTTCTGTCTTTTATCTTTACACTATCAATGACCCATCGGATTACATCATAGTAAGGCATGATGCTCGCTCTAGCTGCAATTCGATGCAAAAATGAATTTGCAAGTGATTTTTCAGTGATCTCAGAGTCAGAATCTGAGCTATCTTCATCCGGAACTGATGCCTTTTCCACTATGACTTTGGGGTTTTCTTTCTCCAATAGGTTGTAGACTCCTTCCCACGTCATTCTTCCGAGCCCTTGGCATGATGTGTTTGTGACTAATCTCAGTTTTGTGGGCTTTTCTTTTGAAACTGGAGGAGTCTCAACGAACTTAACAGGAACAGTGGTCTTGACTATTCTCGCTCTCTTCGACATTTCTGCGTTTGCTATTGCTTCCCTTTGTCTGTGAATGAACGGACTTGGTGTTCTTTGGCTCTGCAAAACAATGAACTTTCAGTCGTGACAAACAAGCAACTTGAACGGAATGATTATAAACTCACGATTCATTATTTATTGATTTCGTATACCGCGTAAATGTTCCTTTTGGGTCACACTCACGCATTAAAACCAAATCATCAACCAATATTCATTCGATTTGTTATTGAATTCCCTCGTACAAATGGAGATTTGGCGCTTGTGAAACATTATAATATTCATTCATTCTGATCTTTTCGAATGTAATAAATGACATTTATCAATCGCATCGAAAGTTTTCGAATGGCACATAAATATCACAATACAATTTTCTCGATTTGCCGATTGCGATTGTAAACTTTCTTCGCTTTCCGTTGGTTATAGATTGTGATCGGGAAGTTTCAATCGAAAGAATTATTAATAGATTTTTCCGATTTCCGATGGTGGGGTCCACCATATAAAAGTTTTTCATTTAAATGGAAAAATGTTTGTTTTTCTTTTGAAAAGCGTTTATTGTAATAACGCGCATTGCATCGGGGAATTTTAATTTGACCGCAAAGAGCTTATTAAAGAGTATCCCAATCATGCGATTGCGACTGGTCTCATTGCATCGGAAGTATGTGAATGAATGACTTAAAATCTTTGCGATTTGAAGTTTTCCGATCAAACTAATCGCATCGGAGGTTTTAGATATGTATATAAATTTCCTCTAAGGGTTTTCTCCTATTTCCGATTGCGATTGTTATTCTTTGGACTTTTAAACTTGATTTGTTTTTATGATAAGTTCTTCTATACTTGATCGGATCGGAAGTTTTGAATGTTGTATTTGGTTTGTATATAAACAAAGATGAGTTTTTTCAAAACAATGAATCTTTATTTCTAAGTCTTTTATTTTTATAAAAAGAAAAAGGGACCCTATTTCTAAATGAATTTTACTCTAAAATTTAAGAAAAAGGGAGGGTTGTTGTATAGTACGACAGAACATTATGGTTGTGCCTCGCGACGTTGGTAGCCTTCAATATTTCAAAGGAAACAACAATAGAGGGTTTGACTAAGGCATTGACGAAACTATATGAAAAACCCTCGGCCTCAAACAAGGTATTTCTTATGAAACATTTATTTAATATGAAGATGTCAGAATGTGTATCTGTTGCAGACCATTTAAATGATTTTAATACAGTTACCAGTCAGTTAAGTTCTGTAGGGGTAAACTTTGATGATGAAGTTAGAGCTCTGTTATTTTTGTGCTCATTGCCAGAAAGATGGAATGGTTTAGTTATGGCCATTAGTAACTCTGTCTCTAGATCTAGTACTTTAAAGTTTGATGATGTTGTCAGTGCTATCCTTAGCGAGGAAATGCGACAGAAAAGCTCCAGTGAGACATCAGGTAATAATTTGAGTGCAGAGTCTAGGGGAGGAAGAATGGAAAGAGGAAAGAGCTTAGGATATCGCAGTAAATCAAGGAAAGGCAGATCCAAGTCCAGATCAGGAATAGTGTGCTGGAAATGTGGAAAGAGAGGACACCTAAAGAAAGACTGTAGATCTTGGAAGGGAAAAGAAGGAGAAGCATAACAAGAAAAACAATTATGAAGCAAATGTGACAGGTGATGTGTTACAAGATGTTTTGATTCTTTATTTCGAAAATGTTACTGATTCTTGGGCTGTAGATTTAGGGACCTCATTCCTTGCCACACCTGATAAGAAATATTTTCATGACTATGTTCAAGGATATTTTGGACAAGTCCGTTTGGGTGATGATAAACCCCATAAAATTGTTGGAATGGGTAAAGTTCTTGTAAAAAAAAAAATGGAAACCAATGGATATTAAAGGAGGTAAGGCATGTTCTAGATCTGAAGAAAAATCTGATTTCAACAAGGCAGTTAGGCAGTGAAGGTTGTTTGACAACTTTCACAGATAAAACTTAGAAGGTCACCAAAGGAGCCCTGGTAATAGCAAAAGGCGAAAAGGTTGTTACATTTTATTTATGCAACGATATTTCTAACTTTGTTAATGATTTAAATTACAAAGGAGCAGATGCAACATTATGGCATCAAAGGCTCGGACACATGAGTGAGAAGGGGATGAAGATTCTTCACTCATGAAATTTGTTGCCGGATTTGAAGAATGTTGATTTGGATTTCTGTGAGAATTGCATTATGGAAAACAAAAGAGAGTCAGATTTCTCAGAGTTGAAAAAGAAAAGAAAAATGAAAAATTAGAGCTTGTGCATACAGATGTATGGGGACCTGCTCAGGTATCATCTCTCTGTGGCTCTCATTATTATGTTACTTTTACTGATGATGCAACTAGAAAAACTTGGATTTATTGTATTCAGAATAAATATGATGTATTTGATACTTTCCAGAAATGGAAAGCTTTGGTTAATATTGAGACAAGAAAGAAGTTGAAGTATGTCAGATCAGACAATGGAGGTGAATATTGCATAAAAGAGTTTGATAGATATTGTTCAAAGCATGGAATTAGTAGAGAGAAGACAGTTCCAAGAACACCAAAAGAAAATGGTGTGTCATAAAGGATGAACAGAACAATCATGGAGCGTGCAAGGTGCATGAGATTGCATGCAGGACTGCCTTTACAATTTTGGGCAGATGATGTAGATACTGTTGTTTATATTCCAGAGGAAGCATGGACAGGTAAAAAGGTAAACTACTCTTTTTATAAAGAAAATAGAGCAAAAGCTTGAGGAAAAATCAAAGAAATTTACCTTTATTGGATATGGTGTTAATGATTTTGGTTATCACTTATATGATTATGAAAATCACAAAATCATTAGGAGCAGAGATGTAATATTCAATGAAAAGGTCTTGTATAAGAATCAGTTGTAGGAAAAGAAATAGGAAAAAGAAAACAAAGAATACACAGTTCTTGATGAGATCACTAAAAAAGTAAGGTTCCTAAAAATAATAACAATCAAGAAATACAACAACAACAACAGGCACCTCAAACACCTAAAAGTGGTGTTAGAAGATCTACCAGGACAAGTAGACCCCCTGACCGATACTCTCCTTCATTATATTATTTATTGTTAATTGATTTTGGTGAACCCGAACGTTATGAAGAAGCAATGCAGGTTGAAATCAGGAAGAAGTGGGAGCTAGCCATGGAAGAAGAGATGGACTCCTTAATGCATAACCAGACTTGGTACTCAGTCAGGTTGCCTGTAGGTAAAACTACATTGCAAAATAAATGGGTTTACGGGCTGAAGGAAGAAGATGGAGGAAAACAAAGGTACAAATATAGACTTGTGGTGAAGGGGTTTGCACAGAAGAAAGGTACTGATTTTGATGAAATATTTTCTCCTATTGTTAAGATGACTTTAATCAGAACTATTTTAAGTCTTGTAGCAGCAGAAGATTTACATCTTGAACAGTTAGATGTAAAGACAACATTTATCCATGGATATTTGGATGAAGAGATCTATATGTAGCAACCAGAAGGATATGAGGTCAAAGGGAAAGAAAAATTAGTGTGTAGGCTAAAGAAGAGCTTGTATGGCTTAAAATAGGCTCCAAGGCAATGGTATCTAAAATTCGACAAGTTTATGTCAGAACAAGGTTATACTAGATGTCACTCTAATCATTGTGTTTATCTAAAAAGAAAAATGATGGAAGCTATATTATATTGTTATTGTATGTAGATGACATGCTTGTTACAGGGTCTAACATGCAGGGAATAAATGTGCTCAAAATAAAATTGGAAAATTCATTTGCAATGAAGGATTTGGGAGCTGCAAAACAAATCCTTAGTATGAGAATAACTAGAGACAGGAAAAATCGTAAATTAACACTGTCTTAGAATGAGTCCATAAAAAAGGTGTTGAAAAGATTTAATATGCAGAATGCAAAACCAGTTAGTACACCTTTTGCTAGCCATTTCAAACTTAGTAAGGAGATGTGCCCCAAGACCCAAGAAGAAATGGATTATATGTCTAAACTTCCATATGCATCAGCAGTTGGAAGCTTAATGTATGCAATGGTCTACACAAGGCTTGATATTGCACATGCAGTGGGAATTGTAAGCAAGTACATGAACAACCCAGGAAAAGAACATTGGATGGCAGTGAAGTAGATTCTCAGATATTTGAGAGGTACCACAAATCAAGAATTATGCTTTGGTGGTTCAAACGTTGCTCTATAGGGATATTTGATGCAGATATGGCAAGCGACAGAGATAACAGGAGGAGCACTACAGGATATGTATTTACTGTAGGTGGAATAGTTGTCAATTGGGTTTCAAAAATTCAAAGTGTTGTTGTACTTTTAATAACAGAAGCAGAGTATGTTGCTGCTACAGAGGCTAGTAAGGAAATGATTTGGTTACAAAGGTTTATGGATGAATTGGGTAAGACGCATGATATGGGCACATTATACAGTGATAGCCAAAGAGCCATTCATCTTGCAAAGAACTCAACATTTCATTCTAGGACTAAACACATACAGCTCAAGTACCATTTCATACGGTCAGTATTGGAAGATGGAAAGTTGAAGCTAGAAAAGATACACACTAGCCAGAATCCTACAGATATGCTAACAAAATTTGTAACTAGGGAGAAACTGAGAATATGCTCAGTTTCAATTTGTCTTCAAGTATGATGATGAAGATGAGAAACAGCCAGGTCCAAAGTGGAGTCATTGTCCAGCAAATGAAGCAATGGTGGAGTTGCTACAATCAGTCTCCAAATGGGAGATTGTTGGGTGTGGAGCCTGATTATCTTGTTTATTTTGTATCACAGTGTTGGACCCCTGTACCTTAATCGAGCGAAAACGCCACCCATAATTAAACGCTGCTTGGGGGGGCTAGGGTGGGGTGGGTGTGACTTTATGGAGCCCCCCCTAGCGGGGGGTTTTAGGGGCAGCACCCCCAAAGCTAAAAACAAATGTAAAATTGGCTTGTAAAAGTATAGTAATTTCTAGTCAATCTAGGCCATTCATTAGGCGGATGATCTGACGGTAGAAGTTATGTTTAGTTTAGGGTTTTTTTCCCTAGAATGAAACCCCTCACTTGTATGAGGGTATTGTATTGCAGCTGTTGATTGTATGTGTATTCTCTGAGCGAGAAACATATATGGAGATTGTGAGAGAGAATAGAGGATATTACAGTGGATCTGTTGTAGGTTGTGTCTCTTCATTTTGCTGGATAATAGAAAGGAAGGACTAGTTGTTCAGGGTGGACATAGCCCAAACTGGGTGAACCACATATATCTGTGTCTCTCTGGTTTTATGTGTTTTGTGTGCTTGTGTTTTCCGCATATTTTATGTGTTGCATTGCTCTATAATATATTCAATTTTCTAACAATCCAGGTCATTTGGGATGAAGACGATCATCAATTCACAACTCAAAAGGGTATAGAGAGGGCCATCGTTAATCATTTCAATAAGTTTATTATGCAACAAGAACATGATTTTCATGCTCAATTGGAATTCATTAACCATGTGCCGGAGATGTACTTGGAGGCTGACAATGTTGAGATGGGAATGTTGATATTTAAGGAGTAATTGTTGGTTGTTATTAAAGATTACGCTTGAGAAAAAAGTCTCGGCCCTAATGGTTGGGGAATGGATATTTTTCATCATTTTTCAGAACTGATGCTTCCATATCTTCTCATTTTTGGTGAGGAATCTCGGGTTAAAGGTTTCATTTATGGGTCCATCAATTCCTCTTTCATTGCCTTGGTTTCCAAAAAGGATGACCCCATGAATTTTTATGATTTCCAACCCATATCTCTTTGAAATTTCGTTTATAAAATTATTTCTAAAATCATTTCATGCAGGATCAAACCAGTGTTTTCAAAATCTATTACTCCATAACAGTTCAGGTTTCTAGAGGGTCAAAAAATCCAAGATGTTATAGTGATAAGTCAAGAAATGTTACATTCAATGAAAGTTCGGAAGTTAAAAGCATGGATTATTAAAGTGGATTTGATCAAAGCTTATGATTGCATGGATTGGGAGTTTTTGAAGTTGGTGTTGATAAAAATTGGTCTGTCACCTAACAATGTAAACTGGATTATGGTTTTGTATCAAAAACACAAACTTTGCGGTGATCATCAAAGGACTTCCCACTCAATTCTTTAGGGCTTACAAGGGTTTGTGGCAGGGGTGTGCCCTATGCCCCCTCTTTTTCCTTCTTATTATAGATTTCTTGAGCCTAAAAATGAGGGATATGAGGAACAAGGGGCCGATATCCGGGCTAAAAATTACCAGACACACTATTGTGTCTCTTCTATGTTTTGTGGACGACTTATTGTTTGGTGGGGTGAAAGAGTATGAAGAATGGATTCATATTAATAGAATTATTACTTCCTTTGGTGAGGATTCTAGACTTATGATGAGAAAAAAAAAACCTATTCTAGTTCATGGTGGTAGGGAGGATTCGAAAACCAGGAAAAATTGTAACCTATTTGATATCTCATGCTAAAACATAGATTCCAGTTTTGTGTACCTTGGTTTCAAACTTAAACTAAACAGGTATGGTAACAAACATAGGGATTCGTTGACCAAAATATTTGAGAAAAACCTGTCAGGGTGGCAACATAGGTGGCTAATGTTGGGAGGGAGATTGCTTCTACTAAAATCAGTGCTCCAAAACGTCTCGGTGTATTGTATGTAGTTTTTCATGCTTCCAAGGGAGATTATACACATGATTGAAACTATTATGGCTAGTTTCTTATGGTCAAGTAGTAAAAAAATGGGTAAGATTAATTTGTAAAGATGGTCGTTGTTGGCCAGGCCGATAGAGGAGGGTGGATGGGGCATGATGGACCCTAAAAATTTCAATAAATACCTGATTATAAAAAATATGTTGAAGGCAATGACTGGTACCGACCTCTGGTCTATCATAGTAAGAGAAAAATACATGTATGATCAATCATTATCAACATGGATTCAAAATGGAGCAAGGATAAGGGAAAGTATGTCTACTATTCAGTGTACCATGACGAAAAATCTCCACTGGCTGATGCTTTCACTCGCTAGGAAGTTGGATACAACACCCAAATCGAGGTGGGTCTAGATGCTATAAAGGGTATGATAGGGAACCATTCCTTATATGCTTATTTGCTCGATATCATCAATAACAGAGGAATTTTTACCCTACAATTAGAGCTATGACGTTCATAATATAAACATTGTACCGCATGGATGGAAATCAACTAAGTTTTTTGGGCTCTAGGGTGTTTATGCCGTTGAATGGGATTCATATCTACATATACTAATACAAGTGGGCATATCCATCAATGCAAAAAAATATCATATGGTATGGGATGGAACGTTCAAAAAGAGACAATCAACGGTAAAGGATATTTATCAAAGTATGCATGTAGCTGAGAAGTATATATACCAAAATAGGTGGTTTCAAGACACTTGGAAATCATATCTTCCAAATAAGCCTAAAGTCTTTTAGTTGGCTGGTGTTGAATGATCATGTGTTTATGTGGAAAAATATTTAGCGTCAGGGCTATGCAGGACTAAACATATGTATTTTATGCAATAGGGGGCCTGAGACGTGGACCATTTGTTCCTTTCCTACTCACATATGCGATAGTCTAGGATGGGGTTCTTAGATCATATAACCTTTCAATGTGTCGAAAATTTCAATCTTTGAGAGCATATATTTTCTATTGGTATAAAAATCAAAAGAAATATCGTTCCCGTCCTCTCTATATATTTGGGATGATCTGGTGAAGTAGAAATGCAATAATTTTTTAATAGAAACAGGTATGAGTCTATGCGGATGTTATAAAAGTAGTGTCTTATTTCAATGAGATTGGACCAATAAAGAGGAATGGAAAATATAGACAAGTTAGATTTAAATACATATGGAAGTTTTTCCATGTGTGGTTCTTCGATAGAGAATGTGAGAAGAGAAAATGTTGATCTGGATTTATGAAGGAACGGAACAAAATACACATATAACCATAAACACAGAGATGTAGCAGAAATAATGCTTCCTTTTATTAATATCAAATGACTGAAATATGATTGCAGACATAATGCAAATAAACAGCTAGGTCGCTGGTAGGATTATCTCCGAGAGGAGATGTGGCGGCTACAGGCCTTTGAACTTTGTTACATTGAGGCTCCGAGGCCTATTACAGACATAATGGAAATGAGTGGGCGAGGCATTGGTAGCGTATCTCTAAGAAGAGATGTGACGGCTATAGACCCCTCAACTATGTTACAATAAGGCTCAAAGGCCTATTTATTGTTGAGAAACAATGGAAAACCCTAAAAATCCAAAAACCTAACCCTAGGAGATGAAGCGCCAAAACTCTGGGTCTCGTTTGGGTAAATTGGTGTTTCAACTTCTCGGGGACATAACTTTGGCATCCGACCTCCGTTTGACTCACTCAATACCTCATTAGAAATATCTATCTGAGTATGTAACTTTGGCATATGATCTTCGTTTGATGCACTCAATACCTAGTTAGAAATACCCTGTTTTCCCAAAAAAAGTCGTTCAGGGCCTCAAAACGGCTCCCGAAGTTTAGGACCTGAAAAACTGCTAAAATAGTAAGTTTTGTTGAAACTTAAAAACTAAAAGAAATGATGGTGGGGGTTCAAATCGAATAGGTGGGTTGCCACCAATATCCACCTGGATCATTAAGGCCCCAAAACGGCTCTGGGAGTGCAGGACCTGAAAACCTGCTAAAAATAGTAAGTTGTGTTGGAAGTGAAAAACTGAAAGAATTGAAGGTTTTGGGTCCAAATGTAATAGGTGGGTGGCCATCAATATTCACCTGGATCAAATGTGGAGGTGGTGCTTTTATTATAATTGTACCACGTTTCTACTATCATTTCTGGTGGGAAGGAGGAAAAGGTACCAACAATAGAGCCTAGGTTACAGCGTTGTGGGGAGTTTTGTTTGTTGCAAAGTTACTAGGGTCGATTAAGTGATTGTAGGTATATGGTGATTCCAAGGGCACCATTGACTGGGTCAAGGAGCATAACCAGTTCAATCTGCCAATTTTATCTAATTGGATGAATCACATAAGGGACCTGATAAGCTTTTTCCAGCACATCTAGTTTGATCATGTCTACAGAGAATAGAATATGAATGTAAACCTTTTGTCTAAAAGCAGTATAAATATGGTTTCGAGTAATATTTTTTATGAAGATCTTGAAAATCATGTCGAAATCAAGGATGAAAGTGTCACTTTTATGTAATAAAAATCTATATTTTATTTTTGTAATCATGTAAAGACCAAGGATAACAATGTTATTTTTTTGTAAGAGAACTCTACATTTTATTTTTGTATGGATAAAGATAAAGAAAGGGTGTTCAATTTTGTTTTTGGAAGAATAATGAAAGGCACAAAAAGATGGACCAAATAGTATAAACTTTAAATACAAGGATATCCAAATGTGCATGGAGACCAGGCATGCAGGGTTACATAGAAGATATAAGGGTAGTAGATAGGATAAATAGACTTTGGAAAATGGTTGTTTATATGTAATTGGGATGGGTAGAATATTTCCATGGAAATATGCACCTATGAAAATGTACTTCCTCTTTTATTTTAATATTATAAGAAGTGGATTTTTCCTCTAAAAAAAATATGCACTTGTCAACAACTTTAATTTTATATTTTAATTTTTACTCTTTAATAATGTCAGACCAGGAGGTAACTCCACCAATCTGAACTATGTTTTTCATTAATATGTAACATGAAGATATAAATGGAGAGGGATACTATTGGGTTTCATCTCCCAATGTATCTCCGCCTTCCAATTCTCTTTATTTTCCTGTTTACAATATTTACATGGATTTATCTAATCCCAAAGATTAGGTGTCAACATTCCCCCCAAAATCTGAAGGGATGTTGGTGAGTCCAAGCATCCTTCTGAATATTTCAAAATTTTCTCTTCCAAGCACTTTGGTGAATATGTCTCTGATCTTCTCATTTGTGGAAAAATGATGTAGGTGGATTGTCTTGGCCTCAACATGATGTCGAATCATATGGAATTTTGTGTTGATGTGCTTCATTCAATCATGGAACATTGGGTTCTTGGACAAATTTATTACAAAATTGTTGTCAGTCAAGAGAGGATTTGAATGCACTTGTTTCTACTACAAATATTCCATAATTTTCCTGAGCCACATAATTTTCTTTGTTGCTTCAACTGCTGCCACATATTTTGCCTCATTTATCAAGTCTGCTGGAATTAATTGTTTGTGTGACCTCCATGAGACAAATCTTGATCTAAGACTCATAACATAACCTGAAGTAGACACCCTCATTTATTTATCTCCATCGAAGTCTGAATCAAAGTATCCAATCAAGTTGAAGTCGCCCACTAACACATACTTAAGTCCAAAGTCTTGAGTTCCCTTCAAGTACTTTAGAACTCTTTTTATAGAAGACCAATGTCCCTCATAAGGATTTTTCATAAACCTAGAGAGAATTCCAACAACAAATGAAATGTTTGGTTTAGTAGTAGCTAGGTAGTTGATACTTCCTACGAGCTGTCTATAGTTTGTTGCATCCTCAAATTCTTTTCCTTTAGTGGATGTGAGCTTTAAGATATGTTCCATTTGAGTAGTCAAAGGATTGCACTAAGCTATGCCAAATGTGTTCAAAATATCTCCAATTTACTTATTTTGAGAGAGGAATATAAACTTCGGATGTTGAGTTACCTCAATACCAGGAAAGTAGTGAACATAACCCAGATATTTCATTTCAAAAAATTCCCTCAATTCCTTCTTTATGGATGCAATGTAGCTCTCATTGTTCCCTATCATTAGAATATCATATATATACACCACAAGATATTCAATTGTTTTTCCAACTTTATTGTCAAATAAAGTTGCATCATCAAATTAATAATGTTTGAAGTTGAGTTTTAGAAGATGCTCATTTAACTTCTCGTACTAGGCCTGTGGTACTTGCTTGAGGCCATACAAGGATTTTACAAGATTGTATACTTTATGTTTCTGACCCTTCACAAGAATACTTCTGGTTGGGACATAAAAACATTCTCTTTCAGATCTCCATTCAAGAAAGAATTTTTTACATCCATTTGATTGTAGGTTTTAACCTTGAACATAAATTATCTACTCACGAATCTTATAACAGAAAATAAACAATAGCGAGAGCATAAAACATAAAATAGATAAACACAGATATTTTCCCCTGGATCCCAAATCGAGATGACCAGCTTGATTTTTCATTATATTCCTTTTAGTGTTACAACACATATATATACATGCCAAAGCATACATAAACCCCAATCCATTAACCCTGGATTAGAACATAACCGTAGTTCCCTTGACCGAATCTACAAAAATACCAGGGGCCGAAAACCATCGTACCCCAAAGCCATGTGCAAAACCATGCACAAAACCATGGACGCAGACTACCCACCGAAAATTAAGGACCAAAAATTTTCGCCAGGGCACTACCCCGGACCGTGACAGGGGGGGCTACCGCCCCCCATGTGACCCCCCCATTGCGCCCAACGCAAAGGGGGGGCTATCACCCCCCCTCTTACCCCCCGGCGCGTGCTTAGTCGTGGAAAGAATATAACACATCCCAACATTCTCCAACTTGTTGTTTTCTTTCCACAGGGGGCACAGGAGAGCTTAGTCATTGGCCCAATTCTTCAACACCCATTGTTTCTCTACACCAAGAGAACTTCTGAGTGCTCACAGACTTTGTCAATGCATCTGCAACATTCTTCAAAGTGTCCACCTTTACCGACAACACCCTTTTAGCCTCAACCATATCTCTAACAAAGTGATATTGAACATCAATGTGCTTTGTCTTTGAATGATAAGCAGGGTTCTTAGCCAAGAAAATTGCACTTTGGCTATCACAGTCTATCCTTATAGCTTGCTGTACCAACCCCATACTTGAACACAATCTCTGCAACCAAGCTGCTTCCTTGCTTGCATGAGTGGCTGCTATGTATTCTGCCTCTGTAGTTGAAAGAGCCACTACAGACTGTCTTTTACTCATCCAACCGACTGCGCCTCCAAATAGGCTAAACACATACCCACTTGTAGATCTTCTTTGGTCCAGATCTCCAGCCCAGTCTGCATCAACAAAACCACGAATGTCCAACATTCTTTCCAATCCTGGTCTTCCCTGGTAGCACAAGCCATAATCACTAGTGCCACGTAAATATCTGAAAACCCGCTTCACTATTGTCTAATGCTCCTTCCCTGGGTTTGACATAAACCTGCTCAATACTCCCACTGCATGTGCAATGTCTGGTCTAGTACAGACCATTGCATACATCAGGCTACCCACTGCACTTGCATATGGAACACGGGACATATCCTCCTCTTCTTCTTGTGTCTTGGGACACTGTTCAGCAGATATATTTACACCTACGGGAATAGGAACATTCACCGGTTTACTATCCTGCATATTGAACCTCTGTAATATAGTCTCGACATACTTCCTCTGGTTTAACCAAAGCTTCCTCTTTGCCCGATCTCTCTTAATTTCCATGCCCAAAATATAGTTTGCAGCACCAAGATCCTTCATGTCGAATTTGGAGAACAGTTGGGTCTTCAAATATTGGATAATTTCTTTGTAATTTCCAATCAACAACATATCATCCACATACAAGACCAAATAAATAACATGATCACCAATTAATTTAAAATAAACATAGTGATCCTCCTTGCTTCTGGTGAAGCCAAGTCCCCGTATATAGGTATCAAATTTTTGATACCACATCCTTGGTGACTGTTTTAACCCATACAGAGACTTCTTCAACCTGCATACCATTTCTTTCTTACCCTTCACCATAAAGCCTTCAGGTTGCTTCATGTAGATCTCCTCTTCCAGATCCCCGTGAAGAAAAGTTGTCTTCACATCCATCTGTTCTATCTCAAAATCAAATGCAGCAGCAACAGATAAAAGTAATCTAATAGAAGTAACCTTGGCAACGGGAGAAAAAATATCACCAAAATCAATTCCCGGCACCTGGGAATAACCTTTCGCTACCAACCGAGCTTTGTATTTCTCCACCTTGCCTTCTACATTCATCTTCTTCTTAAACACCCATTTGCTCCCAATGGGCTTCCTTCCAGCCGACAACTCCACCAAATCCCATGTATCATTTTTGTGCAAGGATGCCATTTCATTAACCATGGCCTCCTTCCATAGTTTTCCATCCTCTGAATCTACTGCCTCCCTGACAGTTCTGGGTTCATCATCAGTTATAGTTAAGGCAAAACCTGAACAGAAAGCAGATGGACTATACCTTTCTGGTTGCCTTCTTTCCCGAACTGATCTTCTCAAAGTTAGAGTTTGTGGCTCTTCATCTTCTGAGTCTTCTTCTGTTGTAGAGTCTGATTCATCCTCCTTTAGCTCAAACTCTATCTTCTCAGGTTCCTTTGGTAGGACTTCATGTTTAACAACATCTTTCACTTCTCTAAACACCACATCTCGGCTATACACAACCTTCCTTGTTTCTGGGTTCCAAAGCTTGTAACCCTTTAAACCATCCTTATACCCAATAAAGATGCACCTTTCAGATTTATTATCCAACTTGGTCCTTTTCTCCTTTGGAACATGTACATATGCATCACATCCAAATACCCTTAGATGTGAAAGAGAGGGTTTCTTACCAGTCCATACCTCATGTGGGGTCTTATCCTCCAATGTTGATGAAGGTGATCTGTTAACTAATTAACATGCAGTCTCCACTGCCTCCGCCCAGAATTCTTGTCCTAACCCGGTAACACTAAGCATGCTTCTTGCCTTTTCCATCAGTGTTCTATTCATTCTTTCTGCAACTCGATTTTTCTGAGGTGTGTATGGAGTAGTCTTCTATCGTGCTATACCACACTTCTTACAAAACTCTTCAAATTCCTTCTTGCAGAACTCCCCACCATTATCTGTCCTTAACGCCTTTATCTTCTTCTCTGTCTGGTTTTCCACCAGAGCCTTAAATTCTTTAAATTTTTCAAAGACTTCAGATTTCTTCCTCAAGAAATATATCCATGTATTCCTTGAGAAGTCATCTATTAATGAAATATAGTACACAGACTTTCCCAGTGATGGAACTGACACAGGCCCAAACACATCACTGTGCAGAAGTTCTAATATCTTGTTCACCCTCTTAGCACCAGAAGGAAAACTCACCCGATTTTGCTTCCCATATACACAATGTTCACAGAAATCGAAATCCAGAGAGAAATTAGACATACCTTCTACCATACCATTTCTATGCATTATCTGAAGGCCCTTCTCTCCAATATGTCCAAACCTTTGATGCCATAGCATGGTCTTTTCTCCAGAGACAGCTAGGCTTTCCGTCTCATTTTCAGGAACCACAGAACTGTTACACCCATCAATAATAGTGCTACCTTGTAGCTTGTACAGACTTCCAATCCGAACTCCCCACATTAATACCAGTGCTCCTCGAACCATCTTGCAAGAATCTTTCTCGAAAACTGTTTTTACACCTGCATCATCCATCTTGCTTACAGAAATCAGATTTCTGGCCAATGCAGGAATATGCAGAACACCAGGAAGTTTTCTAATTATTCCACCTTGTAGCTTCAGCTAAACCTTTCCACGTCCGATGATTCTGGCCTTCCTATCATCCCATAGAAAGACATCACCACCATCATATTTCTCATACTTGCAGAACCACTCCCTATGGGGAGTGAAATGAAAAGATGCACCTGAGTCAATCAACCATGACTCATGATTTACATGTGTATTTGAAGAAGAATCCAAATATACATTCCCACCTTCATCCAAGGTGGATTTTCCCTCTGCAGAAGGAGCATCATCAGATCCCTTTCCTTTCTTAGGAGCTTTAGATCTGCATTCCTTTTTGTAGTGCCCTTCCTTTCCGCATTTCCATCACACCTTTAGAAACTTTCCAGGAGATTTAGATCTCCCTCTAGATTTAGATCTCCCACTCGAAACCTTATTCTTGTTTCTGTTTTTGGACCTTCCTCGTACAGATAAGGCATCTCCATTTTGACCCTCCATATTCCTTCGTCTCATTTCCTCCGACAGTAAGGCTGAGACAATGTCATCCCAAATTCAAGGTAGTTGTATTGCTACCTATTGCAATAACTAGACTGTCCCATGAGTCTGGTAGAGAGCACAACAAACTGATGCACTTATCTTCATATGAGATTTTAATATCAACAGACGATAGCTGACTTACCACAGTATTGAAGGTGTTCAGATGCTCTGTCACCGAGTCTCCATCCTTCATCCTCAAGTTATATATCTTTTTCCACAGGAACAACTTATTCACTAGAGACTTAGATTGGTACAAAGTCCCAAGTTTTTCCCACAAATTCTTCGTTGTAGCTTCCCCAGATACATTCAACAATACTGAATCAGACACACACAACCGTATTGTGCTCTTAGCCTTCCGATCCAGTTTCTTCCAATCTTCATCTAACATTGTCGTTGGTTTATTACCTGGATCTATCGCGATCCATTGATATTTATCCACCAGCAGATCGTCCATCTTGAGCTTCCATAACTCAAAACTCTGACCATTAAATTTCTCAATCTCTATCTTCTCGCCGCTCGCCATCTTCTTTCACAGCAAGAATCGATCCCGCAGATCTCCCACTGAACAGGGTCTACCTCAGGCCCAAGCAAAAAACCCTCAGCAGCAAAGGCATCCCCTTGAAGCCGAAACATCTCTGATACCAAATGTAGGTTTTAACCTTGAACAGAAATTATCTACTCATGAATCTTATAACAAAAAATAAACAATAGCAAGAGCATAAAACATAAAACAGATAAACACAGAGATTTTCCCCTGGATCCCAAATCGGGATGACCAGCTTGATTTTTCATTATATTCCTTTTAGTGTTACAACACATATATATACATGCCGAAGCATACATAAGCCTCAATCCATTAACCCTGGATTAGAACATAACCGTAGTTCCCTTGACCGGATCTACAAAAATACCAGGGGCCTAAAACCATAGTACCCCAAAACCATGTGCAAAACCATGCACAAACCATGGACGCGGACTACCCATCGGAAATGAAGGACCAAAAATTTTCGCCAGGGCACTGCCCCAGACCCCAACAGGGGGGGCTACCGCCCCCCCTGTGACCCCCCCATTGCGCCCAATGCAAAGGGGGGGCTATCGCTCCCCCTCTTACCCCCCCCCGCGCATGCTTAGTCGTGGAAAGAATATAACACATCCCAACATTGATGGACTTTCCAATAATTCTGTGTTTCGAAGGAAAAGAGTGTCAAGATGGTATCCCATTTTGTTGTGGGGGGGAAATTCTACTCATATTCGACCCCTTCCTTATGTGCAAAACCTTTTTCCAAAAGCCTCACTTTATTCTTGTCAAGTGAGCCATCTTCTTTATACTTGTTCTTGAAGAACCACTTGCAACCTATTGGTTTAGTTCCCAATGGAGGATCAACCATCTTCCAGGTGTCATTATTTATCGAGGCATCATATTCTTTCTGAATCAATTCTTTCCATTCATCATGATAAGCGACTTCTTTGAAGTAAGTTGGTTTGTAATCAATAGAAAAATTCAGCTCACAATAATAAGAAACATCCATGTCAACAGGTGAATCAAAAATGTCTACATCACCTCCATTATGCCTAGTTTTGCTTCTTGTTCCTGTCTTTCCAACCTCATCAAGAAAAACACTTTCAAGTGTCTTTGTCAGCCATTTTTTAGGACCTTTTTTAGTTGGCCCAGGCTTCTTAGTTAACTGAGTTGGGGTTGAATCACAATTTAGTCTCCCAATTATTTCAATCACATAACTCAAAGTGTCATCAGTGGATGGAGCTTCATGTGGGGGAGAGAGTGCTTCAGAAGAAGATTCCATAGATTGATCCAATATAGGAATCCCCCATTCAAGATGTGGAATCTCGTTATCAAACTCTTGAAAATATTTTTCATGTCTAGATGTATCCAAGTGATCAAGTTTCTGCTCAACAACATTGCCAACCTTGGAAGATTCAAGAAATATTACATCTATAGATATTATAAACTTCTAATTGACTTCATCATAGAGACGATATGCTTTGGAGGTATTTGAGTATCATAAGAAGATACACTTTGACTCCTTGCACCAAGTTTGTTTCTATGTCCCTTAGGTATCAAGGCATAACAGGTGGAACCAAGGACCTCAGATGCCTCACTAAAGGAATGTGTCCATACCACATTTCATAGGGAGTCTTTCTTTTGATAGAATTAGATGGACACCTATTCTTTATATACACAACACATAGAACTTCATAAGCCCAAAACATCAATTTAACATTCTTGAAAAACATCATGGAACGTACCATATTTAAGATTGTCCTGTTCATTCTTTCAACTACTCATTCTATTGGGGATTATAAGGCACAGTTGTTTGATGTTTGATCCCATGCTGGTGAAGATAATTTTCAAATTTATTTGAAGTGTACTCTTTTCCATTATCAGTGCAAATAGAGCCAATATGGGATTGCGCATCATTTTCAATCAATTCATGAAAGTTCTTTAATGTTTCAAAAGCTTCATATTTTTTCTTCAATAAATAAACACAAGACATTCTAGTGTAGTCATCAATAAATGTCATCATATATGTATTATCATTTGCAGAAGGAATAAGAATTGGGCCAAATAAATTGGAATGAATGAGTTCAATTTTTCGATGTGTTATGGAATGAGAATCATGAAAAGATTTATTGTTGTGATTTCGTAAGATACAAACATCACATTGCTTAAGTTTCCTAGGAATTGTAGGAAAACTAGTAACACCATTTTTCTTCAACAAACGAAGGCTTTCACAGTTAAAGCATCCAAATCTAGCATGCCATAAAAGATGTGATGGAAATTTACCTTCATCATAGTGAGAATTGTATGAGAAGTTATGTGCATGAGCAACGGTTCCTTGCAGCTTGAAAATTATTTCTTCTTCTATCCCAATCTTAACAAGTGAGTGATCTAATGCTTTTATGACCTCAACTTTGTCATCATATATGTGAATGGAGTGTCCTTGCTTGTGGATGTGGAACAAAGACATCAAGTTTATCCTCATATTTGGGAGGTATAGAACATCATGTAGAAGAATTTATGGAAGACCAGGCAGTTTGAGCCTAATGGTGCCAAGCCCTAATGGCTTGAGTTTTGACTTTTCTGCAAAATATATTGTTCCATCAACATTGTCAGTGAATTCTTCAAAGAAATATCTCTTGAAATTCATGTGGCAAGTTGCTCCTAAATCAAGCAAATAAACATCCTTCCATGGAGCAAGTGAAGCATTAAATAGGTCTTCAGTTACTCCAATGTTGCACTGTACCACAACATAGTGAACTAACTCGGGTGAATGCATCATAAAAAATTATTTGTGCCCAAAATAATTACAATAATTGCAAGTCTTTGTAAAATTGGTTGTCTTAAAAAATAAAATCAAAATATACTTCCAACATATACCTTCCATATACCATATATTTAATTTCATTCTATGAAGCTTAACCAACAACATATAGTTATTTGAAAAATAATGCTTTCATAAACTTCTTGAGCCATGCCATATCCTTATTTAAAAAAACAACAATGCATTTATAAAAGGGTGAATGCAATTTCAAATAGGTATTCATTATGGGCACACTTCATACCATACATATGGAGTATTAAATATGTCTCACTACAATCAAACACATGGTCATATGGCTTCAACTTATATACCTCGACCATCAACAAAATTATTCAATGCAAGATTAAACTTACCAACCCACCAACCAATTCTGAATATTCAATCATGATTTTTCCACACTCAACACAAGAATAAACAACACACTCACCAGGCAACAACACCTCAAGACATGCACCACAGTTACGTTGCGCTTTGTTCATGTGTGGAGGCACCCTCTATTAGAGAACACAACTCATCACACAAAATTGTAATTTTGTATTGTAAGAAATATATTTATACACAAAGAAGAATCTTCTTGAGGCTTGTTGTCGGTGGAGATAGATTATTCAGGAAGCTAGACTATCTATCTAGAAACTCCGATACATCCCCTGCATTTAATGATGTCGGCTGAGTTGGCTGGAATTAATGTATATCCAATACTCCCCCTTAATTCCAACCATATGACAGATAGACTATAACACAATACATAAGACACAAACATACTCTTAATTGACATGCCTATTGGTCTAAGTCTTAGTTAGGCTTACAACATAGTCTGGGTTTTCTACAACACATAACTTACTTCTACAAATCTCAAATTTTTCCTTCCCAAGAGACTTAGTGAATATGTCAGCTACATTCTCATTTGTATTACAATATATTAAGTCAATTTCTGATGCTTGGACCTTTCTCCTTACAAAATGATATTGTGTGTCTATATGATTTTACCGCGCATGACATATAGGATTGTTTGCCAATTTGATACTTATTTTACTATCACATCTGATCACTGTAGGTTCTTCTTGAGCTTCACCAACATCTTCAAGTATCCTTCTGAGCCATATACCTTCACAGGTGGTACTACATAATGCTTTATAATCTGCTTCAGTTGATGACAAGGACACTGTTGGATGTTTCTTACTGCTCCATGATATCGCTCTTGATCCTATATTGAACACATATCCAGTGGTGGATTTCCTGTCATCTGGATTTTCAGCCCAGTCTGAATCAGAATGACCTATCAATTCAACTTTACAATTATTAGTATATTCAATACCAAAATTGATAGTTCCCTTTAAATATCGAAGGACCCTTTTTGCAGCTATCCAATGGCTCTCAAAAGGCTTAGCCATGAAATGACTAAGTATGCTTAATGCATAAGAAATGTCTAGTATAGTGGTAGTGAGATAATTCAGGCTTCCCACTAATTATCGCTACAATGTTCCATTCACCTCCTTTGTTCCATCATCATTTCTCAATTTGATATTTTGTTCCAATGGAGTACTCACTACTTTACATCCTTTCATATGAAATCTCTTTAGTACCTCGTTTGTATATTTTCTTTGTGTGATTAAAGTTCTTCCATTATCTCTCCATACTTCCAGACCTAGACAATAATGCATCTGTCCAAGATCCTTCATCTCAAATTCCCATGATAACTTCTTTTTTATTTCTTTGATCATTTTATCAGCACTCCCTGTTATTATTATATCATCAACATATATAGAGATTAATGCTATGCTTCCATTTCTATCTATCTTGACATACAAATTAGGGTCATTTTTTCTTTTGTTAAATCCCTGTTGAAAGAAAAATTTATCTATCTCATACCAAGATCCGGGTACCTGTTTTAGTCCATATAAGGCCTTTTTTAACTTGCATACAAGATGTTCTTGTCCCTTATTTTCAAATCCTTTTGGTTGAACAAGATAAATCTCCTCTTTTAAGTCCCCATTTAGAAAAGTTGACTTCACATCTAATTGATATAGATTCCAATAATATTTAGTGGCCAATGCTATCATTATTCTAATTATGTTCATTTTTTCTACTGGAGCAAAGGTATATTCGTAATCTATACCTTCCTTTTGTAAATAACCTTTTGCAACCAATCTTGCCTTATAATTTTATATGCTACCATCTGCATTAAACTTTGTCTTGTACAACCATTTTAATCCTATAGGGACTTTATTTTCAGGTAATTCTGTTAATTCCCAAGTTTCATTTTTCATTATAGAGTCATATTATTCTTTCATGGCTTCCATCCATTCTTTATGATTTTTGGCTTGTTCATAATTTAAAGGCTCAAAAACATTCATTACTTGAGACATTAAAGAATAATCTTTATACTTGGTAGGAGTTTGAATTTGTCGTGTTGACCTTCTTAGAGTTTCATTACACTGGGGAGTACCTTCTCCTCTTCTTCTTCTCTGTGGAGTGCTTTCATCACTTCTTTGTGGGCTTTGGCTTCTTGAATTCTCTTATGGAATGTCCAGGCTTTCCTGAGCTTGAGATGATTCCACAACTTCATATTTTTTAAAGTTGTTATAAGTAGGATGCCATACATTATATTCATCCTCTTTCATTTGTTTATCTGCATGCTTATGAAATATAACATTTTGTCTTGCAAATACCTTGTGATTATTTGAATCATATATTATATATGCTTTTTTATTAGTTCAATATCCAATCAAATTCATTTGATAGCTTTGGCATCTAATTTTCTCCTATCCTCTTTAGGAATATGAACAATGGCCTTGCATCTAAATATCCTTAAATGACTAACTTTAGGTTTAAAACCATAAAATGCTTCTAATGGTGTTTTTTTCTCAAGATATTTTGTAGGACTTTGATTTTTAAGATATATAGTTGTATTAATGGCTTCAGCCCAAAAAACTATTAGAAAGTCCTTTACTTTTCAACATACTACGAGCACATTCAACTAATGTTATATTCTTTCTTTCAGCTACACCGTTTTGCTGAGGTGTATGTGGTACTGTAAATTGTTGCACAATTCCATTTTGTTTTCAGTATTTGATAAAATCCCCTGAAGTGTACTCACCACCTTTATCTGATCGAAGAATTTTAATACTCTTTCCTGATTGTTTTTCTACCATATTCTTGAATTCTTTAAAGTATTCAAACACATCACTTTTATTTCTTATGAAGTACACCCAGATGTATCTAGTGCTATCATCAATAAATATAATAAAGTAATATGCTCCACCAAGTGACTTAGTTGCATTGGACCACATACATGAGTATGCACTAGTTCAAGTATTTCACGTTTTCTTCTATTTTCATGCACATGAAATTCTTCCCTATGTTGTTTTCCTAGAGCACAACCTTCACATTCAAAGTGTTTACCCTTAATATTTGGAAGGCCTTCTACCATCATTTTGTTTTGAAGTAACATTAAGTCATTACGATTTAAGTACCCATACCTTTGATGCCAAAGCTCTATGTTTGACATGTCTGTCGATGCCAAATATTGATGCTTATTCTTTGTCACATCCAACTTGTATAATCCTCCAACTCTCATTCCTTTTGCAACAACCTTGTACTTTTCCTGCATATCCTTTACCAAACAATGTGATTTCACAAATTCAACTTTCAAATGTTGATATGTAATAGTAGAGACATAAATTAAGTTCTTCTTTAATCCTGGAACATACACCACATTTTGAATTTGTTTTTCTTGTCCATTAGGCAAGTAACACTTATATCACCATATCCTTTAATTTCATGTGATCTATTATCTCCTATATATATGTGTGCACCATTATTAACTTCATGATAAGTTTCAAACCAATCTCTTTTGCATTACATGTGGATTGATAGACCAAAATATATAAGCAAACCATTATCATCATTAGTTTTCGCTGATAAAGCAACATTGGACACAAATAATTGAAGATTATTAAATTCATGACTGGTTGCCTCATCTCTATCAACATAATTTCTTGTATGCCTTCTCTGTTTAAATAAATTAGATCTTCTTTTCAAGCAATTCTTAGAAAAATTACAAGGTTTTCCACAATAGTAACATACATCATCTCTACTTGATTTGACATATGACCTTAGTGAAGGTGTACCTTGAAATGATTTTACCTGTGGCCTTTTGCCTTTATTTTTCTGCCATTGTTTTCCTTTCAAGGCTTGCTTCCCTTTGTTGAAATTTGGTTACCGGAGGACAGGTGGTTCCCTAAGGATTTGATCTTTGGCCTAGGGAAAAGTGTCCAAAAGAATTTAATTTTTCTCCTAAAGTGACTTTATAAAGTTATAAAGTCAAATCAAATTTAAAAGTGATTTTAAGTGATAAAGTTACTAAGTCTAATTTTAAAGTGACTTTAATAAAGTCAATGTGAAATTAGAAAGTGAAAAGTGACTTGGGAAATAAATGACTAAGAGGGTCTTTATTAAAGTTGGGTGAATTAAAAAATAGAAAGTGAGATTTAAATGAGCATTTAATCTCAGCCTTAGATCTAAATTTATCTCAGCCAGTGGATTTAGGGATTCCCCAAAAGTCACTTAGGGTTAGGTTAAAGGAGGAAAAAGTGAGAAAATATCATTCATTCTTTCATGAGAAGATTGAGAGAGGAGGAGACAAAGCAAAGGAGATTTTCTGAGCAGTGAGAAGAAGGAGGGCAACAGCAAGGAAACTTCAGCAAATCCGTACAACAGGGTTATAAGCACAAATCCCAAGGCAAAAATTTGTACAGTAGGAGAGAGGCATTATTTCCAAGAAAGGGAGGCACGAAAATTGAGGAAGAGGGAAAAATCATTAAGCATGAAGTTTGAGGAAGAAATATGGGCACAAAAATCGAGGAGAAGTGCTGCTGATTTTTTGGCACAAAAACCGTGAAAAGGGACAATAGTTTCATCGCTGGTTTCGAGGTTGTTTCTAGGTACAAATTTCAAGGAGGGCTACTGTACAAATACTTACAGTCCGTACAGTACCGTACAACTTATTTTGGCATGTTTTCCAAGGTGGTTGTACAACATGTATTGTTGTCATTGATGTTGTAATAATTTCTGTTTTGTAAGTTGTTGATTCGGCACAATTTCTGAGGCGGTGTGCAAGCACAAAAATCGAGAAAAGTGTGTAATTTGGTTGCTGGAATTTTTTACTGTGTTTTTCTATTTCACTGTAAAATCATTTTTCAGAAAATAAATACAAGCTTTCGAACTGGTTTTCCCCAAGAGTTGTAGGGAGCTTTTCCAAGGTCATATTCACCAAAAATCAGCATGTCAAATTTCTTTGTGTGGCTAATTTATTTTTCTGATTTTCTATTTCTGCATTTTCAGCACTGTGAAATTTCCAGAATTTGGGTTTTCAGAAGATATTTATTTTCCCAGCTTGTTGAATGTATGGTTATGGGAATGGGCATTTAACTTTATGGGATAAATAAGGAGAAACTGAAAACCGGAGTGGGTATTAAAATTTCTACATGGTATCGGAGCTAGTTTGGTGAAAAGTGCAGTTTGGGACAACAAGAAGAAAAATTACAGCAAGCTGATTTTTCACACAGAAATCAGAACCTTTACTACAGTAGTGTCATTTCAGTTTATTAGGACAGCAAACATGTATTTGGGCTTGAGGGTGGAGGATAGGTTGGATGGGCATAGGAACTACAGTGTATGAAAGGAAATAATGCAAGGCATCTTTAAGGAGGCAGAAGTCTGGGGTATAATGGTGCATACCCAACAGCGCCCGGTTAATGTGCCTGCTAACCCTGTTCAGCTAGCAAATAATAAAAAGAATAAAAAGGGCAAGAGACTGATATTTTGATGGTATTAAAGACCATGTCGTTCCTCATGTGAGAGGAAAGAGATTTTCTCATGAGATGTGGACAACCTTGACCAATCTATACCAGAGTACCAATGAGAACAGAAAAATGGTCCTAAGTGAGAAGCTGAAGGCCATTAAGATGGCTAAGACTGATAGTGCCACTGCATATATCACAAAGATCACTAATGTGAGAGATGAGTCGGCAGCATTTGGAGAGTCCATTCCACCCACTGAGTTGGTGCAGATTGCAATGAATGGGAGCCTTCCTAGTTCATTGCTGAACTTTGCTGATGGGATTTGTGCACGTGAGACCCTTCCCACTTGGGAGAGGTTCTGGGATGATTGCATACAAAACGAAATCAGAAAGAGCCAGCTTGGGGCAATGAAACTAATTAAACAAGATGAAGATGTAGCACTGTTAGCAAGAGGAAAGAAAGGCAAGGGAAAGAAGCAAGCTTCCACAAGTGGTGGTGGGGAAAAAGGCAAAGGTAAAGGTAAACCGGGGAACACGCAAAGGGAATATTCCAAGGTGAAGCATTGGAATTGTTACAGGATGGGACACTATGCAGTTGTGTGTCCGGAGAAGAAGAAGAAGGGGAGAACAAGACCATGGCAGCATCAGCAGAGATAGAGGACTTTTCGGAGAGCTTTGACTGGGAGTTTGGGTTCATTGCTTGTGAGTCCACTAGTGCAGGATCACCTGCCATGGAGGGTGAGAGGGAGTATGCATTTCCCTCCACTAGTGGAGCATCTTCAGGTATCTGGTATGTTGACAATGGGGCTTCACGTCATATGACAGGAGTCTGTGAGTACTTATTAGAGCTTTCAGAGAGTGGCACTGATATAGAGGTAGTACTCAGAGATGACAACATTGTTAGAGCAGTCGGTGTGGGGACATTGACATTTGATAGGGAACCCAAACCTCCCTTGAAAGTGTCAGATGTTCTATATGTGTCAGGGATGAGAAAGAGCCTTATATCCATCTCATCAGTGGAGGACAGAGGGTATGAGGTATTGTTCAATAGAGGACAGGTGCTTATATATCCCATGGGTGCTCCAACTGAGTCAACTAGAGTGATCGGTGTACGCCATGCAAGGGTGTACAAGTTTTCATTTCAGCCCCTTTTGGCATTGAGCAGTAGTACTGGCAACAAATCTAGCAGTTCAGAGCTATGCGATATTTGACATCGTAGGATGGGGCACATGTATCATGGGGCCTTGAGGACATTGTGGGAGATCACTACAGTTGTGCCAGATTTCGGTACTGATCACCTAGATACATGCAGAGGATGTGTGATGGGAAATTTTGCCAAATCCCCTTTTCCCAGTAGTGACAGTAGATTGACTGGGATACTTGATTTGATTCATACCAATGTGAGTGGTTAGATGTCTCATGTTTCCTTGAATGGATATGAGGACTATGTTTTATTCATTGATGATCACTCCAAGAAGACCTGGATTTATTTCTTGAAGACCAAGAGTAAAGTATTCAAGTGGTTTCAGGATTTTAGAGCTCTTGTGGAGACTCAAATAGGTCAGAAGATCAAGTCCCTGAGGTTGGACAATGGAGGGGAGTACACCCTTGGTGAGTTTGTTGATTATTGTGTAGAGGTAGGCATTAGGAGGGAGTTCACAGTTCCTTACAACCCCCAGCAGAACTAGGTTGTAGAGAGGAAGAATAGATCCATCGGAGGGGCTGCCAAAACCATGCTACATGATCAGGGGTTACCATTGGTATTGTGGGTAGAGACCTGCAACACTATTGTATATTTGCAGAACAAGAGTCTGCATCATGCCTTGGGGCATGTGACTCCAGAGGAGGTTTTTTCTGGGAAGAGGCCAGATATTGGTCAATTTCATATCTTTAAGTATATTGCATACTCCTACATACCCAAGGAGAAGAGGACCAAGCTAGAGCCCATCGCAAAGAAGGGTATATTTGTGGGCTACAGTGAGACCTCAAAAGGCTTTCGGATTTATATTCCTACACAGAGGAGAGTTGTTGTAAGGTGGGATGTGAAGTTCGAGGAGGACAGGGCTTTCAGGAGGTCATGGGAGTTAAAGTATCTGTATCAGCAAGACCCTTAGGAGCAGTTGAGTTAGGCACAGAGATCCAGTGGGCAGGGATCAGGAGGTACATCAATTATGGTGTCAGGTCCATCAGTGAGTAGTTTCTCACAGAGTTAGAGGGGTGGTGCTTCGGGAAGCATGCAGAGCAATCTGCAAAGCATTTCACTAGGTAGTCCACTGATGGACAATTCACACGGTACTTTAGCATCTATATGTTCAGATTCAGGAAACAGGATAGCAGATAGACAGATAGGATTTCAGGCTCTTGATGAGGAGGAGTTTCATTCTCCAGTGGGAGAAGTGTGCTCAGGGAAGAGGAAGCCCAAGTGGCTTCAGGATACCTTAAGAGAGGCCAAATATGTTGTTGGGCTAAAGAGGCCGGTCAGAGAGAGTAGACCACCTGAGAGGTTCTGTAGCTATATGGAAATGGTTGCCAACATCATTGACTCTGAGCCTTCTAGCTATGAGGAGGCAGCTAGCCAGCAGGTCTTGAGAGAGGCCATGCAGGAGGACATTCCTCTATCATGAAGAATGATGTTTTGGAGGTGGTGCTGAGGCTTGAGGGCAAATACGTGGTTACTTCCAGATCACTTTACAAGGTAAAGCATGTTGTAGATGGCAGCATTTAGAAATTCAAGATAATGTTTGTGGCTAGAGGGTTCTCCCAGGTATAGGGAGTAGATTATGAGGATACCTTCGCTCCCATGGCTCGATATACTTTGATTCGCTCCATTATATCGATAGCAGCAGAGATGGGTTGGAAGATCCACCAGATGGATGTGAAGACCACATTTCTCAACGGCTTCATACAGGAGGAGGTCTACATTGAGTAACCACAGGGCTTTGAGGTGCATGGGAAGGAGTCCCATGTGTGCAGACTGAAGAAGGCCCTTTATGGCCTGAAGAAAGCTTATAGAGCTTGGTACTCCAGGATTAATACGTACTTGTAGGAGATGGGTTTCACAAAGAGTGATGTAGATCTGAACCTATACTTTATTGTGATAGGTGAGGAGCCTCTCATTCTGGTCCTGTATGTGGATGACTTGGTCATTATGGGTGCAGAGAGATTCATAGAGGGTTGGAAGAGAGATCTTGTGTCGGATTTCAAGATTAAGCACATTGGCTTGATGCCTTACTTTTTGGGTTTGGAGGTGTGGCAGGAGGAGGGACATTTCTTCCCGGGGCAAGCGAAGTATATTGTGGACATCCTTGGAAAATTCCACATGGAAGATTGTAGACCCATGTCGACACCGATGATCACAAACTGGAAGAGGCTTCACTCTTCAGATTCCGAGTTAGTGGATCCCACATTGTATAGACAGTTGATTGGTTCCTTGATGTATTTGGTCAACACTAGACTAGATATATGTTTTGCAGTCAACACGATGAGCTAGTTCATGTGTGATCCTAGGAGGGTGCACTAGGTTGCTACAAAACACATTATGTGGTACTTGCAGGGGACTGTGGAGTATGGTCTGGATTATCGGCAGGGAGATGGAGTGCGATTGGTAGGTTACACTGATTCTGATTGGGCAGGTTATGCTTCTAATAGGAAGAACACTTCAGGGTGCAGTTTTGGGTTGGGTTCGGCAGTGGTGTCGTGTTTCAGTCGAAAGTAGCAGTCAGAAGCATTGAGTTCAGCGAAATCAGAGTACATGGCAGCTAGTCTAGCTAGTTGTGAGGCCATATGGCTTCACAAGATGTTGTTTGGCTTATTTGGTCAGTCGTTGAGACCTTTAATGATTTACTGTGATAATCAGAGTTGCATTAAACTCACAAAGAATTCATTATTTCATGACAAGTCAAAGCATATCGGGATCAAATATCATTTCATCAGAGACTATGTTTAGAAGGGAGCTGTGAAGTTTGAGTATATTCCCACTGATGAGTAGGTTGCAAATATTCTTACCAAAGCCTTACCACGAGGCAAGCATTTCTACTTCAGAGACAAGATGAGTGTGGTGAGGAACACCTTCCTCGGTAAGAAGGAGTGTTGAAAATTGGTTACCGGAGGACAGGTTGTTCCCTAAGGCTTTGATCTTTGGCCTAGGGAAAAGTGTCCAAAAGAATTTAATTTTTCTCCTACAGTGACTTTATAAAGTTATAAAGTCAAATCTAATTTAAAAGTGACTTTAAGTGATAAAGTTACTAAGTCTAATTTTAAAATGACTTTAATAAAGTCAATGTGAAATTAGAAAGTGAAAAGTGACTTTTAAAATAAATGGTTAAGAGGGTCTTTATTAAAGTGTGATTTAAATGAGCATTTAATCTCAGCCCTAGATCTAAAGCTATCTCAGCCATTGGATTTAGGGATTCACTAAAAGTCACTTAGGGTTAGGTTAAAGGAGGAAAAAGAGATAAAATATCATTCATTCTTTCATGAGCATATTGAGAGAGGACAAGAGAAAGCAAAGGATATTTTTTGAGCAGTGAGAAGAAAGAGGGCAGTAGTAAGGAGACTTCAACTAATCCATACATCAGGGTTATTAGCACAAATCCCAATGCAAAAATTCGTACAACAGGAGAGAGGCACTATTTCCAAGAAAGGGAGGCACGAAAATAGAGGAAGAGGGCAGCAGCATTAAGCATGAAGTTTGAGGCAAAAATATGGGCATGGAAATCGAGGAGAAGTGCTGCTGATTTTTCAGGGCAAAAATCGAGAAAAAGGACAGCAGCTTTAGCACTAATTTCGAGGTTGTTTTTGGGCACAAATTTCGAGGTGGGCTACTATACAAATCCGTATAGTATCGTATAGCTGATTCTGGCACATTTTTCGAGGTGGCCATATAACATTTATTGATGTCATTAATGCTATAATAATTTATGTTCTATAAGTTGCTGATTTGGCACAATTTCCGAGGCAGTGTGCAAGCACAGAAATCGAGATAAGTCTATAATTTGGTTGCTGAAATTTTTTACTGTGCTTTTCTGTTTCACTATAAAAGAAATATTCAGAAAATAAAGAGGAGCTTTCGAACTCGGTTTCCCAAAGAGTTGTAGGGGGTTTTTCCAGGGTCATATTGACCAAAAATCAACGTGTCAAATTTCTATGTGGCTGATTTATTTTTTGAGTTTTTATTTTTGCATTTTCAACACTGTGAAATTTCCAGAATTTGTGTTTTCAGAAAATATTTATTTTCCCGGCATGTTGAATGTATGATTATAGGAATGGGCATTTAACATTATGAGAGAAATAAGGAGAAACTAAAAACTGGAGTGGGTATTAAAGTTTCTACACCCTTTAGCCATCAATGCTAAATCTGAATTGGGAGATTTCTGATTAAGGCTTCTTCTTTGTTCTTCTTCCTGCTTAAGTATACTTGCCAATTCATCAAATGTAGGAGCATTCTCTCTAGCTAGAAGACTAGTGATAAACATTTAATACTCATCCAACATTCCATTTAATGTCACAGTAACCAAGTTTGTACTAGATATTGTTTCACCAATGTCACCTAATTTACCTTTTAGGTCCTTAATTTTAGAAATAAAATTACTAATATTTTCATTTTATTCCATCTTAATTGAAAGAAGCTTACTCTTTAAATACAATATTCAATTTGTAGTCTTTGTCTCATACAAATTTTTAGTGTCCCATGTCTCTTTGGATGTTTTGCACTCTCTAATGTGTGGGATAATATTGTCCTTAATGGCCATCCCCAACAACACCTTTGCTTTGTTTTCTTGTCGTTACCAATCTTAAATTGCAGCAGTTTTGGCTTGAGGGCACTCTAATTTCACTTCATCTCCATACACAATCGTCCATATATTGTGGCCTTCCATCAAAGTCTACAACTTAAACTTCCAATTTGCATAATTTTCACCATCCAACTTATTAGATAGATAAGACTCTGCTAATATATTAGCCAGGTCTCTAAACTTATAAATCAATAACTTTAATGGCTAATTTACTTACTCCTTAAATAATGACAATTTCTTAATCAATAACTTTAATAACTCCTTAATAAAAAACAATAACACCTCAAACACAAGTCATAAACTTGTATTAGGTTTCACAACTCAAAATACATTCCTTGGACAATATGGCTCTTTCCCCCTTTCATTTATTTATTTATTTTAACACACAAAAAAACCTTTTATTTCACCACTCCACACTTGCTTTATCAATGAAAGCACCAATCTAAAAAATTCCAATCACTAATCAATACCACACAACACTTTTCATTTAATTAGAAACTTCCATGAACTTAGGATCCCAATCTCAAAACATTTTACCACAAGTTTATTTTTACCTTTTACTTATAACCAAAATTTACTCCGTTTTCTTTTCACTGAGCTTGAACTTCATGAAACACCATTAGAGTTTATTCATTACAGGATTTTAGCATCGAATTTTTCACAAGAGGTTAAGGGAAAAAAGGCATATAAGCACCATTAAAATATCAGCACCATCAACAAAAAAATAAATAAAAAATAAATAAAAAAACAACTTCAAGTAAATGCAATTGTCTTCAAGGAAATATACCCTTTTTTCCTTTGGCTCTTTTTCAGCAACCACTCTTTAGGCAAGAGTTAAAATGCAGAAAATTCTATTACTACTTCCTTCAACATTCTATTTGTTGGACACCCAAAAGAAAACTCCTCGCCCTGGTTTAAAACGGCTCCCCTTGCTGCGAAAATGTCCCAGCGATTTCTCAGTAACGCAACCACTATGCAATGCAAGAACACTTCAATTTCTCTCTGAACGAACTCTGCAAAGACAACAATTTCTCACACCAAGCCAACGCTCTCTACACAGCTCTCCACACAACTTAGTGCTCACATTGCAGATTTTATTTCCACAACAACAAACTCCTTCAAACTTGAAGATTCACATGAATTCTAGCCTCCCAACCGTAGGCTCTAATACCATATCAGAGAACGCAGCTCATCACACAAAC